>CM070484.1:1200133-1243053 GCA_036324585.1 Champsocephalus esox
GCTGCCTGGCCTCAGACTGCTTCGTGCTGAGCAGAACCCTCCCTGCAGTCTTCACAACCGCACTGGGGTCAGTGATCAGTTCATCAGAGACGGGGACTTCAGTCTGTGTGTTGAGTCGTGTCCATTTCAGCTGGACTCCAGTCCGACTGCAGAGGTCATTGAGATCTGGCCAGTCAGACCAGACCCCGAAGAGTCCAGTTTCCCAGAGTCTTTCCTCCTGAAGCCGAGGAAGGTGCTCTGGTCTGCGCTGGCCAGGGGGTCTTCCCTCTGTGTAGATCCAGCAGGAGAGAGGCCCTTGCCATTTCTCTTACGGGGACATCATCATTGTTAAGCATGTGGATCAGGTGGGCTCGCCTGGTGGCTATGTAGGTCCACTCGACATTGGGGACTCCAAGCCCCCCCTCTCCACATGGGAGAAAGATGATGCCCCGTGTGGAGTGTGTGTTGAGGCCCACCCACTTTCTGACCAGCTGGACAGTTGTGTTTGTCATTTCTCTCAGTGCCCTGAGAGGGATGTGTCCATTGGCAAAGAGATGTTGAATGTTAGCCAAAGCCACCTCTCTCACAGGACAAGTCAATCAGGTGGAGACGATGGAGAAACTCTGCAGTGAGCTCCTCGACCTGCTCCCCCCACTCGCCAGCGATGTTGAACCTGTGGCCAAGGTATGGGTAGACCTCATTACGGGAATACCCCCTAATGGGTTGGCGCATTACAAGAGAGGGGGGGGCTTTTCGTTCTTGGCCTTATCCCAGTGGTCGCCTCCACTGCGGCGCTCATGGAGTACGGCACACTTAGCCTGCTTCACCTCCAGCCCCGACCACTGGAGGAACTCATCAGTGCGCGCCAGCATGTCAATGACGACATCCTCTTGTCGTGATGACACCTGCACGTCGTCAGCGTATCCCTGAACAGGATTTGGGGATTTGACATGCAGCGGAGCGCACTGGTAAATCCACTTCATCCATTGGTTGAGTGCTCGGATGAAGTGCACGGCACTCCAGGGACAGCCAGTTTGTATTCCCACCTTCAGTGCAATGGGCTCTGTGAGCGGCTGCCCACAGACAGCCTGGAGGAATGGACCTTGGTACACTTTGGAGACTATATTCACAACAGGCTGAGGCAGGTGTATTTCCTCCAATGCTAGGAGCATCACCTCATGGGAGAGCGAACCAAACGCATCTCTAAAGTCCAAAAACACCGTGTAGAATTTAGATGATCCATACACACACACACACACACACACACACACACACACACACACACACACACTTATATAGTAGAAGTTGTTGCAGATAAATAAACCTCTGACAATACATGATCATTTCCTGTTTGAATGAATCTTTAACGTTTTTGGATATCTAGTATAATAACTGAAACCCAGTATATTATAAAGACTATACTTTAGAGTGTACTGTGTATACAGTAAAACACAGTATATACATTATTTATAATATGTACAGGATATGTGTAGACATACCTTGAAGCTAAAGATCAGAACACTTCTTCCTGGAAGCTCAGTCAGTGAATGTTGAGCTGGTTTCCATGACAATCAACTGTCCCTGTCTTCAGCTAAACTAAATACAGGTTTTTCAGATTGACTTTAACAGGGAGATGACATCTCAGTTACCGTGATATTATTCTTTTAAGCAGAAAAAACCTTTGGGGAAAATGTTGCATGTAGTGTTTTTACACGCCATATAAAGGTAAACATCTGCCGTGAAAACAAAACAACAACAGGAGAATATGATAACAAGTATGTTCCTGCTCCTCAGACCCAGCATGCTGTGCGGTGGTCCCTGGGCAGGAGATGCTGCTGGAGATCTGTAAAGGAAGATCAGGACTCGGACTCAGTATAGTGGGAGGAAGAGACACCCAGCTGGTAACACACACACACACACACTTCCATAGTGATGTTTACTTATTTACTTACGACCTCACCTAAACAGCTGCTCACTGAAGTTTCTATTAAACCAAACACTAGAAATTGTGCATTTGTTAGGGACTATTTTCAGCGACGGATGAATCCATATGTGGTGCTCTGCTGAGTTGTGTGGCAGCCGGACAGTGTGTGTGGGTTTGAGCCGAACACAGGACAGTGTGTGTTCATGATAAGAAGGATACGTCACACAGTGTAGCTCTCTCCTGTGTGTTAATAGTTTGGGGCCAAAAGGTGTGCTCGATGGCACAGAAGAAGAATATTCATCGAGCTTTGATACACACCGTTCGTGTTACTGTAGCAGATATAATCACTGTTGCTTTGAGTCTGAATGTCACTTGAGTTTCACATCAACATCTAGCTCTCTCTCATAGTTCCTCTCGGTCTCTCGATTAGGACGCCATCATGATCCATGAGGTGTATGGAGAAGGAGCAGCAGCCAGAGACGCACGGCTGTGGGCAGGAGACCAGATACTCCAGGTACTCACACAGTATACTGTACACCTAGCACTGTTGACACCTGGTCTGTCTTTTTGTCTTATTGGTTTCTTACCTGCTCACAATTCTGATGTCATCTATTCCAACAAAAACAAATCCCTCGTCAGAGACAGCACTGTCCCATTTAAAAACTGTTTTGTAGTTGACCTACCAAATTATAATATAAGTTGACATCATAATGTTCGGCCATGTGTTGCATTCTGTAAAGTTGATTTCATGTTTCAACAGCAACTCAGTGAGATGTGTTCACTGTCTCTGCTTCTACGGCTCAGAACAGCCTCATAATACACACATGCACACAGGAGGATCCACACTTGTGTTTTTCAGTGCACACACAAATGTGTTCCGTTTCATATACATGTAAATACAATCCAAATACAGAACAAAGTTTTACATATGTATTTTTGATCCTCACTTATTTGTTTTCCATTTAAATCCTCTGCACCTGCAACACAACCCGCTCTCTGTGCACGGATCGCTGTGCTGAGAGTGTGGGTTTTTGAGTCTCCCCTGACAGTCACCCGATTCGTACTTGTAATTCTTTCTATCTATAGCCAATCAGATGTCTCCTCCATTCTAAGCCAATCACATGATCGCGCCCCCACGAGGGTAGATTTCTTGCGTTCATGACGTAGCGCTTCGTGTACGCATTTTGCGCAGTCCGGAGCTGACAGCTCCATGGAGCCTGCAGGCGCTAGTCTCAGGACCGAAGTATAGTCGTCTTTATTTTTACGTCATTATTATTCAACGATAAATAAGGAAGTGTGTGTTGTATGAGAGGTTTCAGCTCCAATTATTCAATCAAAGATTATATTATTTCACCATAGCTATGTGGACGGTGTCAAGGTCCAATGTTGACAAAATTAATCAATAGCGGGTGTAACTAAAATACAAGGTGTCTTTATTTATATATATATATATATATATATATTATTATAATATATATATATAAAAGATTGTATTTGCGTGCATTTCCTGTTCGGAAAGTGGCGCTGTACTGAGAGTGGCGATTTTATTTTGTAGTTATATAATACTATAATGGTGCGTTCACAGCGGACGCGATGCGACTAACCGCTCGAGTGTCACGCCGGCTGTCAGCTGTGTTTACTCGCCTCATGCATCTGAGTCAGCTCCTCGAGCCGTGTCTGGCCGTGCAACACTGATAGTCACAGACTGGATGCCGAAGAGTTATTTTAAACAACACATTAAGTTGACGAAACACTGGAGTCAGATGTAATGAAAGTCAGATGGTGTGTTAGACGGGCAGTGATATCATAAACCTGTTAATGTACGCATTCAAACACTTGTTCTGTTCCAGCTGTGTTCACCTTGCAGGTGCAGCTCTGAGGCTTTGATCCTGATCAAGTGTTTGAGTCATGGATGTTTAAAGTTTAACTTCTTCATATTTGTCAATTATTATAGTTCACTTTTCATTCATGAAGTATGACGCTGCGCTGTCAGTACGCTTGTCCCTGTTTGTGATTGGTCAAATGTTGCTAACCCCGCCCCTTTCATGTAATTGCGCTCTCGGCCGGACAGAGAAACCCTGGGTTGATTTACCGAGTTGATAACCAGCATTGTAGGCATACTTGTCAACATAGGCGGATTTTGCGGGGGGGCATTGTGGGGGAAGGGGGAGGGCATTGTGGCTGAAATATGTTACAGCATTACTACGTCTAAAATTGTCCCAATACAAATATTTCGTATATCAATATTTTAATAGATGTAATAAAATGATTGTTACAATACAAATCTGAATAATATCATGTTTTGTTTGAAAGCAGTTGCATGTTGTGACGTGTGACGTGTGAGGTTAAGGCAGCGTTTCTCAAAGTGTGGGGCGCAGAGATGTGATAGGTGGGTCGCGAATGAACGGGATGAACGGGATTTTTTTTTCATTTTTTTTTATAAATGTTTTGGACCTCAGGCCGGAATCGAACCAGGGTCCTCGCGGGCCTTGGTAGACTGTTACAGCTGGAGACTCGCAACGGCGGTGGACTTTCACAGCGCCGGAGCGGCCGGAGCCTCGCACCGGTGGGTGTTTGCGGCAGCATGTGCGGCGGCATGTGCGGCGGCGGATGCGGTGCCGGCGTTGTGAAAGTCCACGGCCCACCTATGTCAGAGACAGCGGCCCACCATAGGCAGCGGCCCACCAAAGGCAGCGGCCCACCAGGAAAAGTCCCGAATCTCCCGATGGCCAATCCGAGCCTGCTCACACACACACAACTGAAACCAAAAAAATAAAATAAACAGCGTTGCAGTCGTGAAGAAAAGCAATGTGGAGCGGCACCTCACCACTTCATTAGGAGTTTGACCGTGACACTTTTCGAAATCCCGTTTGTGTCCCCCCACTTTACAAATAGGCCTATGTTTATTATAATTGTTTCTGAGCGAGCGAGACAGAGAGAGAGCTAGAGAGAGCACACCTTTATCTATTGAATATAGATAAAGTAATAATTCATTCCAATGTGTACTATAGCAGGGGTTCTCAAACTTTTTGTTTATGCGGACCACTATTTATTATCAAGGGTTTTCGCGGACCACCTCATATGCAAACCATACAAATAAGTATATAAACGTAGTGTTAAAACGCCGATATTTTTTTATAGTTAATTATAGACAATCAAAAGTAAATTGAAGCCTATCTGATACTTTTGTGACCGGTGTCTGTCTGCGTTGTGTATGTTTCTCAAAGAGGACGGCGGACGGTATTTTAATTAGGTCATCCCAAACAATGCCACAAGTGCGCACACGCATATTATTCCTATCAGCTGTCAATCACTGTTATGATGCGGCGATTACCATTCTGTTCAGCAAAACGCCTCACAAACTGATTAAGATCCAAAGCTTTTGTGCGTTTTAATTCAATGCTGAGTACAGCCAAACTTGAGAGTCTCTTCTGTCATTGTAGACCGCAAATACCTCATTCCTTCCGTCTACAGTACTTGGGTCCGGATGCTTCTCGTTTTGCGCCGTCCTGTTCAAATGAAATCGCCGCCAATCATATTTCCACACTCGCGCCAGGGCCGGGGGAGGGGTTACAAGGCTCGTGTCTTGTGGTGCATTCACTTGCACTCGGACATTAGAGACTTTCTCTCATAAATGTCCGATGAGCCCAACGACCACTACTCCACTGCCTGATATCATTAGAAAGCTAGGAATCTCCTCTTTCCGACAGTGTATACAACTCAAAATGTGTCTTCGGGTCAATGCGACTGATTTTGATAGAGCTAGTCACATATGAGGTGGTCCCCGAAAATCCTTGATAATAAAAAGTGGATTTTATTTAGCTTTTTTCCACGGACCACCTGCAGTACCCTGTCCGCGGACCACAGTTTGAGAACCGCTGTAGGACAGTAAAAAACAGTTTTAAACAGTTTAAAAGGGGAGTGATTAGTCAAATATGCATATATAGAAAGAAAGAATACGGTAACATAAGATCAGAATAAACAAGTTTAAATGATTTGTTCTTGGTTGTGATCATATTCTAAAGATGTTTGGATTATTGAAAAGTATACAGCTCCCTTTCATCTGAGTGTTGAGAGCTGTATCCATACATTCATGTTATGCTCAGTGCACCAGATTGATGCATTTCACTTCAACATTTAAAAAAAACTGTTCCCGGGGTTGCATGTTCCCGGACCGCCCTTGAGGTTGTGAGGTCCACCCCCAAATAACCCGGTTAAAATAATTTAATTGCATACATGTTCTTTTAGTAAACACTGAAAACGGGTCCCACAGACCCAAACAGCACACAAAGGTTAAAGGTCAGCATATCATAATTGTTGGAGATGAATGTTCAAACTGGAGCCACAAACCACCAGGAGACAGGAGTTTAAACGTCTTTGTTTTATTTTATCAGGGTATGTTGGTGGGATGGTAGCTGTTGCCAATGGTTCTAGTAGAACAGGTGAAACAAACTGATTACATTTGCATATTAAAATAATACTTATATTACTTTCAAATTAAAGTTAACAAATATGTCTGCCGTAATTATATCAAATTGGAATTAAATTATATTCATTAATACATTGAACAACAAATGTGTTTAATACCGTTGAGGTTACTCAAGTCCAAATATCGAAATTACAAAGAGGATTCTACTTACATTGTTAAATCAAAAGACACATGGTGAACAGCTAGCAAACACTCAATCCTGGTGTGGGTCAAGCCCCCAGGAAGTGCGCCGGAGTCTGATGAGAATATTTGTTGTGGCCAAACGGCGGTACTACACTTCCTTTAGGTTGCTGGGCCCGGAAACACTTTTTCCCATTAACTTACATTGGGAAAGAGTGGTCTGTAACTCGTTGGATACTTTTTTTTAAACTAAATAAACTACCCAGTATGAATGTTTGTATAGCCCTTATTAAAAACATTCGTTCCTCAAGTTGTAAAAATGTGCTAATAACGTTATTCTGAGAGTTATTTCCCTCTGCATTATGAACGCGCATCTAACCTTTATGTGCATTTATCTTTACCCATGGATGCACAATAACAACGGACCCATATCGCCTTACTGCCAGCCCACGGAGCTGTAATAATGGATATATTGCACATGTTTGCTATAATTAATCATTTGTAAAATATTATACTACATGGGCTTATGATGTAAATCTTGTACCGTAAATGTTGTATTAAATAAAGTTAAAGGTGGGTAGGTAAGTTTCAGAAACCGGTTTGAGATACACTTTTTGTTATATTCCATGGAATGCTCTTAACATCCCGATAGCAATGAATATCTTAAGTGCTTTAAGAAAAAATCCATACAAAAATGTAATCTGTGGAAGCCGTAAAAGTACAACGTAAAGTACAACGTAAAGTACAACGCCGATTGCCGCCCTGTCTGTCAGCCTTCCATCTCGTGGCGTGCATTGCAGCAGTACTTCAATGACTCTCCAGCGACAGGCGGCCACTTTCAACATGGCAGAGTGAGGTTCAACATTGTCTACTGGTGGTAAAAGAAATAATGTAACGGAGCAAATTAGGAACAAAAACAAAGTGGAAACTAGGAGAATTCAAACCAGAGTCAATATCGGAGTTGCTTTTCAACGATGGCGACTACTGATGGAACACATGGGGGTTATTCCCTATCTTTATTCAAAAGTGTGGTATTTAAATTTGATAGCATACTTTATGCATTTATTTCCCTCAAACCTTGTCCTCGCACTCAAATAGTGCCTGCTTGCACTTAGATTTGCTCTGCTTCTGCTCAAACTGTACGCTTGCACTCAGATATATTGCTGCTTACAGATTTGTTCTGCTCTCAGATTTATTCTGTGTGCGCTCGAAACTTTTGTGCCACAATCCTGTCAAAATCCCTCAACCAATAGGAGGCCAGGTGTCCTTGCGGGTGCGTTCGCTTTACTTATTACAGCGTCCCGTAAGGGCGGTTACTCTTTGGTTTGTCTTTGGTGCGATGACAGGGTTTGAGTGAAGGATATCAATAAAGTATGCTCTCAAATTTAAATACCACGCTCTTGAATAAAGATAGGGAATAACCCCCATACACACCGAGTTGAAATCTGACGCCGTGGTCGCTCTTTTTCTCTTGGACAGGTAATTATCTGTTTTGTATGGTTTACAATTCCCCTGAACTATATAGACAACCTAAGTCATGTGCGCGTTCATGTGTGTTGGAGGAGGTGCTCTGTAAAGAAGTCTGAAGGAAGGGGCGGATTCTTTTCGGCTGTGTACTGTCACATTTTAGTGCGCTCGAGCCGGTTTCTGAAACGTACCTACCCCACCTTTAATATTACAGACGTTAGATTAACGTCCCTGTAGCTTATTATTGCACTAAGAAGCTTATTGCACTGTGTATATATATATACAGTGCAATAATTCTTTCATGCTAAATGAAGCTCTGTTGGATATCACTAGATCCTGTTACAGAGTAATATAAGTACATAACGATTGATGTTTACATTAGCATAAACATTGCTTACTTGGACACTGGACATTGGACACTTTAAAGTACACATCCGTCTCCAATGCCCACTTAAAGTTTCTTTGATTTGCGTTGGCATAACAATTCTGCTGTCATTCTTGTTATCACTCGAATACCATTTACAATGCTCTAGCAATTATGACCAATGTATTGTTGTCAATACTGTAACTAGCAGCTAGCTAGCCGCTAGCTGCTAACTGCCGCCTCGTTAATATCAAATCCATCATAATAACAATCCATTACCATGCTGTCATGAACGCACGGTGCTGTTACGTGTACGCAAATTGACGTGCTTGATGTGAACGAGCATTTTGGTTAAAGTTGCGCATGCGTTATGAGCGCACATACGGGTACTTCTCAGGCATGCCGGGTAATCTGTGACGTTTCACTCTCTCAAAAGTTGGGCAATTTTATCATCATGCGTCAATCATGGATGTATAATAAGAACTGGATACAGCGTGGGAGGCGGGCCTCATTCATTCCTATGAGAGTTGCTCAATGGCACATGATGACAAAATGGCCCAACTTTTGAGAGAGCGAAACGTCACAGATTACCCAGCATGCCTGAGAAGTACCCGTATGTGCACTCATAGAGCATGCGCAACTTTAACCAAGATGCTCGTTCACATCAAGCACGTCAATTTGCGTACACGTAACAGCACCGTGCATTCATGACAGCATGGTAATGGCTTGTTATTATGCAGTTAGCAGCTAGCGGCTAGCTAGTAATTATGCTAATGTCCACATCAATCGTTATGTACTTCTATTATGCTGTTACAGGATCTAGTGATATCCAACAGAGCTTCATTTAGCATGAGATAATTATTGCACTGTATATATATATATATATATATATATATATATATATTAGGGCTGTCAGTCGATTCAAATATTTAATCGCGATTAATCGCATGATTGTCCATAGTTAATCGCGATTAATCGCAAATTAATCGCACATTTTTTATCTGTTCTAAATGTACCTTAGAGGAATATGTTTTTTAATACTCTTTTCAACATATGAGTGGACAAATATGCTTTATGCTAATGTTTATTATCATTTGAACAATGACAAATATTCTCATGAATATTAAACACAACAACCTGGAACCTCTCATTCAATAATACAAATGGGGGGTGTGTGTGTGTGTGTGTCTGTGTGTGTGTGTGTGTGTGTGTGTGTGTGCGTGTGTGCGTGCGTGTGTGTGTGTGTGTGTGTTGGATTGTTGGAGCTATGTGCAACTCAAGGCATATGCACGGGAGATGCCTGGACGCTGCAATCATGTTGCTGCAATCATGAGTGTGCTGACTTCTCGTACAACGTCCCGCTGTCTGCTTCCTGCATAAAGTCAAGTGCTCGGCGCAGTTGTGTGGATAGAGCGCTCCTCTGTTTTCATTTAAACAGCTCCTTATATCCGTTAGCGCAGCTATCTAGCACCAGATGCTACAACAACAATGCACGTAAGGTCTCTCTCTCGCTCGCTCGGGCCACACATACACACACCCTCCCGGTCCTCCCGATGGCCAGTCGGTGCCTGCCGGTGAGCGTGGAAGTGTGGTCTGCCACAAGCGGGCGGCAGGAGCAGGGTTATCAGCATATGGTATTTTAAACTCGATGCGCTCTGAAACTACGGGGCGGCCGAGGGAAAAAAATGACACAGGCGTTAATCGCGTTAAAATAATTAGTGGCGTTGATTTTTTTTATTAACGCGTTAACTTGACAGCCCTAATATATATATATATATATATATATATATATATATACACAGTGCAATAAACTTGTTAGTGCAATAAGAAGCTACAGGAACATTAATCTACGTCGGTAATATTAACTTTATTTCATACAACATTTACGGTACAAAATTTACATCATACAGCCCATGTAGTATAATATTTTACCAATGATGAATTACAGCAAACATGTGCATTATATCCATTATTACAGCTCCGTGGGCTGGCAGTAAGGCGATATGGTCTGTTGTTATTGTGCATCCATGGGTAAAGACAAACGCATGTAGTGCTGAACACGTAACATGAACGTGCCGGGCGGCGCGGTCCCGTGGGTTAGATGCGCGTTCATAATGCCGAGGGAAATCACTCTCAGAATAACGTCATTAGCACATTTTTATAACTTGAGGAACGAATGTTTTTAATAAGGGCTATACAAGTGTCCATACTGGGTAGTTTATTTAGTTTAAAAAAAAATATCCAACGAGTTACAGACCATTCTTTCCCCATGTAAGTTAATGAGAAAAAGTGTTTCCGGGCCTGGCAACCAAACGGAAGTGCAGTACCGCCGTTTGGCCAGCACGAATATTTCCATCTGAGTTCGGCGCACTTCCTGTGGGCTTGAGATATATATAAACCAGTGGCGGATGGTGGAAAATATTTTTGGTGGGGCTATTGATAGAGTGAGTAAAACATTTTTTTTTCGGAGAAATTATCCCTTAAATTAGGACTTCTGGTGATATAATGGCGCGTTTCCAGTGCAGCGCGGAGCTCGCTATGCTGCATTCAGACCGGCTTGTTGTTTGAATGGAGCTTGGCTAAGCTAACGTTATATATGCTCCGACCGTCCACACTCACAACAATGGCCTACAGACATAAATAAACCAGCGACTGTATTCTCCATGACACAGGCAGTCTGTGGCTTGTACTTGTTTAACTTTTGTCTAGTTTCTGAACAGATCGTATCTGTCCCCGGCTGTTTGAAGAGCAAGCATGTAAAACAAAAGATAGCATTTACCTGTTTGCATCCAGCTAGCCATGTGAGAAGCCTTGTTGATACGTTTTGTCTTTTTCACGAGCTTGCTGTGATATATACAAATCGGGTTGGTCCGGTCCAAGGTCTTTAAGTCTCAATTTATCTCCCAAACTTCTCCTTTCAAAAGGATTGGAGAGTAGCTCTTGGGCGGACCGAGGTTCCGGCGACTCCACCTGCACACCATTCTCATCCAAATAGAGGATGATCACTCACGAGTCTAAAAAACAACTCACGTCAACGCACGAAGCAACATGGGCGCCAACGTGAGCGCCCACGTGACCAAAATAGTTGACGGCGCTGATTGGCTGAAATTATGTTTCGGTGGCACAGTTTACTATTGAGACTTTTGCAACGTGCTGGTTGCTGCTGTTTGGCTCGGGGGCTCTGCCCGGTAATGATAAACTAATGCCATGGGCAAGGCCAGGCAGGAAACAGGTGACTTATCAGTAACTTTAGACATCGTAACACAATTTTAAACGAGATTGTATTGTAGATTATACATTTTTGTGATACCAATTGTATGATATTTACCTTGTTCATTACAAATTAAAATATAAAATATATTTTTTTTTAAATATATATTTTTTAAATATATATTTTTTTATTTAATATTTTTTTTAATTTTTTATTTTGTATCTGGCAAGAGGTGGGGCGGCGCCCCTAGCGTCCCTATGGGCCGGCCGCCACTGATATAAACACTAGATGACTCACCCGCGCTGCTGGCCAATGGAGACCGACGTTGCCACTTGGCCGCCATCTCGCTACAGGCAGTGCTCTCATTCATAACATTATGGTTTACTATTTAAATAACCATAGCTTGCTCAATTTTCAACCAATTTTCAAACGGTTTGGTTTTTTATAAATATCAAAGATGTAGTTATGATACATACTGCATACTGATACTGCATACTTATAATCATGGACTTTCATGTGAAAATAATATTAATCAGATAAAGCAATAGCTATATACACACACACACACAAGGTATTTATATTAAATATTTGCCGGTGTATATATTTCCATTTCTTTTATTATATTGTTAATATTTAAAATAAATTATAAATAAATTATAAAATTAAAATACATTTATATTTTATATATAAAAATCGGTCTCATGTTACCACTCTGTAAGCCAAGAGTTGTTAATTTAGCAATGCCTTAGCTTGAAGAACAGGGACACAACTAATGATAATAGCATATGTTGGTATATTATTTAGATATTCACACCTTTATCATAAGAACCAAACCAACATAAAATGTGCTCACAGACAGGCCAGTTCTGTCTAATTTATCACAATTATTTTTGACATGAGATCTTCATATTATCCTAGTTTTGTATTTAGTGTCTAGATTTGTAAACAAATCCAGAACCTTTGAAATATGTTATTGAAAAAAGACCAAGAATAATATAAACTGTACCATGTGTCCTTCTGTAGTCCATGTGTGGTTTGTCTTGTCTCACCCCGACTGATATATCACAAAATCTACTGTTTAAATTGTTCCCTATATTGCCCCTATGCCCCTGTAAGGTGTCCTTGGGTGTTATGAAAGGCGGCCCCCCCAACATAAATGTATTATTATTATTAAGAAGAACAACTTGGTGTGGTGTGGAGGGGATGTAGGAAGCAGGAGCAGGTGGGGAGAGATGGGGCTTCAAGGTTCCAGGTTATTTGTTTTAAATGTGTCTTGGAGATAAGGACCAGCTGCACACAATAAAATACAGTATAACACAAAACCAATAAGACACACACATACATACCTTGATCTAACATGCCAGAGGCTGTTCACCTTGGAGACCTGCTGCGGATATGGGTACGGCCTGGCACGAGATTTACACCTTCTCTCTAATTGATCACATGGCACACCAACAATAAATCATCGTCCAGCCTCAGCTTTGGTATTCTTTCACAACCATGTTATGGGTTTATTAGACTGAGCAAACATAAACATATGTGGTGCTCCCACGGGTTCTTGTTTGCAGACAGCGGCGATTGGAGCATCCGTAGGCTGCACAAAAGTCCGGCATAGTCAGGTACTTCTGACACAAAGCCAGCAAATTCCTGTATCATAATGCAAGATGTTTTTAACAAGCCAAACCACTTGGAAGAAATAATGTGTAACTTAAGTTATGTTGAAAAGAAAGAGCAGTGCTGCCTCTCCCACTGGTGTAAAGTTGCTGGGTCAACTTTGTAATACTAGGTCTCACTCACAGCCTCTTGTTATTAGCCAGCTAATAAATACAACCACATACACAAAGAAAAGCTGCAATTTCAACATGTCCAAGCATCCTGTATCATAGCCATGCTAATAATGTTTAGAATAAACCAAACCGTTTGTATATCAGTCAAGATTTCAGCGAGTTAAGAGTATTTTTGTGCAGATCACTCACCTTACAATAGCTACCATAACGCGAATCAGAGTAACTGTTGACTGTAGCAAGATGGCGGCCGGTCAGCTACGCTGGAAAATCTCCCATGAGCCATCTAGTGTTTATATATATCTATGGGTTTGAGGACAAAGAGGAGGAAGTCCTCATCCAGGCCTCTATATATAGCTGTGTGGACGTTCTACCTGCTTCCATTCACAATGCCTCTTGTGGACAGGAGGGTTACACACATGCAATTTCTAACAATAATGTTCAAATGTGCTAAATATATATATATATAAAGGAGTAAAACTAGCCCCCGACTTGTTTTATTTTTTGAAAGTAGCTCTCATCCTAAAAAAGGTTGGAGACCCCTGTTATATAACGATACATTTGACAATTTTAAGCTTAGCCTACCATTTTATTGGAGCGACGAGGAACAGCTGCATACCTGCCAACCCTACCGATTTGGGCAGTAGTCTACTGCTTTTGACATGTTTCTACCGCCAACCGACTTAGCTGGCTTTCCCTACCGATTTTCAATCTTCCCAAACTATAACAAATAAAAATGACACTACATAGACACTGGACTCGACTTTTGGCGGACACCGTTTGCTGCGTGTCTGTGATCGCATCATACAAACAGTCCTCTGTCTTTCTGAAAGAGAAAGAACGTGCAGACCGGGGGTAACGCTGCCTTTCCTCTGCACCCCCGGGGCTGATGGGTAATCACTCCCAAATGAGTTTAAGGGAATAGAGACGAGGAATTTTTTATTTTTTATTTGGGGATATGTCGTTAATCAATCAATCAATCAATCAATGTTTATTTATATAGCCCAATATCACAAATGTTACATTTGTCTCAGTGGTCTTCACAGTGTGTACAGAATATCAGTATGACAATACGACACCCTCTGTCCTTAGACCCTCACATCGTACAAGGAAAAACTTCCAAAGAAAACCCAGTTTAAAGGGAAAAATGGGAGAAACCTCAGGGAGAGCAACAGAGGAGGGATCCCTCTCCCAGGACGGACAGACGTGCAATAGATGCCGTGTGTAAATTGAGAAGATAATACATTTGCAACATAGGTAGTCCAAATGTTTGGAAATGCATGTGTGTATAATAGGAAGATGAATCCACGAGGATATCCATCCAGGACCGATGATCCAGGACCACAGCCACGACTCAAGATCCAGCGCTCGCGATCCAGGACACAAGACCGCAGGATCATCCATGACTCCGGATCCCAGCATATATAGACCCCAAAAAGAAAGACATTTGGGGAAGCTGGGTTAATCGGAACATGAGAGTACACGGGTATAGACAGAGAGAAGGAAGAAGTAAGATGTCCCCCGACAAACTAAGCCTATATCAGCAAAACTAGGGGCTGAATCTAATCAGCCCTAACTATAAGCTTTATCAAAAAGGAAGGTCTTAAGCGCACTCTTAAAAACGGATAGGGTGTCTGCCGCCCGAACACAAACTGGAAGCTGATTCCACAAATGTGGAGCTTGATAAGAAAAGGCTCTGGCTCCCATTGTACTTTTAGAGACTCTAGGAACAACCAACAACCCTGCATTCTTGGAACGCAATGCCCTAGTAGGACAGTAGGGTATAATGAGTTCTTTAAGGTTAGATGGCGCCTGCCCATTAAGGGCTTTGTAGGCGAGAAGAAGAATTTTAAATTCTATCCTGTGTTCTATAGGGAGCCAGTGTAAGGCAGCCAGAACAGGAGTAATGTGGTCCCTTCTCCTAACTCTGGTTAGTACACGAGCCGCAGCATTTTGAATCAGCTGAAGCGACTTGATTGACTTTTTGGTACTCCCTGATAGTAAAGAGTTACAATAATCCAGCCTAGAAGTAACAAATGCATGGACTAGTTTCTCTGCATCGTTTTGAGGCAAGATATGCCTGATTTTTGCAATGTTACGTAGATGGAAGTAGGCGGTCCTTGAAATTGATTTTATGTGGGCGTTAAAGGATAAATCCTGATCAAATATAACACCAAGATTCCTTACAGTCTCACTGGAGGCCAAATTAATGCCATCCATAGTTAGTATATCTTTAGATAATTTGTTTCGTAGATTCTTCGGGCCAAGTACAATAACTTTTGGTCGTGTTTAACATCAAAAAGTTTAAGGTCATCCACGTTTTTAAGTCCTTAAGGCAGTCTTGAATTTTATTTAGATGATTAATTTCATCAGGCTTAATTGATAAATATAGTTGAGTATCATCCGCATAACAATGAAAGTTTACAGAATGATTCCTTATAATATTGCCTAACGGAAGCATATATAATGTGAACAAAATAGGTCCGAGCACTGAGCCCTGTGGCACTCCATGGCTAACTTTGGTTTGCGTGGAAGATTCATCGTTGACACGTACAAACTGAGAGCGTTCAGATAGATAGGACCTAAACCAGCCTAAAGCAGTTCCCTGTATGCCAACCAAGTGCTCTAGTCTTTGCAATAGGATATCATGGTCGATAGTATCAAATGCAGCACTGAGATCGAGCAAAACAAGAATAGAGACAAGTCCCTTGTCTGAGGCTATTAGAATATCATTTGTGACTTTAACCAGAGCTGTCTCTGTGCTATGATGTGTTCTAAAGCCAGACTGAAAATCTTCAAATAAATCATTGTTTTTTAAGTAATCACACAACTGTTTTGCGACCGCTTTCTCAAGAATTTTTGAGAGGAACGGAAGATTAGAAATAGGTCTATAGTTGGCTAAAACCTCTGGATCGAGGTTGTGCTTTTTAAGAAGCGGTTTTATCACTGCTACTTTGAATGATTGTGGAACATAGCCTGATAATAAAGACATATTCATAATATTTAATAAAGAAGTGCTAATTAATGGAAAAACTTCCTTCAACAGCTTAGTTGGAATTGGGTTAATGTCTCTGTTTAGTGAACTACAGCAATCTGAAAGCCTGTACATTATTTATATCACACTTTATCAGTAGAAAAATGCAGGAAATGACTTTTTTAATACAGTATTTTCTGATTTATGGCGCAACAAAGATATTTCGCTCCGTGCAAACCTTTGACTAATATGTCAACAACATGAAACAAGAATGGCTTTATCCAATGTTCACACAAGAGTTCTACATCCTGACACATCCTTCATCTACACTGTCTCAACTGAAAGAGGACCAGAAACACACAAAATATAATAAAATGTGGAGACTTTGGGATATTTATCTCCCATTATTTTACTTTTGGACATTTTACAGACCAAACATGTCGTTGATGTCACTGTTAGTGTTTACCAAACTACCACTTTTTCTGAAAAATGCATAAAATTATGCATTTATGTAATTACTGGGGTTCCATTTCTTCTGATTACCTAATTTGGGCGTGCACATTTGCCGCGCGCAAACCTACCTCTTTTGGATTTGGCAAGGTTGGCATGTACAGTATGCAGGTGGGGCTTGAAAAGACTGTTCAAAAGGAGAGCTATCCAAATGTATACAAGATGCTCCAGTTGGCACTGACTCTGCCTATCGGATCTGCCACCTCTGAGAGAAGTTGTTCTGCAATGAGGAGAATTCTGAACGATGGGAGGAACAAGATTTTCCTCACTTGCGGTTCTTCACATTGAGGATGACAGCTGTCACCTGAGGGGATAGTGGACATATATGCAGAACGTAAAAAAATGCGTCTACTTCTGCACTAAGGTAGGACACTGGTTAATAATATTGTGTTCAAGTAACCAACATGCTACTCGTTAGATATTAGTTATCAAATAAGTATAAGATGTGCACAGTTATGATAAGTTTTACAGTTATGTAATGCACTGTTGTAGGGGAGAGAGACCGCCCCTTCCATGAGTGTCTGTGTACGGCGGCCATGAGGCGTGCATGACGGGAAGAGTTGTGTTTTGTTCTTTTTTACATATTTTTAACATACAAAAGCTCGGTGAGGATATAATCAACTCATCAAACATAAGTGGAAGACATTCATTCACAATAAAACAAAAAAAACATAAATAATACATCCGATAAGAGCCAGGGGGAAAGAAAAAAGCATAAAGGCACAACAATTTTTAAGAGGCATTAAGCTTACTTAAAATAATAACAATTTGGACATGTAAATCTTTATAGACAGGATACAAGATTGCATTTTTCTAGGACTTGAACTCATTTATGAAACAGGGAAAGGACCCTAACCCTCCTCTCCATTTACAATGTAAATGGTATTTACCAAATACAAAATTGAAGAGTCCAAATTATCAATATAATATAAAATGTGATATATTTTGTAGGCAGGAATGTTTGTTAATTTAAGTAACAACCAATCTCTCACATTCGACCAAAACAATTCCGAAAAAGGGCATGAGAAAATAAATGTTCCAACGATTCATCAGATAAATTACAAAAGGAACATGGTTCCACTTCAAATTTAAATCTTGAATTTAAAAATGTAGAAACCGGGTAGATTTTATGAACAATTTTAAAATGAGTCTCTTTTGCTTTAGGAGAAATAGGCCATTTTATAAAATAAGATAGAGCTTTTTCCATTACAGATAAAGTCTCTAAATTGGTTGCCTGTGGAAATAATCCTCTGTTCAAATTGTGAAAAATGTGGGATTTCAGGGAAGAATTAATAGATTTGTTATTCTTAAGAGTATCGCCAATCATTTCCAAATAAGGTAAAACTGATACAACATTTGAGTACAATAAAGTAAAACCATTTCAATAAGTGGTACAGGAATTGCTTTACAGATTTTGTTATAATCTTTAGCAGTACACGTTATATTGTATTTTGTTGAAAAATCCAAAACATCTAGCAGTTTACCATTGCAATCTAGTAAATCACTAACAAACAAAATACCCCTCTCATACCAATCACTCCTAAACAAGGATTTTCTGTTTATAATAATCACTCTATTGCTACATAATATAGATCCATGAGGAGAACAATTGTGTAAATACCATTTTCCAATAATGAAGTATCTGCCTATGAACATTTGACAATTTGGTCGGAATCTTATTAACCTCAAAATCACATTTTAAAAGAAAATCAAACCCTGCTAGACGTTTAAATATGGAACCACATGGATTCTGGCTGGGACAAAAAGCTTTCAACCATTTAATTGTAATTGTTCCAACCATCGATTCAAATTTTAAAGCTTTAATTCCGCCTTTATTATATTCTTTAACAAGCTGTGACTTTTTAATGTAGTGAGTTGTATTCTTCCACAAGAAATGGAAAGTAATCGAGTTGGCTTTTTTAAATATTAGCCGAAAAGACGGGCATGGATAAATAAGTTTAGATATACCTTCTGCTTTAGTAAGAAGAACTCTGCCAAAAATAGTAAGATCTCTAGTTAACCAACGACTGAGAGATTTCTTCATATCTGTGATACGGTTACAAATATTAAGATCTTCTCTCCTGATATCATCTTTAGATAATGTTATTCCTAAATATTTATTTTAGGTACCACTCTAATTGAGTCAATAGTGGAATCATCACGTGAATGGATAGGGAGTAATACACATTTTGAAAGATTGAGAAAAAACCCTGATGCTTTTGAAAAAATTGAAATTGTGTTAAGAGTTTCCTTTTCCATGGATTTATTCTTTAGGAAAATGGGTGTGTCATCCGCAAATTGACTAATTTTTAATTATTTGTCAAAGAGGGTAATGCCTAATATTTTGTGATTCTTTATAATAAGTGTTGTTGATACTTGGGTGGTCAGAATAAATAATTTATGGGGAAATAGGGCAACCCTGTCTGTGAAGCTGACCGTTGAGCAGCCCGACCAAGCAAGGAGGCAGAGGCAGAGAATTCAAATATAACCCGGTGTGGGTATTTATTCATCGCTGTGGTACAGGATACAGCCTCAATATTGCTGCCCAGGTGAACACAGTCACCAGCCACAAGGATCTCACCCACACTACCAGCCTCCACAGACAGGGAAAACAGAGCCTAAATACCTACACACTAATCAGCACAACAAGACACAGGTGAGGGGGGGGGGAGGAGACAACACAGGGCACCAGGTGAACACAATCAGGAGTAACAGACATGGGGAAAGGGAAACACTTTTCAAAATAAAAGCACATGTGCAATAGTACAAGGCCCGAAGCCGTCAGTCCACAGTGACGAAGCCATCTTCGTCACATTTCCTCCTTCCTCTCCCGAAAGAGAACAGTACCTTATTCCTGCGACACTTGTTGATCTTGGCCATTTTGCTCTCCTCCATGTGTCTCCACTCCGCCCGGTGTTTCTGCTTCCCCTTGTGCCGCATGGTTTCCTCAGAGGGGGGCGTGAAGTTGGAAGGAAACGTCCCTTTCTTCCTCAACTCTTTCTCCCGCTCCTTCGCGATGGCCTCCGTCAGGTTCTCCACGTACGCCGCCTTCTCTGCCTGCAGCGTCTTCATCACCTGCTTCTCCACCTGAGTCTGAGCGGCTGACAGGGCCTCTGCATGAGCCTGAGCCCTTATCTCTTCCAGCTGTCGCTGCATGACCCGCTCTCTCTCCCGACGGATCTTCTCGGTCATTTTCACCCGCACCTCCTCCGCTAGAAAAGCATCTTCCTCGTCTTTAAGTTTCTTCTCCTCCTGCAGGCGTATCAGACGAGCCTCCTCCACTAAGCGCATCTCTTCTTCCTTTCTCAGCTTCTCCTCTTCCTCCCTCTGCAAACTGAGCTGCTCTTCTTTCTCTTCTATCAGGGAAATCTGTTCCTGTATCCGTGAAAACGGCTGCTCCATGTTCCTCAAATGGCATTCCTCCCGCTTGAATCTGGCTGTCTCATACTGCAGGAATGACTTCATAATCTCCCTCAGTTCCTCCATCGTTTTCACCTCCTCACTTGGTCAATCCCACTTCTGACACCAAATGTGAAGCTGACCGTTGAGCGGCCCGACCAAGCAAGGAGGCAGAGGCAGAGAATTCAAATATAACCCGGTGTGGGCATCTATTCATCGCTGTGGTACAGGATACAGCCTCAATATTGCTGCCCAGGTGAACACAGTCACCAAAAATACAATTAAAAAAAATAGGAGTGGCATTACAATACAAACATATGTTGAGTAGGGATATATAAAAATGATATTCAAAGGAGCAATTCAAGTGAGTGAAGCCAGTTTGAACACATTATCTTTTAGGCTTGATTGAAAATAACACAGTGTCTGACATGATCATGTGATATCATTACTGTTATATCATTGCTTACTATTCGTGGTTATCAGACACTTAAACAACAGAGAGGGTTTTAAGAAATAGGACTATACTGACAAATCACATATTATCCTGTCATTGTCTGTTCTGTAGGAAGGAGGAATATAACAGAGTGGGACTATACACTCAAAAACGTAAGTTTATTCCAAACGTGTCCTTAAAACGAGCCTCCTCGCAATTGTATGCACATTATGTATTCAGCCGTTTGCTGTTTAATCTGATATATCATTCAAAAGAGAGAGAAAAAAGCTTTGATAAGGGTGAAAATACGGCGAACGCCCAATACAGGCGATTACGTCACCTCTGCGCGTCCCCGCGAACAGGGCTTCAATCCACGGCAAGGCTTCAACCTACGGCATAACACCGGCGTCTGTCCTCCTCTCTTTCGTCTTTCCAAGCGACTCACGGAAGTTTCAATAAGGAAATCCTTATATCCCTCTTTGCAGCGGGCCATCCACAGAAAAAGGGTTTCCAAAAAAAATAGTACCCATTCATGAGGCGGGTTTTTTACTATAAAGCGGCCAAAATCATAAAAATATAAGAAAGAAATATAACTCAAAGCAAAGTGCCGCTGAGGCACCCGTCAGCGAATCTTACGCATGGGTAAAATCAAGGTCCGAGCAAAAGTCATTTTAGTGCAATTTATTATACACATATACAAGCATTTTTCTTCAATCTTACCCGATGGTAAAAAACCATAGGCCTACCGGGTGCGCCGCGCACTACCACCTGTTTCCCAGATGTATAATGAGCAGGCTGCAGGTCTCCCATCCCCCGGTGCCCAAAGGCTGCCTTTACAAAAACAGAGGCATTGTACAACTTATTTGATCAACTTAAGTAAGAATTCAAAAGAAGATTTACTATAAACAAAAAAAGAACAATAAAATAAATGGATAACTATTAAATAATATAAGCTCCTATATATGGCTTTATCACCTATTCAGTGCAATAGCTCACAACATTTTGAATATAACCTGAGAAAATTCCAATCCTAAAAACACTCAAACTGAGAACTTCAGCATACCTACTGAGGACAGAAAACCTGCTCCCTGTCCCTCCAGTTTATTACTGCAGTGTTGTTCACATTATTCCGGGTCCACTCTTTTGTTGTCGATCAGCACGAAGCCTTCCTTCAGAAAGGCTCTCTTCCCCTTTCTCCTGGCTTCTTGAACCAGTGGCCACAGCTTGGAGCGAGCCTCCCGGTCCTCCTTGGAGAAATCCTCTTTGAAACGAATGTGCATCTCGCTGCAGACTCTCGCATCTCTAGACTTTTTCCAGACCTCATCATGAACGGTCCTCATCCCGAACTGAATGATGATGGACCTCGGTGTGTTGTTGGAAGTAGCTGCATTACCCTTTATACCCAGCCGATGGACAGTGTCTACTGAGTCACGCAGCTTTTCCACAGACAGCGGAACAACTCTTGTGAGTATCCCGATCACAGCTTCTCTTGTGTTTTCTCCTTCTTTTTCAGGCAGACCATTCATCCTCAGATTCCACCTCCGTTTGTAGCGGGCTTGCTCCTCGCCAGACTTACGTAGTAAAGTGTTATCTTTCAGAAGATCATCAAACTTTTTCTGAAGAGCAGAAATGTCTTTCTTATTTTCTTTAGCTGCTTCAGTGTTTGCGTCAATGCGTTTTTCAAACTTTCTTAACAGCTCTGTCTGTTCATCCATTTTTCCATATAAGACTTGTATTGCCTGGAGAATGGTGCTGCTGCTATCCTCTGCCATTTGTGTTTCGCCATGAACCTTGGATTTCTTTGGATTCGGTCCTTTAGTTGGTTTGTGGTCCCAATTTATTTTTAGTCCCTTAGAGTTGTCCGCATTCATGTCGATGTCCTCAATATCCGACTCGTCACACGCCTCACGGAGAGCTTTTAAGTTGTTATCGTGGTCGGTCATGCGAGCAGGCACTTTATGTCAAAAGTGTTGGTAACTGGAGAATTAAAGTAAAATGTGACTATTTAAGCTTCTATAATAACTTAAAGTGTATCATGAATAAGCTATTGCCTATTAGTTTTATATTCAAGGACTAAAATCTAAACTTTTTCTACGAGCCTGCAACGTTGTTACTTCTCACTCCGCCATCTTGCAGCTTTTTCGACGAGTTGTGTTCGTATGTGGAAAAGTCATACGGCTCGTTTGAGACGAGCGAGACCGACGCAGACCTACACAATTGCGACCGCCGTCTTGCTAGTGTGTTGCATGATGGTTACGGTACGTCCACACAGCAGCTTCAGAAGAAACTTCCACCGCTTCCAACGCTTCTCTGCCCGTTGACTTTGAATGGGGATGACGTCACTTTGCCTCGCTTTTCGCCGAACTGCATTGTGGGGGAGCGAAGCCAGGATAGATAAGACAGACTGTATAATGATGGAGGTATTTAGCTAGTGTCATCACACATGCTCCTCTCTCTAACCTGGGGGAGCGAAGCGAAGATTTCCAGGATGTCCAGCCTGGAAATCTTCCCAGGACTTCCCAGGATTCAAAAGTTGAGCAATGTTCAACTTTTGAAGCTGAGCTGGAAGCGCCAGCCAATCAAAAACGTTTATGCAAATCTGACAGTAGAAGCGCTAGCCAATCAAACCGCGTGTAAGCAGGGAGAACCAGACCGCAGTTCATTTCCTCATATTCCAAACGAGAAATTACGGTGGCAAATCACCCGGTTCTTTACGACCAGAACTATTAACGGGATACAAACCGGAGGAACCAGCATGGAGGGAGGTGGCAGAGACAGTGGGTGGAACTGGTAGGTTTTCGCCTGTTTGGGGAGTTTATATATATATATATTGCTCGCATAAAATCCCCGGGGTTTTTTGTTTGGTATGTCGGGGCGGGAGATTCATGTGATTGGTTGTTGGTCGCATTGCTCGCAAAAAACCCCAAGCTGTCAGACACGCCCAGCTCCAAGATTTTCAATATTTTTGAAAAGCTGCTGTGTGGACGTACCGTTAGTCATTTTGTCCGACTTGCTCTGGAGGCTCGCCCACATGAGACGTTGAAATCTCGCGGGACAAAGACGCCCGCAGCCTTGAGAGCGAGGCGAGGCGAGTTTGCGCAGTTGCTCTCCACGAGCTGCGGAAGCGAAATGCTTGATGGGAAACAACTCGCTTGTATCTCGAGCTGAGCGCTCATTGGTGGGTTTTACCCCGTGCTGCTGATGACACTCTCCAATTGGCTGGCAAAAGTTTGTTGTTGTTTTGTGTCAGTTTTACGTCGCCACATCCATTCCCATGTTTCATCATTGTTCCACAATGTTTATCATCATGAAATTAATATCTATATATTTTATACTATACTGCTTACCGTTTTCATACTTTATATATCCTAGCATATTCATACACACTGTTCATACTGCTCACAGGCTGATATCTCGTGTATTCATAACCCTCACTGTTTATTCATCATTCAATTCATTCTGTTAAAGAATATTTGAATCTGATCTGTGCATTTTGAGACTTTCAGTCTTTTCTTGTATGTGTCCTGTTTGTAATTTGAAGAGGACAAAGGTCAAGAGGCCCGATGCCTTTCCTGTGGGGGAAGTGTGGACCATGCAAGTTGGCTTTAACAGACCCTTCTCTGTTCTTAAATGTCTGGTACTAATTAGAGAAAGCGCGGTTATCAGCTTCCCCCTTTTCACATATAGAGGTATTCCTGCCTTTGTGTCCTCAGTGTTGGCAGGGTCTTTACATGATGAGAGTTATGTGAGATACCTTGTAAATGCTCCGGCCGTGTGACTCTCAATAAACTTCGGTGTTTGACTAAGCGGATTCCAGCTTCCATTCTTTCACTGCATTGCTGAACAGAAGTTTTCTTCACACATTCTATATTTTATTCTGTAGATTGTGAACATTACTTTTCACTTCTCTGCTTGTTGCACTCCTGGTTAGAAGCTAAACTGCATTTCGTTGTCTCAGTACCTGTAATCTGTGCAATAACAATAAAGTTGAATCTAATCTTGAGCAGGAACAAATGTATTTACTTAGTACATAATATCTGACATTAACGATTAAACACATGTGTGCATTCTTTATAAATGCAAACCGAGTCAAGCCGACTCCGAGCTGTCCGACTTCAGGCGAGCTTTTTGAGACCTCACCCGGCTGCGATCGGCTATTCTCGTCTACTTTCGAGGTGAGCCGCAGCTCGTCTCAAACAAGCCTATTCTCTCAGTGCGATGAACGCTGGCTTTATTGTTACTGTATCCGTAGGACCCCACGCAATAGTTGGGACTGTGTACTGACGTCAATAAAAAAGGTTTTCCCCCCTAAGCGCAAATGTCAAACTCCGCCTATACTTGCCAACCCTCCCGATTTTTGCGGGAGACTCCCGATTTCATTGCCATCTCCTGGTTTCCTCCCGGGGTCATATTTCTCCCGCATTTCTCCCAATTTCTGACAAAATCAGATTTATTCAGGACTGTTTCCACTCTGACTTTAATACAGGTACACCATTGTTTGGTTTCCATGGTAGCGTGTCTCTTTAGTAGCACGTGCAACTGAAAGTCTGAGAGGATGTTCAGCATGGTGAGGAAGATAGTCACAGAAAACAGAACAAGAATGGACAACTCTACCCTCTGCTCACTCCTCTCCTGTAAAATACAGGTCCAGCCCACACATCTGCTCCATCAAGGATGGTGCTACAGGCAGCGAGGCATTGCACTTAAAACTACAATAAGCATGTGTAGATGTTCTTTTCATCTTTAAAAGTCTGTTTCCCCGCTGCGAGGCTCCGGCGCTAACAGTTCTAACAACTTGAAATGCTCCCAATTTCTGAGGTCTCAAGATTGGCAAGTGGTCGTAGGACCGCTTAGCGGGATCTCACTTGTTGAGGTTAGTTAAGCCAGATAACTCAGAGATATCCAGGGTCTGTAGCACTGGTTTCGTAGTACAGGCCACTGATCGATTATGTTAAGCTAACTTGTAGCTGCTCCCTCCACACTCACAACAACCTCACACAGACATAAATAAAGCAGCTGTATTCTCCATACAAGAAACACACATTTAAAACGGTTTTGCCTGCCGTTTTGTGTACACAAGCATTCATTAATGGTTCGGAAAGTGGCGCTGTACCTTAATAATATAAAAGATTGTATTTGCGTGCATTTCCTGTTCGGAAAGTGGCGCTGTACTGAGAGTGGAGGTGTCCTGAGATTAGCGCCTGCAGGCAGGCTCCAAGGACCTGTCAGCTCCAGACTGCGCAAATGCGTACATGAAGCGCTACGTCATGAACGCAATAAATTATACCCTCGTGGCGGCGTGCTCATGTGATTGGCTTATAATGGAGGAGACATCTGATTGGCTATAGATAGAAATCCTTCTGTGTGCATGTGTGTATTATGAGACTGTTCTGAGCCCATACTGAAACCCTTCATCTATCAGATTATGGTTATTCCTTTTGTTGAAGATGCACAAAACGTAGGAATTTATTTAAGTTTATTGAATTTTAGGTGAACGGGGTGGACCTGCGCGGGGCGTCTCACGAGGAGGCCATCGCCGCCCTGAGACAGACGCCGGCGATGGTCCGTCTCACGGTGCTGAGGGACGAGGCGCAGTACAAAGACGAGGAGAACTTGGACGTCTTCAAGGTGGAACTGCAGAAGAGGAGCGGCCGGGGGCTGGGACTCAGCATCGTTGGGAAGAGGTCCGATGAAAACTAACACTCAATGATCACTTCTCACACATTCCACTGCATACCCTCAGTGTGTGTCACTGCTGTTGTTGGTTAAAATAAAGTGGTAAAACTAAATGTATTAAAGGTTCCCTATTATACTGTTTTTTCATCAATGTATCACAGGTCTCAGATATATACAAAACATGTCTCAAAACAGATCATTGCAGCATCCCATAATCCCCTCTGTCTGTTACTTTAGATGAAAATAAGGAGCCCCTCCCCACGCCCCTCTGGAAGATATTTGGTTAAAAATAACACAATGGTGCTACCTTGGTTGCTGATTGGCTAATCGTTATGACATCATTAAGTGGTCAAAATCTGATTAGCTTATTTTCAGACAGGTTTTTATTAGGGCTGTCAAGTTAAAGTGTTAATAACGCGTTAACGCAAAAAAAATTAACGCCACTAATTATTTTAACGCGATTAACGCATGTGTATTTTTTTTCCTCGGCCACCCCGTAGTTTCAGAGCGCATCGAGTTTAAAATACCATCTACAAGCTGATGCTGATAGCCCCGCTGCTAAGGATCTGTTTCAATTAAAACAGAGGAGCGAAATGTTGCCGACAACTGCGCCAAGCACTTGACTTTATGCAGGAAGTCAGACAGCGGGACATTGTACGAAAAGTCGGCACACTCAGCACGGATAGTGCGCAACATGATTGCAGCGTCCAGGCAGCTCCCGTTCGAGCATATGCCTTGAGTTGCACATAGCTCCAACCATCCATCACACACACACACACACACACACACACACACACACACACACACACACACACACACACACACACACAGAGTATTATTGTATTGTATGAGAGAGGTTCCAGGTTGAATTGAGGCGGATAATTGTAATGTTCAGAGGTTGTTGTGTTTAATATTCATTCAAATGATAATAAACATTAGCATAAAGCATATTTGTCCACTCATATGTTGATAAGAGTATTAAAAACTTGAAAAATATTCCTCTAAGGAACATTTAGAACAGATAAAAAATGTGCGATTAATTTGCGATTAATCGCGATTAACTATGGACAATCATGCGATTAAACGCGATTAAATATTTTAATCGACTGACAGCCCTTGTTTTTATTTAAATTAGGAATGCTCCGATCGCCAATTTCGGGGCCGATCGCTGGAATCAGTATCGGCCGATACCGATCGCCGATCCGATCAAGTGAGCGGGGCCTAAATGAAAGATTTAAACATCACTTTGAATCTTCCAGTTAAAGTGATGTTTAAAACTCAGTTAATGGGCTCATTCACTGGAGCTTCCACAAACAACAATCTACTTAATTATTACATTCAAATGAAGTACATTATTCAAGTTTAAATTCACTTTGGAGAATAACACGGGAGAGATGAGCGGAAGGGCTCTCTTTTCCTCTCTCTCTACCTCTCTCTCTCTCCCTCTCTCCCTCTCCTGACAGCCTGTCAGTATCTCATGCAGCTCACTGATCCAGTAATGAGTGACCCGACAGTGAATAATAAATATATTTATAACTAGTTTAGCTTGTTCCAGAGGTAGATCAAATAGCTAAGTGTGTTAGGTCTAACTCTTGTGTGTTCCGCTCACCGGTCCGTCACAGCGGGCGGAGCTGCAGGATTTCTGCTTCACGTTGTTTACCGCTATTTCACTGTCTTTTTTGGACACCTTAAAATAATGCCAGACCGGTGAAGCCATTTTGGCGAGCTTGTTTTGCCGCACACAGAGAAAAGTGTCATGTATTTTACGTCATGCGATCGGCTCTCGCGATCGGCATGTTTAGAGAGCACCGATCGATCGGTAGACAGTGAGTATCGGCCGATCTCGATCGGTGACCGATCGATCGGAGCATCCCTAATTTAAATGGATCAGGACAAAAGGTGAGCGAATATTTTTTCCTGAAACGTACAGAATCTCTTTACACAGAGGGGACACATGTTTATATATAAAAGACATGAAAAATGGATTATGCAAAATAGGTGACCTTTAAAGTTAAGGCTGCACCACTAATAGAAATGTTATATATCCTTGCGTACAAATCATATTCTAGAGACATAACACAACATAGTGTGTGTGTGTGTGTGTGTGTGTGTGTGTGTGTGTGTGTGTGTGTGTGTGTGTGTGTGTGTGTGTGTGTGTGTGTGTGTGTGTGTGTGTGTGTGTGTGTGTGTGTGTGTGTGTGTGTGTGTGTGTGTGTGTGTAAGGAGTGGCAGTGGTGTGTTTATCTCTGAGGTGGTCAAAGGGGGCGCCGCTGAGCTGGACGGTCGTCTGATGCAGGGAGATCAGATCCTGTCAGTCAAGGGAGAAGACACAAGACATGCCTCCCAGGAAACTGTCGCTGCCATACTGAAGGTAACACACACACACAATAGTTGATTGCTTTCAAGGGCTCAGGTGTTCTTTTTATAATTTTCTTTGCATTTTTGCCTTAACTTGATCTATGGAAGTGTAGAACAGACAGGAAACCAAGGTCTCTGGGCTGTGGAGATTGATGGTCACATATTTGTACTTTGGAATGTGTATTCGTGTGTCCTGCAGTGTGCTCGAGGTCTGGTCCTGTTGGAGCTCGGACGACTCAAAGCTGCATCCTGGATCACCTCCAGACTTAACTCACAAGGCAGCCAGGTGTGTGTGTGTGTGTGTGTGTGTGTGTGTGAGCACGCGTGCGCGCGCAGTCTTGCACTGTATAGTTAGGTGTTTTATATGGATAGAATAATTAAAGCAAGTGTTAAATGGTGTACATGTATTCTCTCTTAAAGTTGAACCATTATTCAAGGTGCTACTAAGCAGTGTGTGCAAACATGATTTAAGAGACAGCCTGTCTATTTGTAAACAGCTGATAACAGAAGCAAGAAATATCATCTTTTGTATAACCTGTCTTTCTTCTAGATGAGTCACGTGAGTGGGAACAGCTCAGGCATTGTGGCTCCAACCCTCACACATACCTCAACATCACCTGACCCTGTGAACTCTGACCCCCCGACAATGACCCCCACTGGCTTACTGCCCCTTAACAACAACATGGAGACCACCAGTGACATCACTTCCTCCTCTAACAGCACAGGTAGTTATTAGGATACAAATACATAACATGTCCTGCGTGTTGGGAGTGGATAACGTTTTTTTAACTGAACTTTCTCAAGCAGCATCAAAGCCTGAATTTTCACAAAAATAAAAAGATTAAGGGCCTTTAAGGTATCAATTTCTAATTAAAAAAAACCTCAATCTTGTGTATACATTGAAATGACTGAATTCTTCAGTATCTGTAAACAGTTTATGGGCCAGCTTTAACTGTTAAAAAAAATGAAAGTGATAAATGACGTCTTTACTTAAAAT
The DNA here is from genome assembly GCA_036324585.1 of Champsocephalus esox. Taxonomy (NCBI): domain Eukaryota; kingdom Metazoa; phylum Chordata; class Actinopteri; order Perciformes; family Channichthyidae; genus Champsocephalus; species Champsocephalus esox. The sequence goes on from CM070484.1 coordinate 1,229,819, forward strand.
GTAAAGTAAACAATGAAGGGTTACATAAAGGAGTGGATTTATGCTACTAAGCACATTCACATGTCTCTTAAGGGGTAAACGAATGTAGCTAAAGTATTTTAGGATTAGTTACTTTAAAGTTTTACGATAGCTTTAAACAGGTTTTCATGGAATCGTAAATAATGTAATTATATGATGTTTGTATGATATAATGTGTTGATAGTGTGATATTGATGCAGACACTCACTGTTATGTTTTTCTTTCTGTGTTTTTGTGTAGGGGTAGATGCTGGTATCCGAACAGTGGAGATCACACGGGTAAATAAAAGAGTATTACACAAAGTGCAGGCATACTTGTACACTTCCACTAACTATACACAGACAAGTCAATTATAAGAATAACACAAATATAAGTATAACAATTAAAAAGTACATTGTCAGTGGAAGGAATTGAGTTATTGATGGAGGTTAAAGTGTATATTTGTATATGGCGGGTATAAACCTGAGAGAGGGACTCATAATCCTGCAATGTGCTGTAAACACTTATTTTTGCTGGATAACTTCTGATTGTTAACAGCATCTCAGGAAAGAGTAACTGTAAAGTAAAGTGGTGTCTGAATGCTCACATGATGATGAAGACGAAATATGGTCAGATGAGGTGTTTGTGTTCTACAGACAGATCACCTGGTTTGTCCTATTAGATATTATAGTGTATCCAACATCTATGCTTATCAGGTCTACTGAAAATATGTGACCCTGTCCAAATTCTATGATGGCACAATGTTTAACAGTCTACCTACCTGTGGAAATAATGCTTGTGAGAAAGTATGATAAAAACATTTATAGTGCCAATTACAGATGCGGATGAATTACATCGGCCACCGAAGGCCTTCTACCAACTACAGTAGCAGAAATGAAATATAAATAAACATTAAAAAGCTTTTTGCACTAAATAAATCACTGTTAAGCAATGTTTTTGTACTGAAATTATAACAACAGACTCTCAGCCAACCTATTTATGTCATTTCCACAAGTCTCAAAGCTGCAGAAAGTAAACAATTAGTCTTTTATTACACCAAAGATATTGAAACATGCAAATGAGTATATATTAAAGCAATGATGCAGTGGTGAGGGTGTTTAAAACAAACATCCACCTGACCCATCGCATATCCAATCCCGTCAGCCCAATCTGGAACGATATGCACAAATGACCACTCTCCTACATGTGCCCCTACCTCCTACACGTGCCCCTACCTCCTACACGTGCCCCTACCTCCTTCACGTGCCCCTACCTCCTACACGTGCCCCTACCTCCTACACGTGCCCCTACCTCCTACACGTGCCCCTACCTCCTTCACTGATTGAAAAGCCAATTTTTTGATCATATAACGAAAGTAACACCAGCATTTATATCTAAGGTCTCATTTGTTTATTAAAGCATTCTGACCAACCAACCAATAAACTGACCCAAAGGTGTCGGCTCCAACAGAGTGAAAGGATGATACAGAATGTGATGGAGATGATGGTGTAACACCGGCACTTCCTGAGGAAGCTGAAATCATTGAGGGGAGATTAGCACTCGTCATCTGAAGCAAGTCTTTACAATTATGTCGACGTTTCCTCTCACTCTCACCCCTCAGACTGTCAGTGACTCTCTCGGGGTGAGCATAGCGGGGGGGAAGGGCAGCCCGCTGGGTGACATACCCATCTTCATCGCCATGATTCAGGCCAACGGTGTCGCTGCCAAAACGCACAAACTAAAGGTAGACTAAGATCATTTTGGCTGTGTGTGAGGATTTGTTCTTTTTGTATCAATGACACACAATAATACCCATATAAAATAAGAAAGCCCGTATGTGTGTGTGTGCTCAGGTGGGGGACAGGATCGTCAGTATTAACAGTCAGTCTGTGGACGGTCTGTCGCACAGCGAGGCTGTCACCATGCTGAAGAACAGCTACGGAAAAATCAGCCTGAAGGTAACACTGCCGGTGTTACACCAACCTCCAATTGTGTGGTCCTACTTTACACTTAATCCAAAAACAAACACAAAGCAGCACTGCTGTAAAATAAACTAGTTGAAACCCTATTGTGCAAAATGCACTCTCCACTGTGTGTTAAGACAATCAGAAAGTTTCAGCAAAAAAGGTTGTCTCTCTTTCCGTCCTGATCCAAGTATGTGAACGCTGCTCAAAAAACGGGCGAGAAGGTTTTGGTTCATACGCGACGTAAAAGTTCATAGTTCACACCTCATACATAAGCAACAAACCAACTACTGTAAGCCCCCGCAGCCGCTCTGTGTTTCTGTGTCATGTGAAACGCCTCTCCTCTGCAGTGTTCAGCACTTTTAGAGCAGAGTTGCCAACTCCCACGCATCTGGCATGTGACATCCGCTTTCACTCTCAATCTCACGCTCTCACGCTGCCCAAACTATTCTCACGCCAAAAACAAGATGAACCGGCGATCGTTTTTGGTTGGTTATTTACAATGTTGAGTTGACAGCTGTTCAAGCTGTCGATCCGCCCCCACCACTCTTAACAACGTTCAGACAGCAGAGCAGTGGGAGCCGATTGGTCAATCCCGACCCGTATTGCGCATGTGCAGATCTAAGATCCAGTAGAAATGATAAAAAAGTAAAAGTCTGCTGCTTATTGTTCTACTAGGCCAAAATAGAGTCAGAGTATATGAGTGTGTTAATTAATATATTTGGCAGTTTGGAGTAAGTCTGTAGATTCGTTTGTGTGTGTGTGTGTGTTTCATGTATAGGCCTCTCACGATAATTAATTTTGTTGGATACATTTTCCCGGAAATTATTGCGATAAACGATAATATTGTCGGCACCGTTGTATGACCATTTTAGACCACTGACATAATGAAAATATATAATAATAATTCAAGTACATCCTTTCAAACTGCTAGTCACATCCTCGTGTAAATGTAAATGTATCGAGTTCATTTTGATTGAAGTCATTTAATTGCTTATCGCGATAGGCACACAATAAAACAGTGTGTTTCTTTAACTAACTTTCATTAGTGAATGAAACGTTGTGCCCGATATTGTGTATTGAGTTGCCAACATTTGAGTTCAGCTTGGAGTGAGTTTTTTTTTGGTGAACCGAAAAAACAAACGTTCATGTGTGCAGTGTTACAAATGTATTGAACATGTATAAACTAGGGTTTCCCATTAATGTACCGGGCACTACAGTGGAATACGCACATACAGTGTACCTGCAATGAAGGCTCGATAATCAGCTCACAGCATATCAAATGGAATATTGGTGTAAGCAGAGGTAAAGTGATATTTTATAAGTGGGGGGGTCCTCACCTCCTCTAGGGGGGTCTGGGGCATGCTCCGCCGGGAAGATTTTTTTTATTTTGAAGTTAAATTCATCAACCTGGTGCACTTTGAGAGCAACATGAATGTATGGATACATCTCTCAACATCCATATGAAACAGAACTGCAAACAGATTTTCTTTTTCTTTATGGATATTTTACAAATCACTCACCTTTTAAACTGTATTCTTGTTTTACTGTCATATAGTATTTCATAACTGTTTTTCATGTATTCTCATAAATGGTGACCAAAACGTTTGAGACCCACTGAAATAACAAGACTAAAGTGAACTATCTAAACAGAGAGTCCCTTAACTCACTGAGCTGTAGTTATCTCTCTCAGTCTGACAGGACAGAGCTCTCCTTGTTTTAGAAACAGCTTTTAATATCCGTTAGCGCAGCTAGCTAAACAGATGCTAACAACAACAATGCAAATAGTGAGTTTGGTAGAAATACACTGTATAATAGTACAGTTATTCAAGATAATGCCATATTTATTGAAGATTTTACATTATAAATATTCCCCAAAATTATTCAAAAGCATATTCTTCCAAACTCCTTGCTGTAGTATGACACACAGGAGACAATTGATGATTGTAGTGAGTTTGGTAGTAATAAGCTGTGTAATAGTGATTGAATATTATTGTATTCACTTTTTTGGGAGTTGCACTTTGCAGACGGTCCCTGAGCACTCGTTTCTTCTCCGGCTGCAGATAGAGACCAATGTAATGTGTCCAGCTCGGAGGACGGCGCGTATTGTTTTTTTTTCATCAAAATGTGATTGTAGTTCGTTGTCAACCTTACCACGGTACTTAGGAGACGTCATTTGTGTCTGAATAACGTTTTGTTCATGAATTACTGATCCGTGAAATCAGAATCTCTCAATATCGTTCCAACTTTACTGAACTAAGCCAGAAGACCGTCTCATTTTGTAGACCGCTCGGTTTGCTGTTCCTTCACTTTATTTTTATATACATTTATTGGACCAAAACTTAGCGTGAGGAAAGGCAAGTGTGGCGTGAGTGTGTGAGATATGTGTTAATTGCGTGACTGTCACGCTCAATGCGTGAGTGTTGGCAGCCCTGTATATCATATATAGCTAAGGTCCCCGCTGCTGACACAATAGCAGTCATTTAGTGCGCATATTTGTAATTAAACCCATGATATCAAAAGCTCACTCCAGCCTGTAGCTAAAGTTGGCAACCCAGAACAGGGCTGAAACAGATGGGTTTATGGCATGCTACAATCTGTTTGGTGTTTTGAGCAGAAAACTTCAGAGACATATTTTGTATATATCTGAGACCTGTAATATATTGTTGAAATACAGTTTAATACCTGACCTCGAATGAAGAACAGATGCTTTTGAAACACGTCCTAATAGATTCCTGGATAGTAAATCTGTGAAGGATGCTCTAAACTTGTGAAATCACTGGAGAGCCACTTTAGATGAAATCGTTTAAATTCAGTTTACTGACACACTAAATGTTTCTTACTGCGTGCGTGCGTGTGTGTGTGTGTGTGTGTGTGTGTGTGTGTGTGCGTGTGCGTGTGTGTGTGTGTGTGCGTGTGTGTGTGTCTCAGGTGGTAGCAGACACTAACATCAGCGCCATCGCCACTCAGGTGGAGAGTTTGACCAGCGGCTCCATTCTGTCAGCCAACACTGACACACATACAACCGAGCCAGAGTGAGCTCACGTACAGCCACACATACACAGCCACACACACACACACACACACACACACACACACACACACACACACACAGCCACACACACACACACACACACACACACACACACACACACACACACACACACACACACCAACCCAGTTTCATGGCATTTCGTGTTCACCAACACGATTTTTAATCTATTGATTCGTGTTCACCATCACGATTTGCCCCTTTTTTTCGTGTTGCACAGCACGATTTTAAAAGCAATGTATTTCTACTGGTAACGTGTTTCGTGCCTGCAGGCTGCAGCACGTCTTTTTCTCCGGTCGGGTCGTGGAAGACCGGAAGATGTGTGGTTCATAAAAACATGTTCTTACTCAATATCAAGCCACAATTATTGCTTTTATTTTAAATCGTATAATTTCGGACTTTTGTTGCCGTCTGTGAGGAAAATAAATGGGGCTCAGAGCCTCAGGATACTGAAATCTGTATTTTTAAATATTTTTTTCCTTCTAATTTGTTATTCTTTTAAAAATAACACACTGTTATTTACTCACCAATAACACACAATTATCCTTGCTGTTATGTATTGCTTTAATTTCATAATCTCGTGCTTTTTTGGCGTCCGTCAAGAACTGAATTTCAAAATAAAAATAACCGGAAACAGACGTAGGCATTTCGAGCGATTACCCAAAATCCTCAGCTATGGTTTAAGCTTGCTGATTGGATGTATTAGCCGCAATGCATGCTGGGATTGTGTGTTTTTATGATATGAAATCCGTAAAACATTTTAAAAGAATAAAATAGGGTATATTTACACCATAACGGTGCACAGCTGATATAAAAGGACTTGTAGTTTTTAAAGATAGTGTCCTACACCTTGTGTGCACCGCCTAGTGGTTAAAGCACGTTATTGAATTATTGTTTGTATGTGTTATATTTGATTAAAAAAATAATAAGAGTACATACTTTCATAGGGGGAAAGTAGAAGGTCTGTGATAGAAATATAGAATATAATAATCAATCTTTGAAAAAAAAAGATCTATCAAATATCTCTCCTAATTGTTGGCACTTAACAATCAGGAAAGATATTTGATAGTTGGTGCTTGAGAAGACTAAACATGTATCTGCAATTGACATGAATGGAAACAAGTAATAAAGTATATTCATTACTCGTTATTCTCTACTAATAGTTCATTAAAGACTGAATATTATGGCTATTTTGCACATCCCTTTCAAGATTTCAAGATTTTCAAAGGTTTATTGACATATCATATACACAACTATGGTGTATGCAATGAATGAAAATCAACAGCACATTACAAGACATCTATATCAATATGTGTGTATACCTCCACCATTAAACTGTCATATTCTGCACATTTCTTAAACTATCTACATACATAAGAGTATAATACATATGTATAATATCAGTTTAATAATAAACAAATAATAAACAAATAAGTGCTTCTATCTTCTTGATTTTTTATATTCTATATTTCTATCATTGACTTTCTACTTTCCCCCTATGTACTCTTAATATGTTTTTAATCAAATATAACACATAAAAACAATAATTCAATAACATGCTTTAACCACTAGGCGGTGCACACAAGGTACACACAGCCATAATAACTTTGTATTATTAGTGTAGGACACTTTTGTATGTACAACATCTGAAGATGTGTAGTTTTATTCATGCTTTCACATAATGTTACAGCATATTGCTATACTATTTCAGACTCAGTATTTACATTCTTACACTGAACAAAAATATAAACGCAACACTTTTGTTTTTGCTCCCATTTTACATGAGATGAACTCAAAGATCTAAAACATTTTCTATATACACAAAATAACCATTTCTCTCAAATATTGTTCACAAATCTGAAAAAATCTGTGATAGTGAGCACTTCTCCTTTGCCGAGATAATCCATCCCACCTCACAGGTGTGGCATATCGAGATCCTGATTAGACAGCATGATTATTGCACAGGTGTGCCTTAGGCTGGCCACAATAAAAGGCCACTCTGAAACGTGCAGTTTTGCTTTATTGGGGGGGTCTGGGTCCCTAACCCTACCCCTCACACCAGCTACTGACTGGTTTTCGGACCCCCCAGATGAATTAGTGTTGATACTGCAAGGAGACGTATTGTGAAGAGAAATTCAAGATGTTGTTTAATTGTTGATATATTTATTTATGTCACGTATTCAGTTTCGGGGGCATTTTCTTCCAGTTTTTCCAAAGGTCTTCTGATCAGGGCTCTATAAATAAAGAACTACGGCAGATCTGTAATATTTAATGCATAACCATAGCTGAGGATCTTAGGTAATCGCTCGAAATGCCTACGTCTGTTTCCGGTTATTTTTATTTTGAAATTCAGTTCCTGACGGACGCCATAAAAGCACGAGATTGTGGAATTAAACCAATAAATAAAACCAAGGATAATTGTGTGTTATTGGTGAGTAAATAACAGTGTGTTATTTTGAAAAGAACAACAAATTATAGAAGGAAAAAAAGATTTAAAAAATACAGATTTCAGTATCCTGAGACTCTGAGCCCCATTTATTTTCCTCACAGACGGCAACAAAAGTCCGAAATTATACGATTTAAAATAAAAGCAATAATTATGGCTTGATATTGAGTAAGAACATGTTTTTATGAACCACACAGCTTCCGGTCTTCCACGACCCGACCGGAGAAAAAGACGTGCTGCAGGCACAAAACACATTATCCGTAGAAATACATTGCTTTTCAAATCGTGCTGTGCAACACGAAAAAAAGGGGGAAATCGTGTTGGTGAACACGAAATGCCATGAGACTGGGTTGCACACACACAACACACACAATACTGTAGTGCCCCAGTGTATCTGACCACCCCCACCCTCTTCCTCAGGGCCCCGCGGCCCCGCAGCATCAGTCTGGCGAAAGGATCTGAAGGACTTGGCTTCAGCATCGTTGGAGGATTCGGCAGTCCACATGGAGACCTGCCCATCTACGTCAAGACGGTCTTTAGCAAGGTCAGAGCCAGGCTAGCTGTTTCCATCTGCTGTCAGTCTTCATGCTAAGCTATGCTAACAGGTCTGGACTTTAGCAAAAGCACAAGGTTTCATTTAATCCATCACTTCCCAGATTAGAGTTTAAACAGATTCATCTTTGTAACTGCTGTCTGCATATATGGAGAAAACTGTGGGTTTTAGAGTTATTTATAAGTCTGCTTATGCGAAGCTAACTGACGTTATTCAGCCAAACGTAATCAGTGTTGTCGCCCTGCTATTCAGATATTGCAATGCAATTTATAACATCAATTTTAATAATGTTTTAGACTAGGCAACTGGCATCTTGTCAGCATTTTTACTGCCCATACTACCCACTGGTCCCAGTCAGGACAGATGAGAACCAATGATAAACTAGGAAGGAAATATGTAATGAGTGTCTCCCCAACACTGTTAATGCAGTGTGTTGGTGTGTTTCAGGGCGCAGCGGCTGTGGACGCGCGTTTGAAGCGAGGAGACCAGATCCTGTCTGTGAATGGAGAGAGTCTGCAGGGGGCCACGCACGAGCAGGCCGTCAGCATCCTGAAGAGACAGAGAGGAACCGTCACACTGGACATCCTGTCATAACACACACACACACACACACACACACACTCACTTTGCATGCATACACACTCTTTTGACTCTTGGACTACGAATAATTGTGGATCAAGAACTCTGAACTTTCCATCGTGCAAAAACAAAGCAACAGCATCAGACGGTGTCAACATACTGTGGGTGAAACCGGTACATGCCGATGTCTGTGTGTCTTACTTTAATACCTTAAACAGAGTTTCTTAACTTTGGGGTCGGGGACCATAGATGTGATCCTGAGAAACATGTGACACCAAAACATCTTTAACTCGACAAATATAACACATTTTAGCGTGAATGTTTGAACTACATCTTATCCATAAAATAGATGGAATATTTTAGCCCAAACCATAACCTCATGGTGACACCATAGAGTCTGTGGGATTCATCATCTGAGTCACATGAATGGCAACATGTCAAATCCATCCAACGGTCTCAAATACGTTTTAGTTAGCTAGTGCTAACCACAAAAATGGAAATACTTGCACATGGCATCCCCAGACAGAAAGGTTAAGAAACTCTGTTACTAAACACACTACCAACTCAGAATAACATCTAAAAACAAAACACTATCAATATGGAGTCACGATGGAGTAACATTTAAATCCAACCTGTGCCGGTGAATGCAGTCATACACATAGAGAACTTTATAATCCAGAGGAACAAAAGGGAGGGGAGATGTGTTTTCTCTGACACTGCTGCTCACGTTAGCTTAGCATCTCCTCTGTGGTCCAAGACTGGTGAAGTGTTAGCCTCAGAGGAAGAGCTACTTTAAATATAGAAGCCACCAGAAGGGAGAGTGTAGACTTTAACACCACTGATTGTTCCAACACTATAACAGAAACAGCTATTATAGATGAGAAAACTAGTCATCAAAATGGAAGAACACTGTATTTTCAAACATGGTAATGGAAATGTGGGACTTTAATTTAAAATATCTCCTACATCTTTGGCACAAATATAATATTTAATTTCAATTTAATTTAATTGAAAAATGTTACTAACATTGCAGTCCCAGACTTCTACACATTTAAAAATACTATGTTATCAGATTACACACGTCTTTCTTCTGTGGAATATGTCCTTGGTTTATTGTTCAACATTTTCAGAGAAATGTTAAGTTTCTTATTTTGAAAATGATATTAAACAAAAACCAAACTGAACATTGAAAACAATGATCCGTAATAGAGACACAGTTTGATGTGTTAAAGTTTCCCTACAGTAGCCTATGTATACAAAACATATCCTGAAGTTTTCCATCAATTTTCTGTTTAATCACAGAGTTAAGTTAAAGTTTTTGATTTAATTATTCGGTTCTCATAAAAAGTGCTATATTTTGATAAACTTTTAATTTCTCATACAAACACATTTTTCTTCCAGTAATAAATCCATACTGACACACCAAACAGAACATTATATAAATGTTAATGCTAATGTGTATCCATGGAGATGATTCTCAGGACTTGGTGGGCTTGGAGATCCCCTGTGGCCCCAGCAACAGATACAGTGTCTTCCACATGATGTTATCATGGACAGAAAAATTATAATAACAATGATCCGTGGAGATTATATATTGGCTTTCTCGATGTAGACGACAATAAAAGCAACAGACTGACAAATAAAGTAAAGGGATCTTCACTTAGTTGTTTCAGATATCAGTTTCATCTCTGGTTAGCCTTGCTTTGCACAAAGACTGAAAGGAAACTATTAGCCTAGCTTCTTTGACGGAAAAACCCCTTCAACAACACTTTAGCTTTAACAGCTAGCTGGTTGAAAAGACAACATAAATTGGCTAACATTCTAAACTGCCAAAATGTTCTCTTTTCTTCATTGAAACTAAGTAATATTTATATATAACCTGTGTTACTTATAAATGTTGAAAGCTATCCCTAATAGATTTGAGAAGGTAGGTTTCCATAAAAAGCTAATGAACATAGCCTTAGTTTAGAGGGAGAACAAGAGGACGGTCCAACATGACTGTTGCTCTTAATCTTAAATTCTACAACGAGAAGGTAGTTGTTTCCTCGGAACATCATCTTCTAGTATTGCTAACATCTAGTCTGGTACCACAGTACTCTGGTCAGATATTTCGATGTGTAAGTGAAGTATTTAGCAGCAGCTGTAGGCGTCAGAATGGAGAACAGTTTGTCTCCGCAGGGTCCTGTGATAAACATATCAATCAATTACAAAATGCTCGGCATTATTATTATGTTGTCATAATTACTGTCTTAATTTTTGCTACTTTTATTTGTAGGTGTCAAAGTTGATGAACTGTAATTTATTTTTTGATTTTGCCAGAAATTAACGATGTCTTTTTTTGTTAATATTATGAGCACCGATCTGTTTGTGCCAGTGTCTGAATAATTGTGTGAACAGTCAGAAACCTCTATTGAAACCCCGCAGCTTTGGTTAGCCTTCACACCGGTCTCTTTCAGAGTCGCTGCCAAAAACCAGCTGAGGTTGCACTTTATTTTACTTAATTTCCTAATCATTTCCTGAGTTTTCATGTCATGTAATTGGTAGTATTTGCAGAAAAAAATATCTTGTAGTCAGAGCACAATAAAAAACTAATGAATAGACACACTCTTTGAAGTAAATTATTTCGAAAAGTACAACTGCTAAAATGAAATGATGAGGACATGCAAGGGGAAGGAATTATTTAGTGTGCCTCTGGTTACTAACGTAGGCCTACCCTTCATTGTTTATATAAAAATGTTTTTTATCCCCTACATTTGTTAACATTTTGTCTAAGTAAACAGAACTATCTATTAGATACTTCTATTTGCAGTTGAACTATGTTCACAATGCTGTCACTGGAGTAATACAAAAGAAAAATAACCTATGACATGATGATTCTCAGGCAAGTTCTCAAGCGTCTTTTTTCCATGCCTAAGTGGATTTCTGGATGTTTATTCTGGAGGGACATCAGAAGTAACGATAAACTCGGGAAGGTTAGTCACACTGAATGATATCAATATTTCACATTTCACTGAGTTGTGAAGAATAGGACATGTGTGAGGCAAATAAACCTCCTGCAGTATATTTTGTCTTCCATTTAACTCCCTTATTTTTAAGGCTTTTCTAGTTTAATTTATTGCAGTACAGATATGAATATCCTGTCACTTCACCATTGTTACAATGTCCTGAACTATGAGTTACTATAATGTTTATCCAGTCTGAACAATCTTTATAAATGACCAGGAAAAAGGACCTGATGTGACACTCGGTGACAACACGCTGCAGTTTGAAGCAAAGTGGTGCAGGACAGGACTTGATTTGCTCTTGTTTCCTGGTGTTGTCAGTGCAGGAAGCCACAGTACCAAAGTCCCTTGAAGAAATAATCTAATCATCACACATCCATCAATGTCAGTCTTTCTCTTGTACTCCCTCATCTTTTGTTACAATAGTGATGTATTTGTGTCTCGCATGCGGAACATTTTAAGCCCACCCAAAAAGACCTTCCAAACTAAAACTGATTTGATAGACTTTGGTGTCTTTTCTTTTTCCTAAAATGTTGATCATCTACGAAATGTACAGCTGAAAAGTCAAATAAGTATGATGAATAATATATCAGTCAGACTCCAATTATACTATTTGTCCAAATATAATGTTTTTGAGGAATGTGCATAAATAGTACTTCAGAAACCTGTAAGAATACAAATGATAAAAAGGATTAAACAACTTGCATGTCACTTTAACATTTAAAAAAGACATCCAGCTAAGGCTGTCTATCACTCAATGAAAAACTAAAACTGCTCAGTTTGATATTTCATATAATGATCCAAAGAGACTGAAGCCTCTGAGGTAACAGAGACATGTTGCGAAGTATCTGTCTGTTCTAATTATTGAGCATCCACTCTGTTTGTTTTGTGCAAAAATGATCTATGTATAATGAAACCATAAAGAGAACACAATATTCCATGAATGATTTTTCCACTTCAGGTGTGAGGTCAGTGTGTTCCACTTCAGGTGTGAGGTCAGTGTGTTCCACTTCTGGTGTGAGGTCAGTGTGTTCCACTTCAGGTGTGACGTCAGTGTGTTCATGTGTTCCACTTCAGGTGTGAGGTCAGTGTGTTCCACTTCAGGTGTGAGGTCAGTGTGTTCCACTTCAGGTGTGAGGTCAGTGTGTTCCACTTCTGGTGTGAGGTCAGTGTGTTCCACTTCAGGTGTGACGTCAGTGTGTTCATGTGTTCCACTTCAGGTGTGAGGTCAGTGTGTCCGTATGTTCCACTTCAGGTGTGAGGTCAGTGTGTTCCACTTCAGGTGTGAGGTCAGTGTGTCCGTGTGTTCCACTTCAGGTGTTAGGTCAGTGTGTTCCACTTCAGGTGTGAGGTCAGTGTGTCTGTATATTCCACTTCAGGTGTGAGGTCAGTGTGTTCGTATGTTCTACTTCATGTGTGAGGTCAGTGTGTCCGTGTGTTCCACTTCAGGTGTGAGGTCAGTGTGTTCCACTTCAGGTGTGAGGTCAGTGTGTCCGTATGTTCCACTTCAGGTGTGAGGTCAGTGTGTTCCACTTCAGGTGTGAGGTCAGTGTGTCCGTGTGTTCCACTTAAGGTGTGAGGTCAGTGTTCCACTTCAGGTGTGAGGTCAGTGTGTCCGTGTGTTCCACTTCAGGTGTGATCT
>CM070484.1:1243153-1565653 GCA_036324585.1 Champsocephalus esox
ATATGGTGTCAGAAGTGGGATGGCTAGTCGGAAAGTGCTGGGCCGCGTTGCGAAGCAGCGCACAGGACTGCGTCGGCAGCAGGAGCAGGCTGCCAAATCAGAGCGGGGGTCTCCATGGGAGACAGATGAAGAGGATGAAGACAGGTCTGGGACGGCCCCAGCAGCTCCTATGGCCTCAGGGTCAACCAGTGAACCAGGGGCAGAACTACTTTCACTGATGAAAGATTTTCTATCAGGGAAGCAAAGGCGAGAGGAGTTCCTGTTGGCAGAGCTCAGAGACCTGCGGACTTCTGTTCCAGTGGATAATCCGTTGCCTCAATCAGACGCCGATAGCCAGCCTGATCAGCCAACGCCTGAGGGGAGGCATTATGCGGAGCCGAAAATCCCACCGTACCAGTGCGGTGAGGACATTGAGAACTATTTATTGCGGTTTGAGCGCATTGCCAAAACGTGGAGGTGGCCAGAAAGGGAATGGGCATGCCGGCTTGTTCCACTGCTGTCAGGGAAGGCGTTGGAGGCCTATACTGCAATGGACGAGGAGAGAGCCCACTGCTATAGAGACCTGAGAGAAGCGTTGCTGACAAAGTTCGACATCTCCCCAGAGACGTATCGGCAGCAGTTCCGATCCATGGTGGTACCGTCTGAAGAGAGCCCCATTGAGACCTACCATCGCCTTAAAGGTCTCTACCGGCGCTGGATTCAGCCAGAGCAGCACACCAAGGAGGAAATTGCAGAGGCCATCATCGTGGAGCAGATGCTTCGGATACTCCCACCGGAGGTGAGGACCTGGGTGAAAGAGCATGAGCCTACAGAGGGTCTTGCGACTGCCAAGCTGGCACGCCAGTACATCAACGCTCACAGAGGAGGACCACCTGCACGCTCAACCACTTTCACACCCCAACCAGCATTCCAGCCCAGACCGGCAAAAAGAGAGAATCGACCAGAGTTCTCCGGATATCCTAGCACTGCCCCAAACCAACAAGGAGCTGGTAAGGATTTTAGTTGCTATTACTGTCTGCAGCCAGGCCACATAGCTTCTGTGTGTCCCCTACGCAAAGCTAAGGTCACAGGTGCTTGCTATGCACCCCGGGCAGAGTTGGGGCCCATTGGGGATCAAGAGGAACGTGTTCAACGTTATAAAGCTGTCACTGTTAATGGCCAGCAGGTCACTGCTTTGTTGGATACTGGTAGCTTCATGTCTCTAGTGAAGCAAAGTCTTGTGCCAATTGGAACTATGGACTATAGCAGACAAACAGACATGTTGTGTGTTCACGGGGATAAGCATCCGTATCCCAAAGCGGATGTTTCCGTGATCATTGATGGACAGTCGTACCTGTTGAGTGTGGGGGTGGTACAGAATTTGCCTGTTGATGCAATCCTGGGATGGGATTTACCAGTACTCTTGGACTTGCTGCATGAAAAAGAACTCTCTGTGAAAATGGACTGTGGGGAAGATGGGAATGTAAATGTTGATGTTTCTGGCCCAATGGTAACTAGAGCCCAAGCGAAAGCTGGAGTCCAACCACTCCCAGACTTAGACAGTAGTCTGTGTGAGGGTGGCACTAAGGGGCCAAGAAAATCACGTCGCCAACGCCGCTTTGAGAAGCAGCTAAGGCCAACGGCTCATGAAAGGGATGGTTTACAGACGGATAAGATGTGGGTAGTAGCAGAAAATATCGCTGTGTTGCAGAGAGGGGATGACACACTAAAACCTTTGTTCACCAAAGTGGTAAAGGAGGGAAATGAAAAGTGTGTGGGAAAGGAAATATTTATGGTGGATGAGGATGTTTTGTACATAGTTACTGATGACCATAAACGTCTCATTGTCCCAGCTAGTTGTAGGTCACTTGTCATGCACCTAGCACACACAATCCCATGGGCCGGGCACCTTGGCCGCCATAAAACCTATCTGCGTGTCGTTTTTATTGGCCCTCCATGTATACTGATATACAGAAATACTGCACCACATGCCCCACATGCCAGAAAACCTGCATCGCCCGCAAGTCTGACAGAGCTTTCCTGCAGCCTCTGCCTGTCATATCTACTCCTTTCCGCAGGATTGCCATGGACATTGTCGGCCCTCAGGTGAAAAGCAGTGGGGGACACCAATACATTCTTGTTGTGTGTGACTACGCCACTCGGTTTCCGGAGGCCTTTCCCCTGCGTACCATCACTGCCCCATCGGTTCTGCGTGCGCTGGTACAGCTGTTCTCCAGAGTGGGGATACCAGACGAGATCCTAACGGACCAGGGAACAAACTTTACCTCCAGGTTGATGCAGCTCTTCTACAGACAACTGGGCATCTCTGCGATCAAGACTACGCCGTATCACCCGCAGACTGATGGCCTGGTGGAAAGATTCAACCAGACACTGAAGAAGATGCTGCAGAAGTTTGTTGATGACACTGGTAAGGATTGGGACCGCTGGCTCCCATTCCTGCTTTTTGCCTACCGAGAGGTACCCCAAGCTTCAACTGGATTCTCGCCGTTCGAGCTGCTATATGGATGGGAGGTTCAGGGCCCATTGGACCTACTCCGAAAAGGCTGGGAGGCTCCTACGACCACTCCAAGTGATAGAGGAGTGGTGCAGTTTGTGCTGGAGATGAGGGATCGGCTGGCAGGATACCAGGAGGAGGCTGAAGTCAACCTGCGTTCGGCCCAGAAAAGCCAGAAGACCTGGTATGACCAGCAAGCTCGACATCGTGAGTTCCAGCCTGGCCAGAAAGTCCTTTTGCTGCTGCCCTCATCCAACAGCAAGCTTTTGACGAAGTGGCAAGGGCCATATGTCATCACACGGAAGATGGGTCCAGTCACCTATGAGATCAATCACCCAGAGAAGAAAAAAACCAAACAGACCTACCATGTGAACTTGCTGAAAGAGTGGAAGGAACGTTCTGTCCAGGCACCTGAAAAGGCATTGTTGGTGAGGGAGGTGAACTTGGATGAGGAGGAGGAGGTCGAGAATGGGTTGGATACCTTAACTGTGGCTGCCGTTCCTGTTTTGACGCACCTTGCACCTGAGCAAGCTGCACGGATCCTCCAGATTTTCAAAGAGGCTCCTTCACTCTTGGCTGCCAGCCCGGGGAAGACCACCCTTGTTGAGCATGTCATCCGACTAAAAGATGGACAACCAATCCGCCAACGTCCCTACCGTGTCCCACAACAACTGGTAGAAGAACTGCAGAAAGAGGTAGAAGAGATGATAAAACTTGGAGTGATTGAGCCATCTAACTCAGAGTGGTGTAGCCCGGTGGTCATCGTCTTCAAAAAGGATGGGTCTCTACGGATCTGCATGGATTTCCGGAAGCTCAACTCCATCTCAGAGTTCGACGCCTATCCCATGCCAAGAATTGATGACTTGCTGGAGCGGGTTGGAGCTGCCAAGTACATCACCACCCTGGATCTGTGTAAAGGGTACGGGCAAGTGCCGCTGGAGAAGTCAAGCCGACCAAACACAGCCTTCAGAACACCAACAGGGCTGTTCCAGTTTACGGTGATGCCTTTTGGACTTCATGGAGCACCAGCTACTTTCCAGAGGCTGATGGACAGAGTCCTCCAGGGTTGTGAGAACTGCAGCTCTGCTTACCTCGATGATGTGGTGATCTTCAGCAACTCGTGGGAGGAGCATGTCCAACATCTTTCAGAGATACTGGGTAGGATCCACAAAGCTGGGTTGACACTAAACGCTTCCAAATGTGAGTGGGCACGACGGGAGACACGGTACCTAGGCTACCAACTGGGACGAGGAGAGGTACGGCCACAAGTGGATAAGGTTGAAGCTATCCGAAGCTGCCCTCAACCTCGCACCTAAAAGGAGGTCCGGTCTTTCCTTGGATTGGCGGGATGGTACAGGAGATTTGTGCCTCAGTTTGCCACCATCGCAGCGCCACTCACAGCACTGACCAACAAGGATCAGAGGAACCCAGTAACCTGGTCAGAAGACTGTGAAACAGCCTTCCGCACCTTAAAAGACTACCTGTGTTCTTCACCTGTCCTTAAAAGTCCAGACTTCACCAAAAGGTTTCTGGTACAGGTGGACGCCTCTGCAGTAGGCCTTGGTGCAGTCTTGGTCCATGTTTGAGGAAATTACATTTATGTTGACAATGTGGTTTGGGGATAATTGTGTAACCGGTTGACGGTAAGCCTGTGGGGAGGGGCTATGGGTACAAAAGGGCCGGTGTTGGCCCTGGAAGAGTCATTCGGGAGATTGTTGCAGTGAAGGCAACAGTAAGAATGTGTTTACTCCAGGAGTAACAGACAACCAAATTTGGTAACTTTGATTTTGTTTATTTAAGTTATATTGTTTCATTTTCATCAAACAGTATATATTCTTTTGTTGCGGTTATAAATAAAGTTTTGGAAAGCTTAAAACAATGTGTGTTCAGTGTGTTCCACTTCAGGTGTGAGGTCAGTGTGTCCGTATGTTACACTTCAGGTGTGAGGTCAGTGTGTTCCACTTCAGGTGTGAGGTCAGTGTGTCCGTATGTTCCACTTAAGGTGTGAGGTCAGTGTGTTCCACTTCAGATGTGAGGTCAGTGTGTCCCTGTGTTCCACTTAAGGTGTGAGGTCAGTGTGTCCGTATGTTCCACTTCAGGTGTGAGGTCAGTATGTCCGTATGTTCCACTTCAGGTGTGAGGTTTGTGTGTTCCACTTCTGGTGTGAGGTCAGTGTGTCTGTATGTTCCACTTCAGGTGTGAGGTCAGTGTGTCCGTGTGTTCCACTTCAGGTGTGAGGTCAGTGTGTTCCACTTCAGGTGTGAGGTCAGTATGTTCCACTTCAGGTGTGAGGACAGTGTGTCAGTGTGTTACACTTCAGGTGTGAGGTCAGTGTGTTCGTATGTTCCACTTCAGGTGTGAGGTCAGTGTGTTCCACTTCAGGTGTGAGGTCAGTGTGTTCATGTGTTCCACTTCAGGTGTGATGTCAGTGTGTCCGTGTGTTCCACTTCAGGTGTGAGGTCAGTGTGTTCCACTTCAGGTGTGAGGTCAGTGTGTCCATGTGTTCCACTTCAGGTGTGATGTCAGTGTGTCCGTGTGTTCCACTTCAGGTGTGAGGTCAGTGTGTTTCACTTCAGGTCGTGATGTCAGTGTGTCGTGTCGTATGTTCCACTTCAGGTGTGAGGTCAGTGTGTCCGTGTGTTCTACTTCAGGTGTGAGGTCAGTGTGTTCCACTTCAGGTGTGAGGTCAGTGTGTTCCACTTCAGGTGTGAGGTCAGTGTGTTCCACTTCAGGTGTGAGGTCAGTGTGTCCGTGTGTTCCACTTCAGGTGTGAGGTCAGTGTGTCCGTATGTTCCACTTCAGGTGTGAGGTCAGTGTGTCCGTGTGTTCCACTTCAGGTGTGAGGTCAGTGTGTTCCACTTCCGGTGTGAGGGCAGTGTGTTCGTATGTTCCACTGCAGGTGTGAGGTCAGTGTGTCCGTGTGTTCCACTTCTGGTGTGAGGTCAGTGTGTCCGTGTGTTCCACTTCTGGTGTGAGGTCAGTGTGTTCGTATGTTCCACTTCAGGTGTGAGGTCAGAGTGTCCGTGTGTTCCACTTCAGGTATGAGGTCAGTGTGTTCCACTTCAGGTGTGAGGTTTGTGTGTTCCACTTCTGGTGTGAGGTCAGTGTGTCTGTATGTTCCACTTCAGGTGTGAGGTCAGTGTGTCCGTGTGTTCCACTTCAGGTGTGAGGTCAGTGTGTTCCACTTCAGGTGTGAGGTCAGTATGTTCCACTTCAGGTGTGAGGACAGTGTGTCAGTGTGTTACACTTCAGGTGTGAGGTCAGTGTGTTCGTATGTTCCACTTCAGGTGTGAGGTCAGTGTGTTCCACTTCAGGTGTGAGGTCAGTGTGTTCATGTGTTCCACTTCAGGTGTGATGTCAGTGTGTCCGTGTGTTCCACTTCAGGTGTGAGGTCAGTGTGTTCCACTTCAGGTGTGAGGTCAGTGTGTCCATGTGTTCCACTTCAGGTGTGATGTCAGTGTGTCCGTGTGTTCCACTTCAGTTGTGAGGTCAGTGTGTTTCACTTCAGGACTGATGTCAGTGTGTCCGTATGTTCCACTTCAGGTGTGAGGTCAGTGTGTTCCACTTCAGGTGTGAGGTCAGTGTGTCCGTGTGTTCCACTTCAGGTGTGAGGTCAGTGTGTCCGTGTGTTCCACTTCAGGTGTGAGGTCAGTGTGTCCGTATGTTCCACTTCAGGTGTGAGGTCAGTGTGTCCGTGTGTTCCACTTCAGGTGTGAGGTCAGTGTGTTCCACTTCCGGTGTGAGGTCAGTGTGTCCGTGTGTTCCACTTCAGGTGTGAGGGCAGTGTGTTCGTATGTTCCACTTCAGGTGTGAGGTCAGTGTGTCCGTGTGTTCCACTTCTGGTGTGAGATCAGTGTGTTCGTATGTTCCACTTCAGGTGTGAGGTCAGAGTGTCCGTGTGTTCCACTTCAGGTGTGAGGTCAGTGTGTTCCACTTCAGGTGTGAGGTTTGTGTGTTCCACTTCTGGTGTGAGGTCAGTGTGTCCGTATGTTCCACTTCAGGTGTGAGGTCAGTGTGTCCGTGTGTTCCACTTCAGGTGTGAGGTCAGTGTGTTCCACTTCAGGTGTGAGGTCAGTGTGTTCCACTTCAGGTGTGAGGTCAGTGTGTCACACACACCAGGTTCAGTACTGCTCACTGTTTATTGTAAAGTGTGCCGTACTGTCTGAGTGTTTCATTCATAATGGCAGGTCAGTCTTCCATTGATCAGAAAGGAGGCGACACAGCAGTTTGTTAGAAAACACAACTTATTAATCAGCAGAAAGATCATGGGATGGACAGCTGCTTGTCCTCATGTTCACTGCTCCAAATCACAAGAGGGGACTGAAAACATGCTGATACACTAACTGATTAACACAAAAAGTATTAACAATACATATAATATAATTCAAATATTTAAAAAATCAAACAGTCTTAGAAGATATGTGTTAGCCAGGTAAATGATTCAATCAACTACAAATAAAAATGAACAGCAGTTAAGGTATTTTTTTCCCTGTCCAGAGTTGGTGAGGACGGCAGCCAATAGAATCAGGGCAGGAGGGTCACATGGCGGTAAGTGTGTCCTCAGTGCTGTCCATCACCACGTTGTCGTAAGCATTCCTGTCTTCTTTGCTTCTAATAGACACACGCAATAATGAAACTTAGTTATCAGTATTCATATCCTTCTCTGAAATAACATCACTTATACCACACTGTGGAAATACGATCATATAAAAACTCCACCTAAGTAAAAGTGCGTAAGTATTCTCAGAAAAATGTTCATAAAGAATAAGGTAAAGGGGGGAGAACATGCTAATGATTTAGTCGGGTTGTTCCAACCTGACAATGTCCAGGCTGGTCTCGTACGCGTTTTCCTCCGTCATGACGTAATCATTTTCTCTCAACGACTTCACAGTGCTCTTCTTCCTGCAGACAGATGCACTTTATTACAATGCAATATTTTAAAGGTAATAAGTTGTATCTATAAAATTGATCAGCACATGAGGATGTTAGATATACCGGGGTCATAATCCCCTGACACAAAAACTGATAACTGAAAAATGTTGGGATTTTTTAGCATTTATTTTCTCAGTATATGGCTTAAAATCATGATTAATATAAATATTAAATTACTTTGATTATATTTTGCATCCATTTCCAATATATATTTCCAATATCCAATATTACAATTCTAAAGTGAAGGTCAGTGTGTCCGTATGTTCCACTTCTGGTGTGAGGTCAGTGTGTTCCACTTCAGGTGTGAGGTCAGTATGTCCGTATGTTCCACTTCAGGTGTGAGGTCTGTGTGTTCCACTTCAGGTGTGAGGTCAGTGTGTCCGTATATTCCACTTCAGGTGTGACGTCAGTGTGTTCATGTGTTCCACTTCAGGTGTGAGGTCAGTGTGTACGTATGTTCCACTTCAGGTGTGAGGTCAGTGTGTCCGTATGTTCCACTTCAGGTGTGAGGTCAGTGTGTTCCACTTCAGGTGTGAGGTCAGTATGTCCGTATGTTCCACTTCAGGTGTGAGGTCAGTGTGTTCCACTTCAGATGTGAGGTCAGTGTATTCCACTTCAGGTGTGACGTCAGTGTGTTCATGTGTTCCACTTCAGGTGTGAGGTCAGTGTGTCCGTATGTTCCACTTCAGGTGTGATGTCAGTGTGTCCGTATGTTCCACTTCAGGTGTGATGTCAGTGTGTCCGTGTGTTCCACTTCAGGTGTGAGGTCAGTGTGTTCCACTTCAGGTGTGAGGTCAGTGTGTTCCACTTCAGGTGTGAGGTCAGTGTGTCCGTATGTTACACTTCAGGTGTGAGGTCAGTGTGTTCCACTTCAGGTGTGAGGTCAGTGTGTTCCACTTCAGGTGTGAGGTCAGTGTGTTCCACTTCAGGTGTGAGGTCAGTGTGTCCGTATGTTCAACTTAAGGTGTGAGGTCAGTGTGTTCCACTTCAGATGTGAGGTCAGTGTGTCCCTGTGTTCCACTTAAGGTGTGAGGTCAGTGTGTCCGTATGTTCCACTTCAGGTGTGAGGTCAGTGTGTTCCACTTCAGGTGTGAGGTCAGTGTGTCCGTGTGTTCCACTTCAGGTGTGAGGTCAGTGTGTTCCACTTCAGGTGTGAGGTCAGTGTGTCCGTATGTTCAACTTAAGGTGTGAGGTCAGTGTGTTCCACTTCAGATGTGAGGTCAGTGTGTCCCTGTGTTCCACTTAAGGTGTGAGGTCAGTGTGTCCGTATGTTCCACTTCAGGTGTGAGGTCAGTGTGTTCCACTTCAGGTGTGAGGTCAGTGTGTCCGTATGTTACACTTCAGGTGTGAGGTCAGTATGTCCGTATGTTCCACTTCAGGTGTGAGGTCAGTGTGTTCCACTTCAGGTGTGAGGTCAGTGTGTCCGTGTGTTCCACTTCAGGTGTGAGGTCAGTGTGTTCCACTTCAGGTGTGAGGTCAGTGTGTCTGTATGTTCCACTTCAGGTGTGAGGTCAGTGTGTTCCACTTCAGGTGTGATGTCAGTGTGTCCGTGTGTTCAACTTCAGGTGTGAGGTCAGTGTGTTCGTATGTTCCACTTCAGGTGTGAGGTCAGTGTGTTCCACTTCAGGTGTGAGGTCAGTGTGTTCATGTCTTCTACTTCAGGTGTGAGGTCAGTGTTTCCGTATGTTAAACTTCAGGTGTGAGGTCAGTGTGTTCCACTTCAGGTGTGAGGTCAGTGTGTTCATGTCTTCTACTTCAGGTGTGAGGTCAGTGTGTCCGTATGTTCCACTTCAGGTGTGAGGTCAGTGTGTCCGTATGTTCCACTTCAGGTGTGAGGTCAGTGTGTTCCACTTCAGGTGTGAGGTCAGTGTGTTCCACTTCAGGTGTGATGTCAGTGTGTCCGTATGTTCCACTTAAGGTGTGAGGTCAGTGTGTTCCACTTCAGGTGTGAGGTCAGTGTGTCCGTATGTTCCACTTCAGGTGTGAGGTCAGTGTGTCCGTATGTTCCACTTCTGGTGTGAGGTCAGTGTGTCTGTATGTTCCACTTCTGGTGTGAGGTCAGTGTGTCCGTGTGTTCCACTTCTGGTGTGAGGTCAGTGTGTCTGTATGTTCCACTTCAGGTGTGGGGTCAGTGTGTCCGTGTGTTCCACTTCAGGTGTGAGGTCAGTGTGTCCGTGTGTTCCACTTCAGGTGTGAGGACAGTGTGTCCGTGTGTTCCACTTCAGGTGTGAGGTCAGTGTGTTCGTATGTTCCACTTCAGGTGTGAGGTCAGTGTGTTCTACTTCAGGTGTAAGGTCTGTGTGTTCCACTTCTGGTGTGAGGTCAGTGTGTCCGTGTGTTCCACTTCTGGTGTGAGGTCAGAGTGTTCGTATGTTCCACTTCAGGTGTGAGGTTAGTGTGTTCCACTTCAGGTGTGAGGTCAGTGTGTCTGTATATTCAACTTCAGGTGTGAGGTCTGTGTGTTCCACTTCAGGTGTGAGGTCAGTGTGTTCGTATGTTCTACTTCATGTGTGAGGTCAGTGTGTCTGTATGTTCCACTTCAGGTGTGAAGTCAGTGTGTTCCACTTCAGGTGTGAGGTCAGTTTGTCCGTGTGTTCCACTTCAGGTGTGAGGTCAGTGTGTTCCACTTCAGGTGTGAGGTCAGTGTGTTCCACTTCAGGTGTGAGGTCAGTGTGTCCGTATGTTCCACTTAAGGTGTGAGGTCAGTGTGTTCCACTTCAGGTGTGAGGTCAGTGTGTCCGTGTGTTCCACTTAAGGTGTGAGGTCAGTGTTCCACTTCAGGTGTGAGGTCAGTGTGTCCGTGTGTTCCACTTCAGGTGTGAGGTCAGTGTGTTCCACTTCAGGTGTGAGGTCAGTGTGTTCATGTGTTCCACTTCAGGTGTGATGTCAGTGTGTCCGTGTGTTCCACTTCAGGTGTGAGGTCAGTGTGTTTCACTTCAGGTGTGATGTCAGTGTGTCCGTATGTTCCACTTCAGGTGTGAGGTCAGTGTGTTCCACTTCAGGTGTGAGGTCAGTGTGTCCTTGTGTTCCACTTCAGGTGTGAGGTCAGTGTGTTCGTATGTTCCACTTCAGGTGTGAGGTCAGTGTGTCCGTGTGTTCTACTTCAGGTGTGAGGTCAGTGTGTTCCACTTCAGGTGTGAGGTCAGTGTGTTCCACTTCAGGTGTGAGGTCAGTGTGTCCGTGTGTTCCACTTCAGGTGTGAGGTCAGTGTGTCCGTGTGTTCCACTTCAGGTGTGAGGTCAGTGTGTCCGTATGTTCCACTTCAGGTGTGAGGTCAGTGTGTCCGTGTGTTCCACTTCAGGTGTGAGGTCAGTGTGTTCCACTTCCGGTGTGAGGTCAGTGTGTTCCACTTCAGGTGTGAGGGCAGTGTGTTCGTATGTTCCACTGCAGGTGTGAGGTCAGTGTGTCCGTGTGTTCCACTTCTGGTGTGAGGTCAGTGTGTCCGTGTGTTCCACTTCTGGTGTGAGGTCAGTGTGTTCGTATGTTCCACTTCAGGTGTGAGGTCAGAGTGTCCGTGTGTTCCACTTCAGGTATGAGGTCAGTGTGTTCCACTTCAGGTGTGAGGTTTGTGTGTTCCACTTCTGGTGTGAGGTCAGTGTGTCTGTATGTTCCACTTCAGGTGTGAGGTCAGTGTGTCCGTGTGTTCCACTTCAGGTGTGAGGTCAGTGTGTTCCACTTCAGGTGTGAGGTCAGTGTGTTCCACTTCAGGTGTGAGGACAGTGTGTCAGTGTGTTACACTTCAGGTTTGAGGTCAGTGTGTTCCACTTCAGGTGTGAGGTCAGTGTGTTCCACTTCAGGTGTGAGGTCAGTGTGTTCCACTTCAGGTGTGAGGTCAGTGTGTTCGTATGTTCCACTTCAGGTGTGAGGTCAGTGTGTTCCACTTCAGGTGTGAGGTCAGTGTGTTCATGTCTTCTACTTCAGGTGTGAGGTCAGTGTGTCCGTATGTTCCACTTCAGGTGTGAGGTCAGTGTGTCCGCATGTTCCACTTCAGGTGTGAGGTCAGTGTGTCCGTGTGTGTGACGGAGCGGATCACAGAGTGACTGACTCCGCCACTGACAGCCGTAGCGGCGACACACACACACACACCCACATACACCAAACATTTCCTGCTCTCTTCCCGCTCCAGCAATAAATCAGGTTAAATCATCACTAAAACGTCCACCTTTTCCCCCTTCCTTTCTGTAGCGTGACCACAAGTGCACGCTTGTGAGTCTACAATTATATTAACATACATTTAACTATATTACACCATACTTACGTGGGGAGCGGCGGGCGGAGTTTCACCGCCGTCTCCCCAGCAAAGGGAAGGTGGAAAAGACGGAGGTGCATCACTTCCGTGATTTAAATAGAATGTAATTTATTATTTGTTATGTGTTTATTAATTATGGGGAATGACGGTTAAGACGTAGTTAACCTGTGTATGTTTGGGTCAGATAGTTTCCTCATGTTTGAGGAAATTACATTTATGTTGACAATGTGGTTTGGGGATAATTGTGTAACCGGTTGACGGTAAGCCTGTGGGGAGGGGCTATGGGTACAAAAGGGCCGGTGTTGGCCCTGGAAGAGTCATTCGGGAGATTGTTGCAGTGAAGGCAACAGTAAGAATGTGTTTACTCCAGGAGTAACAGACAACCAAATTTGGTAACTTTGATTTTGTTTATTTAAGTTATATTGTTTCATTTTCATCAAACAGTATATATTCTTTTGTTGCGGTTATAAATAAAGTTTTGGAAAACTTAAAACAACCGACTAATCCAATGTTTCCAACGGACAAATAGAACCCCGTCACAGTGTGTTCCACTTCAGGTGTGAGGTCAGTGTGTCCGTGTGTTCCACTTCAGGTGTGAGGACAGTGTGTCCGTGTGTTCCACTTCAGGTGTGAAGTCAGTGTGTTCGTATGTTCCACTTCAGGTGTGAGGTCAGTGTGTTCTACTTCAGGTGTGAGGTCAGTGTGTTCCACTTCTGGTGTGAGGTCAGTGTGTCCGTGTGTTCCAGTTCAGGTGTGAGGTCAGTGTGTCCGTGTGTTCCACTTCAGGTGTGAGGTCAGTGTGTTCGTATGTTCCACTTCAGGTGTGAGGTCAGTGTGTTCCACTTCAGGTGTGAGGTCAGTGTGTCCGTGTGTTCCACTTCAGGTGTGAGGGCAGTGTGTTCGTATGTTCCACTTCAGGTGTGAGGTCAGTGTGTCCGTGTGTTCCACTTCTGGTGTGAGATCAGTGTGTTCGTATGTTCCACTTCAGGTGTGAGGTCAGAGTGTCCGTGTGTTCCACTTCAGGTGTGAGGTCAGTGTGTTCCACTTCAGGTGTGAGGTTTGTGTGTTCCACTTCTGGTGTGAGGTCAGTGTGTCCGTATGTTCCACTTCAGGTGTGAGGTCAGTGTGTCCGTGTGTTCCACTTCAGGTGTGAGGTCAGTGTGTTCCACTTCAGGTGTGAGGTCAGTGTGTTCCACTTCAGGTGTGAGGTCAGTGTGTCACACACACCAGGTTCAGTACTGCTCACTGTTTATTGTAAAGTGTGCCGTACTGTCTGAGTGTTTCATTCATAATGGCAGGTCAGTCTTCCATTGATCAGAAAGGAGGCGACACAGCAGTTTGTTAGAAAACACAACTTATTAATCAGCAGAAAGATCATGGGATGGACAGCTGCTTGTCCTCATGTTCACTGCTCCAAATCACAAGAGGGGACTGAAAACATGCTGATACACTAACTGATTAACACAAAAAGTATTAACAATACATATAATATAATTCAAATATTTAAAAAATCAAACAGTCTTAGAAGATATGTGTTAGCCAGGTAAATGATTCAATCAACTACAAATAAAAATGAACAGCAGTTAAGGTATTTTTTTCCCTGTCCAGAGTTGGTGAGGACGGCAGCCAATAGAATCAGGGCAGGAGGGTCACATGGCGGTAAGTGTGTCCTCAGTGCTGTCCATCACCACGTTGTCGTAAGCATTCCTGTCTTCTTTGCTTCTAATAGACACACGCAATAATGAAACTTAGTTATCAGTATTCATATCCTTCTCTGAAATAACATCACTTATACCACACTGTGGAAATACGATCATATAAAAACTCCACCTAAGTAAAAGTGCGTAAGTATTCTCAGAAAAATGTTCATAAAGAATAAGGTAAAGGGGGGAGAACATGCTAATGATTTAGTCGGGTTGTTCCAACCTGACAATGTCCAGGCTGGTCTCGTACGCGTTTTCCTCCGTCATGACGTAATCATTTTCTCTCAACGACTTCACAGTGCTCTTCTTCCTGCAGACAGATGCACTTTATTACAATGCAATATTTTAAAGGTAATAAGTTGTATCTATAAAATTGATCAGCACATGAGGATGTTAGATATACCGGGGTCATAATCCCCTGACACAAAAACTGATAACTGAAAAATGTTGGGATTTTTTAGCATTTATTTTCTCAGTATATGGCTTAAAATCATGATTAATATAAATATTAAATTACTTTGATTATATTTTGCATCCATTTCCAATATATATTTCCAATATCCAATATTACAATTCTAAAGTGAAGGTCAGTGTGTCCGTATGTTCCACTTCTGGTGTGAGGTCAGTGTGTTCCACTTCAGGTGTGAGGTCAGTATGTCCGTATGTTCCACTTCAGGTGTGAGGTCTGTGTGTTCCACTTCAGGTGTGAGGTCAGTGTGTCCGTATATTCCACTTCAGGTGTGACGTCAGTGTGTTCATGTGTTCCACTTCAGGTGTGAGGTCAGTGTGTACGTATGTTCCACTTCAGGTGTGAGGTCAGTGTGTCCGTATGTTCCACTTCAGGTGTGAGGTCAGTGTGTTCCACTTCAGGTGTGAGGTCAGTATGTCCGTATGTTCCACTTCAGGTGTGAGGTCAGTGTGTTCCACTTCAGATGTGAGGTCAGTGTATTCCACTTCAGGTGTGACGTCAGTGTGTTCATGTGTTCCACTTCAGGTGTGAGGTCAGTGTGTCCGTATGTTCCACTTCAGGTGTGATGTCAGTGTGTCCGTATGTTCCACTTCAGGTGTGATGTCAGTGTGTCCGTGTGTTCCACTTCAGGTGTGAGGTCAGTGTGTTCCACTTCAGGTGTGAGGTCAGTGTGTTCCACTTCAGGTGTGAGGTCAGTGTGTCCGTATGTTACACTTCAGGTGTGAGGTCAGTGTGTTCCACTTCAGGTGTGAGGTCAGTGTGTTCCACTTCAGGTGTGAGGTCAGTGTGTTCCACTTCAGGTGTGAGGTCAGTGTGTCCGTATGTTCAACTTAAGGTGTGAGGTCAGTGTGTTCCACTTCAGATGTGAGGTCAGTGTGTCCCTGTGTTCCACTTAAGGTGTGAGGTCAGTGTGTCCGTATGTTCCACTTCAGGTGTGAGGTCAGTATGTCCGTATGTTCCACTTCAGGTGTGAGGTCAGTGTGTTCCACTTCAGGTGTGAGGTCAGTGTGTCCGTGTGTTCCACTTCAGGTGTGAGGTCAGTGTGTTCCACTTCAGGTGTGAGGTCAGTGTGTCTGTATGTTCCACTTCAGGTGTGAGGTCAGTGTGTTCCACTTCAGGTGTGATGTCAGTGTGTCCGTGTGTTCAACTTCAGGTGTGAGGTCAGTGTGTTCGTATGTTCCACTTCAGGTGTGAGGTCAGTGTGTTCCACTTCAGGTGTGAGGTCAGTGTGTTCATGTCTTCTACTTCAGGTGTGAGGTCAGTGTTTCCGTATGTTAAACTTCAGGTGTGAGGTCAGTGTGTTCCACTTCAGGTGTGAGGTCAGTGTGTTCATGTCTTCTACTTCAGGTGTGAGGTCAGTGTGTCCGTATGTTCCACTTCAGGTGTGAGGTCAGTGTGTCCGTATGTTCCACTTCAGGTGTGAGGTCAGTGTGTTCCACTTCAGGTGTGAGGTCAGTGTGTTCCACTTCAGGTGTGATGTCAGTGTGTCCGTATGTTCCACTTAAGGTGTGAGGTCAGTGTGTTCCACTTCAGGTGTGAGGTCAGTGTGTCCGTATGTTCCACTTCAGGTGTGAGGTCAGTGTGTCCGTATGTTCCACTTCTGGTGTGAGGTCAGTGTGTCTGTATGTTCCACTTCTGGTGTGAGGTCAGTGTGTCCGTGTGTTCCACTTCTGGTGTGAGGTCAGTGTGTCTGTATGTTCCACTTCAGGTGTGGGGTCAGTGTGTCCGTGTGTTCCACTTCAGGTGTGAGGTCAGTGTGTCCGTGTGTTCCACTTCAGGTGTGAGGACAGTGTGTCCGTGTGTTCCACTTCAGGTGTGAGGTCAGTGTGTTCGTATGTTCCACTTCAGGTGTGAGGTCAGTGTGTTCTACTTCAGGTGTAAGGTCTGTGTGTTCCACTTCTGGTGTGAGGTCAGTGTGTCCGTGTGTTCCACTTCTGGTGTGAGGTCAGTGTGTCTGTATATTCAACTTCAGGTGTGAGGTCTGTGTGTTCCACTTCAGGTGTGAGGTCAGTGTGTTCGTATGTTCTACTTCATGTGTGAGGTCAGTGTGTCTGTATGTTCCACTTCAGGTGTGAAGTCAGTGTGTTCCACTTCAGGTGTGAGGTCAGTTTGTCCGTGTGTTCCACTTCAGGTGTGAGGTCAGTGTGTTCCACTTCAGGTGTGAGGTCAGTGTGTTCCACTTCAGGTGTGAGGTCAGTGTGTCCGTATGTTCCACTTAAGGTGTGAGGTCAGTGTGTTCCACTTCAGGTGTGAGGTCAGTGTGTCCGTGTGTTCCACTTAAGGTGTGAGGTCAGTGTTCCACTTCAGGTGTGAGGTCAGTGTGTCCGTGTGTTCCACTTCAGGTGTGAGGTCAGTGTGTTCCACTTCAGGTGTGAGGTCAGTGTGTTCATGTGTTCCACTTCAGGTGTGATGTCAGTGTGTCCGTGTGTTCCACTTCAGGTGTGAGGTCAGTGTGTTTCACTTCAGGTGTGATGTCAGTGTGTCCGTATGTTCCACTTCAGGTGTGAGGTCAGTGTGTTCCACTTCAGGTGTGAGGTCAGTGTGTCCTTGTGTTCCACTTCAGGTGTGAGGTCAGTGTGTTCGTATGTTCCACTTCAGGTGTGAGGTCAGTGTGTCCGTGTGTTCTACTTCAGGTGTGAGGTCAGTGTGTTCCACTTCAGGTGTGAGGTCAGTGTGTTCCACTTCAGGTGTGAGGTCAGTGTGTCCGTGTGTTCCACTTCAGGTGTGAGGTCAGTGTGTCCGTGTGTTCCACTTCAGGTGTGAGGTCAGTGTGTCCGTATGTTCCACTTCAGGTGTGAGGTCAGTGTGTCCGTGTGTTCCACTTCAGGTGTGAGGTCAGTGTGTTCCACTTCCGGTGTGAGGTCAGTGTGTCCGTGTGTTCCACTTCAGGTGTGAGGGCAGTGTGTTCGTATGTTCCACTGCAGGTGTGAGGTCAGTGTGTCCGTGTGTTCCACTTCTGGTGTGAGGTCAGTGTGTCCGTGTGTTCCACTTCTGGTGTGAGGTCAGTGTGTTCGTATGTTCCACTTCAGGTGTGAGGTCAGAGTGTCCGTGTGTTCCACTTCAGGTATGAGGTCAGTGTGTTCGTATGTTCCACTTCAGGTGTGAGGTCAGAGTGTCCGTGTGTTCCACTTCAGGTATGAGGTCAGTGTGTTCCACTTCAGGTGTGAGGTTTGTGTGTTCCACTTCTGGTGTGAGGTCAGTGTGTCTGTATGTTCCACTTCAGGTGTGAGGTCAGTGTGTCCGTGTGTTCCACTTCAGGTGTGAGGTCAGTGTGTTCCACTTCAGGTGTGAGGTCAGTGTGTTCCACTTCAGGTGTGAGGACAGTGTGTCAGTGTGTTACACTTCAGGTTTGAGGTCAGTGTGTTCCACTTCAGGTGTGAGGTCAGTGTGTTCCACTTCAGGTGTGAGGTCAGTGTGTTCCACTTCAGGTGTGAGGTCAGTGTGTTCCACTTCAGGTGTGAGGTCAGTGTGTTCATGTCTTCTACTTCAGGTGTGAGGTCAGTGTGTCCGTATGTTCCACTTCAGGTGTGAGGTCAGTGTGTCCGCATGTTCCACTTCAGGTGTGAGGTCAGTGTGTCCGTGTGTGTGACGGAGCGGATCACAGAGTGACTGACTCCGCCACTGACAGCCGTAGCGGCGACACACACACACACACCCACATACACCAAACATTTCCTGCTCTCTTCCCGCTCCAGCAATAAATCAGGTTAAATCATCACTAAAACGTCCACCTTTTCCCCCTTCCTTTCTGTAGCGTGACCACAAGTGCACGCTTGTGAGTCTACAATTATATTAACATACATTTAACTATATTACACCATACTTACGTGGGGAGCGGCGGGCGGAGTTTCACCGCCGTCTCCCCAGCAAAGGGAAGGTGGAAAAGACGGAGGTGCATCACTTCCGTGATTTAAATAGAATGTAATTTATTATTTGTTATGTGTTTATTAATTATGGGGAATGACGGTTAAGACGTAGTTAACCTGTGTATGTTTGGGTCAGATAGTTTCCTCATGTTTGAGGAAATTACATTTATGTTGACAATGTGGTTTGGGGATAATTGTGTAACCGGTTGACGGTAAGCCTGTGGGGAGGGGCTATGGGTACAAAAGGGCCGGTGTTGGCCCTGGAAGAGTCATTCGGGAGATTGTTGCAGTGAAGGCAACAGTAAGAATGTGTTTACTCCAGGAGTAACAGACAACCAAATTTGGTAACTTTGATTTTGTTTATTTAAGTTATATTGTTTCATTTTCATCAAACAGTATATATTCTTTTGTTGCGGTTATAAATAAAGTTTTGGAAAACTTAAAACAACCGACTAATCCAATGTTTCCAACGGACAAATAGAACCCCGTCACAGTGTGTTCCACTTCAGGTGTGAGGTCAGTGTGTCCGTGTGTTCCACTTCAGGTGTGAGGACAGTGTGTCCGTGTGTTCCACTTCAGGTGTGAAGTCAGTGTGTTCGTATGTTCCACTTCAGGTGTGAGGTCAGTGTGTTCTACTTCAGGTGTGAGGTCAGTGTGTTCCACTTCTGGTGTGAGGTCAGTGTGTCCGTGTGTTCCAGTTCAGGTGTGAGGTCAGTGTGTCCGTGTGTTCCACTTCAGGTGTGAGGTCAGTGTGTTCGTATGTTCCACTTCAGGTGTGAGGTCAGTGTGTTCCACTTCAGGTGTGAGGTCAGTGTGTCTGTATATTCCACTTCAGGTGTGAGGTCAGTGTGTTCCACTTCAGGTGTGAGGTCAGTGTGTCCGTGTGTTCCACTTCAGGTGTGAGGTCAGTGTGTTCGTATGTTCCACTTCAGGTGTGAGGTCAGTGTGTTCCACTTCAGGTGTGAGGTCAGTGTGTCTGTATATTCCACTTCAGGTGTGAGGTCAGTGTGTTCCACTTCAGGTGTGAGGTCAGTGTGTCCGTGTGTTCCACTTCAGGTGTGAGGTCAGTGTGTTCGTATGTTCCACTTCAGGTGTGAGGTCAGTGTGTTCCACTTCAGGTGTGAGGTCAGTGTGTCTGTATATTCCACTTCAGGTGTGAGGTCAGTGTGTTCCACTTCAGGTGTGAGGTCAGTGTGTCCGTGTGTTCCACTTCAGGTGTGAGGTCAGTGTGTTCGTATGTTCCACTTCAGGTGTGAGGTCAGTGTGTTTCACTGCAGGTGTGATGTCAGTGTGTCCGTATGTTCCACTTCAGGTGTGAGGTCAGTGTGTTCCACTTCAGGTGTGAGGTCAGTGTGTTCGTATGTTCCACTTCAGGTGTGAGGTCAGTGTGTCCGTGTGTTCTACTTCAGGTGTGAGGTCAGTGTGTTCCACTTCAGGTGTGAGGTCAGTGTGTTCCACTTCAGGTGTGAGGTCAGTGTGTTCCACTTCAGGTGTGAGGTCAGTGTGTCCGTGTGTTCCACTTCAGGTGTGAGGTCAGTGTGTCCGTGTGTTCCACTTCAGGTGTGAGGTCAGTGTGTCCGTATGTTCCACTTCAGGTCTGAGGTCAGTGTGTCCGTGTGTTCCACTTCAGGTGTGAGGTCAGTGTGTTCCACTTCCGGTGTGAGGTCAGTGTGTCCGTGTGTTCCACTTCAGGTGTGAGGGCAGTGTGTTCGTATGTTCCACTGCAGGTGTGAGGTCAGTGTGTCCGTGTGTTCCACTTCTGGTGTGAGGTCAGTGTGTCCGTGTGTTCCACTTCTGGTGTGAGGTCAGTGTGTTCGTATGTTCCACTTCAGGTGTGAGGTCAGAGTGTCCGTGTGTTCCACTTCAGGTATGAGGTCAGTGTGTTCCACTTCAGGTGTGAGGTTTGTGTGTTCCACTTCTGGTGTGAGGTCAGTGTGTCTGTATGTTCCACTTCAGGTGTGAGGTCAGTGTGTCCGTGTGTTCCACTTCAGGTGTGAGGTCAGTGTGTTCCACTTCAGGTGTGAGGTCAGTATGTTCCACTTCAGGTGTGAGGACAGTGTGTCAGTGTGTTACACTTCAGGTGTGAGGTCAGTGTGTTCGTATGTTCCACTTCAGGTGTGAGGTCAGTGTGTTCCACTTCAGGTGTGAGGTCAGTGTGTTCATGTGTTCCACTTCAGGTGTGATGTCAGTGTGTCCGTGTGTTCCACTTCAGGTGTGAGGTCAGTGTGTTCCACTTCAGGTGTGAGGTCAGTGTGTCCATGTGTTCCACTTCAGGTGTGATGTCAGTGTGTCCGTGTGTTCCACTTCAGGTGTGAGGTCAGTGTGTTTCACTTCAGGACTGATGTCAGTGTGTCCGTATGTTCCACTTCAGGTGTGAGGTCAGTGTGTTCCACTTCAGGTGTGAGGTCAGTGTGTTCGTATGTTCCACTTCAGGTGTGAGGTCAGTGTGTCCGTGTGTTCTACTTCAGGTGTGAGGTCAGTGTGTTCCACTTCAGGTGTGAGGTCAGTGTGTTCCACTTCAGGTGTGAGGTCAGTGTGTTCCACTTCAGGTGTGAGGTCAGTGTGTCCGTGTGTTCCACTTCAGGTGTGAGGTCAGTGTGTCCGTATGTTCCACTTCAGGTGTGAGGTCAGTGTGTCCGTGTGTTCCACTTCAGGTGTGAGGTCAGTGTGTTCCACTTCCGGTGTGAGGGCAGTGTGTTCGTATGTTCCTCTGCAGGTGTGAGGTCAGTGTGTCCGTGTGTTCCACTTCTGGTGTGAGGTCAGTGTGTCCGTGTGTTCCACTTCTGGTGTGAGGTCAGTGTGTTCGTATGTTCCACTTCAGGTGTGAGGTCAGAGTGTCCGTGTGTTCCACTTCAGGTATGAGGTCAGTGTGTTCCACTTCAGGTGTGAGGTTTGTGTGTTCCACTTCTGGTGTGAGGTCAGTGTGTCTGTATGTTCCACTTCAGGTGTGAGGTCAGTGTGTCCGTGTGTTCCACTTCAGGTGTGAGGTCAGTGTGTTCCACTTCAGGTGTGAGGTCAGTGTGTTCCACTTCAGGTGTGAGGTCAGTGTGTCCATGTGTTCCACTTCAGGTGTGATGTCAGTGTGTCCGTGTGTTCCACTTCAGGTGTGAGGTCAGTGTGTTTCACTTCAGGACTGATGTCAGTGTGTCCGTATGTTCCACTTCAGGTGTGAGGTCAGTGTGTTCCACTTCAGGTGTGAGGTCAGTGTGTCCGTGTGTTCCACTTCAGGTGTGAGGTCAGTGTGTCCGTGTGTTCCACTTCAGGTGTGAGGTCAGTGTGTCCGTATGTTCCACTTCAGGTGTGAGGTCAGTGTGTCCGTGTGTTCCACTTCAGGTGTGAGGTCAGTGTGTTCCACTTCCGGTGTGAGGTCAGTGTGTCCGTGTGTTCCACTTCAGGTGTGAGGGCAGTGTGTTCGTATGTTCCACTGCAGGTGTGAGGTCAGTGTGTCCGTGTGTTCTACTTCTGGTGTGAGGTCAGTGTGTCCGTGTGTTCCACTTCTGGTGTGAGATCAGTGTGTTCGTATGTTCCACTTCAGGTGTGAGGTCAGAGTGTCCGTGTGTTCCACTTCAGGTGTGAGGTCAGTGTGTCACACACACCAGGTTCAGTACTGCTCACTGTTTATTGTAAAGTGTGCCGTACTGTCTGAGTGTTTCATTCATAATGGCAGGTCAGTCTTCCATTGATCAGAAAGGAGGCGACACAGCAGTTTGTTAGAAAACACAACTTATTAATCAGCAGAAAGATCATGGGATGGACAGCTGCTTGTCCTCATGTTCACTGCTCCAAATCACAAGAGGGGACTGAAAACATGCTGATACACTAACTGATTAACACAAAAAGTATTAACAATACATATAATATAATTCAAATATTTAAAAAATCAAACAGTCTTAGAAGATATGTGTTAGCCAGGTAAATGATTCAATCAACTACAAATAAAAATGAACAGCAGTTAAGGTATTTTTTTCCCTGTCCAGAGTTGGTGAGGACGGCAGCCAATAGAATCAGGGCAGGAGGGTCACATGGCGGTAAGTGTGTCCTCAGTGCTGTCCATCACCACGTTGTCGTAAGCATTCCTGTCTTCTTTGCTTCTAATAGACACACGCAATAATGAAACTTAGTTATCAGTATTCATATCCTTCTCTGAAATAACATCACTTATACCACACTGTGGAAATACGATCATATAAAAACTCCACCTAAGTAAAAGTGCGTAAGTATTCTCAGAAAAATGTTCATAAAGAATAAGGTAAAGGGGGGAGAACATGCTAATGATTTAGTCGGGTTGTTCCAACCTGACAATGTCCAGGCTGGTCTCGTACGCGTTTTCCTCCGTCATGACGTAATCATTTTCTCTCAACGACTTCACAGTGCTCTTCTTCCTGCAGACAGATGCACTTTATTACAATGCAATATTTTAAAGGTAATAAGTTGTATCTATAAAATTGATCAGCACATGAGGATGTTAGATATACCGGGGTCATAATCCCCTGACACAAAAACTGATAACTGAAAAATGTTGGGATTTTTTAGCATTTATTTTCTCAGTATATGGCTTAAAATCATGATTAATATAAATATTAAATTACTTTGATTATATTTTGCATCCATTTCCAATATATATTTCCAATATCCAATATTACAATTCTAAAGTGAAGGTCAGTGTGTCCGTATGTTCCACTTCTGGTGTGAGGTCAGTGTGTTCCACTTCAGGTGTGAGGTCAGTATGTCCGTATGTTCCACTTCAGGTGTGAGGTCTGTGTGTTCCACTTCAGGTGTGAGGTCAGTGTGTCCGTATATTCCACTTCAGGTGTGACGTCAGTGTGTTCATGTGTTCCACTTCAGGTGTGAGGTCAGTGTGTACGTATGTTCCACTTCAGGTGTGAGGTCAGTGTGTCCGTATGTTCCACTTCAGGTGTGAGGTCAGTGTGTTCCACTTCAGGTGTGAGGTCAGTATGTCCGTATGTTCCACTTCAGGTGTGAGGTCAGTGTGTTCCACTTCAGATGTGAGGTCAGTGTATTCCACTTCAGGTGTGACGTCAGTGTGTTCATGTGTTCCACTTCAGGTGTGAGGTCAGTGTGTCCGTATGTTCCACTTCAGGTGTGATGTCAGTGTGTCCGTATGTTCCACTTCAGGTGTGATGTCAGTGTGTCCGTGTGTTCCACTTCAGGTGTGAGGTCAGTGTGTTCCACTTCAGGTGTGAGGTCAGTGTGTTCCACTTCAGGTGTGAGGTCAGTGTGTCCGTATGTTACACTTCAGGTGTGAGGTCAGTGTGTTCCACTTCAGGTGTGAGGTCAGTGTGTTCCACTTCAGGTGTGAGGTCAGTGTGTTCCACTTCAGGTGTGAGGTCAGTGTGTCCGTATGTTCAACTTAAGGTGTGAGGTCAGTGTGTTCCACTTCAGATGTGAGGTCAGTGTGTCCCTGTGTTCCACTTAAGGTGTGAGGTCAGTGTGTCCGTATGTTCCACTTCAGGTGTGAGGTCAGTATGTCCGTATGTTCCACTTCAGGTGTGAGGTCAGTGTGTTCCACTTCAGGTGTGAGGTCAGTGTGTCCGTGTGTTCCACTTCAGGTGTGAGGTCAGTGTGTTCCACTTCAGGTGTGAGGTCAGTGTGTCTGTATGTTCCACTTCAGGTGTGAGGTCAGTGTGTTCCACTTCAGGTGTGATGTCAGTGTGTCCGTGTGTTCAACTTCAGGTGTGAGGTCAGTGTGTTCGTATGTTCCACTTCAGGTGTGAGGTCAGTGTGTTCCACTTCAGGTGTGAGGTCAGTGTGTTCATGTCTTCTACTTCAGGTGTGAGGTCAGTGTTTCCGTATGTTAAACTTCAGGTGTGAGGTCAGTGTGTTCCACTTCAGGTGTGAGGTCAGTGTGTTCATGTCTTCTACTTCAGGTGTGAGGTCAGTGTGTCCGTATGTTCCACTTCAGGTGTGAGGTCAGTGTGTCCGTATGTTCCACTTCAGGTGTGAGGTCAGTGTGTTCCACTTCAGGTGTGAGGTCAGTGTGTTCCACTTCAGGTGTGATGTCAGTGTGTCCGTATGTTCCACTTAAGGTGTGAGGTCAGTGTGTTCCACTTCAGGTGTGAGGTCAGTGTGTCCGTATGTTCCACTTCAGGTGTGAGGTCAGTGTGTCCGTATGTTCCACTTCTGGTGTGAGGTCAGTGTGTCTGTATGTTCCACTTCTGGTGTGAGGTCAGTGTGTCCGTGTGTTCCACTTCTGGTGTGAGGTCAGTGTGTCTGTATGTTCCACTTCAGGTGTGGGGTCAGTGTGTCCGTGTGTTCCACTTCAGGTGTGAGGTCAGTGTGTCCGTGTGTTCCACTTCAGGTGTGAGGACAGTGTGTCCGTGTGTTCCACTTCAGGTGTGAGGTCAGTGTGTTCGTATGTTCCACTTCAGGTGTGAGGTCAGTGTGTTCTACTTCAGGTGTAAGGTCTGTGTGTTCCACTTCTGGTGTGAGGTCAGTGTGTCCGTGTGTTCCACTTCTGGTGTGAGGTCAGAGTGTTCGTATGTTCCACTTCAGGTGTGAGGTTAGTGTGTTCCACTTCAGGTGTGAGGTCAGTGTGTCTGTATATTCAACTTCAGGTGTGAGGTCTGTGTGTTCCACTTCAGGTGTGAGGTCAGTGTGTTCGTATGTTCTACTTCATGTGTGAGGTCAGTGTGTCTGTATGTTCCACTTCAGGTGTGAAGTCAGTGTGTTCCACTTCAGGTGTGAGGTCAGTTTGTCCGTGTGTTCCACTTCAGGTGTGAGGTCAGTGTGTTCCACTTCAGGTGTGAGGTCAGTGTGTTCCACTTCAGGTGTGAGGTCAGTGTGTCCGTATGTTCCACTTAAGGTGTGAGGTCAGTGTGTTCCACTTCAGGTGTGAGGTCAGTGTGTCCGTGTGTTCCACTTAAGGTGTGAGGTCAGTGTTCCACTTCAGGTGTGAGGTCAGTGTGTCCGTGTGTTCCACTTCAGGTGTGAGGTCAGTGTGTTCCACTTCAGGTGTGAGGTCAGTGTGTTCATGTGTTCCACTTCAGGTGTGATGTCAGTGTGTCCGTGTGTTCCACTTCAGGTGTGAGGTCAGTGTGTTTCACTTCAGGTGTGATGTCAGTGTGTCCGTATGTTCCACTTCAGGTGTGAGGTCAGTGTGTTCCACTTCAGGTGTGAGGTCAGTGTGTCCTTGTGTTCCACTTCAGGTGTGAGGTCAGTGTGTTCGTATGTTCCACTTCAGGTGTGAGGTCAGTGTGTCCGTGTGTTCTACTTCAGGTGTGAGGTCAGTGTGTTCCACTTCAGGTGTGAGGTCAGTGTGTTCCACTTCAGGTGTGAGGTCAGTGTGTCCGTGTGTTCCACTTCAGGTGTGAGGTCAGTGTGTCCGTGTGTTCCACTTCAGGTGTGAGGTCAGTGTGTCCGTATGTTCCACTTCAGGTGTGAGGTCAGTGTGTCCGTGTGTTCCACTTCAGGTGTGAGGTCAGTGTGTTCCACTTCCGGTGTGAGGTCAGTGTGTTCCACTTCAGGTGTGAGGGCAGTGTGTTCGTATGTTCCACTGCAGGTGTGAGGTCAGTGTGTCCGTGTGTTCCACTTCTGGTGTGAGGTCAGTGTGTCCGTGTGTTCCACTTCTGGTGTGAGGTCAGTGTGTTCGTATGTTCCACTTCAGGTGTGAGGTCAGAGTGTCCGTGTGTTCCACTTCAGGTATGAGGTCAGTGTGTTCCACTTCAGGTGTGAGGTTTGTGTGTTCCACTTCTGGTGTGAGGTCAGTGTGTCTGTATGTTCCACTTCAGGTGTGAGGTCAGTGTGTCCGTGTGTTCCACTTCAGGTGTGAGGTCAGTGTGTTCCACTTCAGGTGTGAGGTCAGTGTGTTCCACTTCAGGTGTGAGGACAGTGTGTCAGTGTGTTACACTTCAGGTTTGAGGTCAGTGTGTTCCACTTCAGGTGTGAGGTCAGTGTGTTCCACTTCAGGTGTGAGGTCAGTGTGTTCCACTTCAGGTGTGAGGTCAGTGTGTTCGTATGTTCCACTTCAGGTGTGAGGTCAGTGTGTTCCACTTCAGGTGTGAGGTCAGTGTGTTCATGTCTTCTACTTCAGGTGTGAGGTCAGTGTGTCCGTATGTTCCACTTCAGGTGTGAGGTCAGTGTGTCCGCATGTTCCACTTCAGGTGTGAGGTCAGTGTGTCCGTGTGTGTGACGGAGCGGATCACAGAGTGACTGACTCCGCCACTGACAGCCGTAGCGGCGACACACACACACACACCCACATACACCAAACATTTCCTGCTCTCTTCCCGCTCCAGCAATAAATCAGGTTAAATCATCACTAAAACGTCCACCTTTTCCCCCTTCCTTTCTGTAGCGTGACCACAAGTGCACGCTTGTGAGTCTACAATTATATTAACATACATTTAACTATATTACACCATACTTACGTGGGGAGCGGCGGGCGGAGTTTCACCGCCGTCTCCCCTGCAAAGGGAAGGTGGAAAAGACGGAGGTGCATCACTTCCGTGATTTAAATAGAATGTAATTTATTATTTGTTATGTGTTTATTAATTATGGGGAATGACGGTTAAGACGTAGTTAACCTGTGTATGTTTGGGTCAGATAGTTTCCTCATGTTTGAGGAAATTACATTTATGTTGACAATGTGGTTTGGGGATAATTGTGTAACCGGTTGACGGTAAGCCTGTGGGGAGGGGCTATGGGTACAAAAGGGCCGGTGTTGGCCCTGGAAGAGTCATTCGGGAGATTGTTGCAGTGAAGGCAACAGTAAGAATGTGTTTACTCCAGGAGTAACAGACAACCAAATTTGGTAACTTTGATTTTGTTTATTTAAGTTATATTGTTTCATTTTCATCAAACAGTATATATTCTTTTGTTGCGGTTATAAATAAAGTTTTGGAAAACTTAAAACAACCGACTAATCCAATGTTTCCAACGGACAAATAGAACCCCGTCACAGTGTGTTCCACTTCAGGTGTGAGGTCAGTGTGTCCGTGTGTTCCACTTCAGGTGTGAGGACAGTGTGTCCGTGTGTTCCACTTCAGGTGTGAAGTCAGTGTGTTCGTATGTTCCACTTCAGGTGTGAGGTCAGTGTGTTCTACTTCAGGTGTGAGGTCAGTGTGTTCCACTTCTGGTGTGAGGTCAGTGTGTCCGTGTGTTCCAGTTCAGGTGTGAGGTCAGTGTGTCCGTGTGTTCCACTTCAGGTGTGAGGTCAGTGTGTTCATATGTTCCACTTCAGGTGTGAGGTCAGTGTGTTCCACTTCAGGTGTGAGGTCAGTGTGTCTGTATATTCCACTTCAGGTGTGAGGTCAGTGTGTTCCACTTCAGGTGTGAGGTCAGTGTGTCCGTGTGTTCCACTTCAGGTGTGAGGTCAGTGTGTTCGTATGTTCCACTTCAGGTGTGAGGTCAGTGTGTTCCACTTCAGGTGTGAGGTCAGTGTGTCTGTATATTCCACTTCAGGTGTGAGGTCAGTGTGTTCCACTTCAGGTGTGAGGTCAGTGTGTCCGTGTGTTCCACTTCAGGTGTGAGGTCAGTGTGTTCGTATGTTCCACTTCAGGTGTGAGGTCAGTGTGTTCCACTTCAGGTGTGAGGTCAGTGTGTCTGTATATTCCACTTCAGGTGTGAGGTCAGTGTGTTCCACTTCAGGTGTGAGGTCAGTGTGTCCGTGTGTTCCACTTCAGGTGTGAGGTCAGTGTGTTCGTATGTTCCACTTCAGGTGTGAGGTCAGAGTGTCCGTGTGTTCCACTTCAGGTGTGAGGTCAGTGTGTTCCACTTCAGGTGTGAGGTTTGTGTGTTCCACTTCTGGTGTGAGGTCAGTGTGTCCGTATGTTCCACTTCAGGTGTGAGGTCAGTGTGTCCGTGTGTTCCACTTCAAGTGTGAGGTCAGTGTGTTCCACTTCAGGTGTGAGGTCAGTGTGTTCCACTTCAGGTGTGAGGACAGTGTGTCAGTGTGTTCCACTTCAGGTGTGAGGTCAGTGTGTTCCACTTCAGGTGTGAGGTCAGTGTGTTCCACTTCAGGTGTGAGGTCAGTGTGTCCGTATGTTCCACTTAAGGTGTGAGGTCAGTGTGTTCCACTTCAGATGTGAGGTCAGTGTGTCCCTGTGTTCCACTTAAGGTGTGAGGTCAGTGTGTCCGTATGTTCCACTTCAGGTGTGAGGTCAGTATGTCCGTATGTTCCACTTCAGGTGTGAGGTCAGTGTGTTCCACTTCAGGTGTGAGGTCAGTGTGTCCGTGTGTTCCACTTCAGGTGTGAGGTCAGTGTGTTCCACTTCAGGTGTGAGGTCAGTGTGTCTGTATGTTCCACTTCAGGTGTGAGGTCAGTGTGTTCCACTTCAGGTGTGATGTCAGTGTGTCCGTGTGTTCCACTTCAGGTGTGAGGTCAGTGTGTTCCACTTCAGGTGTGAGGTCAGTATGTCCGTATGTTCCACTTCAGGTGTGAGGTCAGTGTGTTCCACTTCAGGTGTGAGGTCAGTGTGTCCGTGTGTTCCACTTCAGGTGTGAGGTCAGTGTGTTCCACTTCAGGTGTGAGGTCAGTGTGTCTGTATGTTCCACTTCAGGTGTGAGGTCAGTGTGTTCCACTTCAGGTGTGATGTCAGTGTGTCCGTGTGTTCCACTTCAGGTGTGAGGTCAGTGTGTTCATGTCTTCTACTTCAGGTGTGAGGTCAGTGTGTCCGTATGTTCCACTTCAGGTGTGAGGTCAGTGTGTCCGTGTGTTCCACTTCAGGTGTGAGGGCAGTGTGTTCGTATGTTTCACTGCAGGTGTGAGGTCAGTGTGTCCGTGTGTTCCACTTCTGGTGTGAGGTCAGTGTGTCCGTGTGTTCCACTTCTGGTGTGAGGTCAGTGTGTTCGTATGTTCCACTTCAGGTGTGAGGTCAGAGTGTCCGTGTGTTCCACTTCAGGTGTGAGGTCAGTGTGTTCCACTTCAGGTGTGAGGTTTGTGTGTTCCACTTCTGGTGTGAGGTCAGTGTGTCCGTATGTTCCACTTCAGGTGTGAGGTCAGTGTGTCCGTGTGTTCCACTTCAGATGTGAGGTCAGTGTGTTCCACTTCAGGTGTGAGGTCAGTGTGTTCCACTTCAGGTGTGAGGTCAGTGTGTTCCACTTCAGGTGTGAGGACAGTGTGTCAGTGTGTTACACTTCAGGTGTGAGGTCAGTGTGTTCCACTTCAGGTGTGAGGTCAGTGTGTTCCACTTCAGGTGTGAGGTCAGTGTGTCCGTATGTTCCACTTAAGGTGTGAGGTCAGTGTGTTCCACTTCAGATGTGAGGTCAGTGTGTCCCTGTGTTCCACTTAAGGTGTGAGGTCAGTGTGTCCGTATGTTCCACTTCAGGTGTGAGGTCAGTATGTCCGTATGTTCCACTTCAGGTGTGAGGTCAGTGTGTTCCACTTCAGGTGTGAGGTCAGTGTGTCCGTGTGTTCCACTTCAGGTGTGAGGTCAGTGTGTTCCACTTCAGGTGTGAGGTCAGTGTGTCTGTATGTTCCACTTCAGGTGTGAGGTCAGTGTGTTCCACTTCAGGTGTGATGTCAGTGTGTCCGTGTGTTCCACTTCAGATGTGAGGTCAGTGTGTTCCACTTCAGGTGTGAGGTCAGTATGTCCGTATGTTCCACTTCAGGTGTGAGGTCAGTGTGTTCCACTTCAGGTGTGAGGTCAGTGTGTCCGTGTGTTCCACTTCAGGTGTGAGGTCAGTGTGTTCCACTTCAGGTGTGAGGTCAGTGTGTTCCACTTCAGGTGTGATGTCAGTGTGTCCGTGTGTTCCACTTCAGGTGTGAGGTCAGTGTGTTCATGTCTTCTACTTCAGGTGTGAGGTCAGTGTGTCCGTATGTTCCACTTCAGGTGTGAGGTCAGTGTGTCCGCATGTTCCACTTCAGGTGTGAGGTCAGTGTGTCCGTGTGTGTGACGGAGCGGATCACAGAGTGACTGACTCCGCCACTGACAGCCGTAGCGGCGACACACACACACACACATACACCAAACATTTCCTGCTCTCTTCCCGCTCCAGCAATAAATCAGGTTAAATCATCACTAAAACGTCCACCTTTTCCCCCTTCCTTTCTGTAGCGTGACCACAAGTGCACGCTTGTGAGTCTACAATTATATTAACATACATTTAACTATATTACACCATACTTACGTGGGGAGCGGCGGGCGGAGTTTCACCGCCGTCTACCCAGCAAAGGGAAGGTGGAAAAGACGGAGGCGCATCACTTCCGTGATTTAAATAGAATGTAATTTATGTATTATTTATTTTGTGTTTATTAATTATGGGGAATGACGGTTAAGACGTAGTTAACCTGTGTATGTTTGGGTCAGATAGTTTCCTCATGTTTGAGGAAATTACATTTATGTTGACAATGTGGTTTGGGGATAATTGTGTAACCGGTTGACGGTAAGCCTGTGGGGAGGGGCTATGGGTACAAAAGGGCCGGTGTTGGCCCTGGAAGAGTCATTCGGGAGATTGTTGCAGTAAAGGCAACAGTGAGAATGTGTTTACTCCAGGAGTAACAGACAACCAAATTTGGTAACTTTGATTTTGTTAATTTAAGTTATATTGTTTCATTTTCATCAAACAGTATATATTCTTTTGTTGCGGTTATAAATAAAGTTTTGGAAAGCTTAAAACAACCGACTAATCCTATGTTTCCAACGGACAAATAGAACCCCGTCACAGTGTGTTCCACTTCAGGTGTGAGGTCAGTGTGTTCCACTTCAGGTGTGAGGTCAGTGTGTTCATGTCTTCCACTTCAGGTGTGATGTCAGTGTGTTCCACTTCAGGTGTGAGGTCAGTGTGTTCCGCTTCAGGTGTGAGGTCAGTGTGTCTGTATGTCCCACTTCAGGTGTGAGGTCAGTGTGTTCCACTTCAGGTGTGAGGTCAGTGTGTTCCACTTCAGGTGTGAGGTCAGTGTGTCCGTATGTTCCACTTCAGGTGTGAGGTCAGTGTGTTCCACTTCAGGTGTGAGGTCAGTGTGTCTGTATGCTCCACTTCAGGTGTGATGTCAGTGTGTCCGTATGTTCCACTTAAGGTGTGAGGTCAGTGTGTTCCACTTCTGGTGTGAGGTCAGTGTGTCTGTATGTTCCACTTCAGGTGTGGGGTCAGTGTGTCCGTGTGTTCCACTTCAGGTGTGAGGTCAGTGTGTCCGTGTGTTCCACTTCAGGTGTGAGGTCAGTGTATTCGTATGTTCCACTTCAGGTGTGAGGTCAGTGTGTTCTACTTCAGCTGTGAGGTCTGTGTGTTCCACTTCTGGTGTGAGGTCAGTGTGTCCGTGTGTTCCACTTCTGGTGTGAGGTCAGTGTGTTTGTATGTTCCACTTCAGGTGTGAAGTCAGTGTGTTCGTATGTTCCACTTCTGGTGTGAGGTCAGTGTGTCTGTATATTCCACTTCAGGTGTGAGGTCAGTGTGTTCCACTTCAGGTGTGAGGTCAGTGTGTCCGTGTGTTCCACTTCAGGTGTTAGGTCAGTGTGTTCCACTTCAGGTGTGAGGTCAGTGTGTCTGTATATTCCACTTCAGGTGTGAGGTCAGTGTGTTCGTATGTTCTACTTCATGTGTGAGGTCAGTGTGTCTGTATGTTCCACTTCACGTGTGAAGTCAGTGTGTTCCACTTCAGGTGTGAAGTCAGTGTGTCCGTGTGTTCCACTTAAGGTGTGAGGTCAGTGTTCCACTTCAGGTGTGAGGTCAGTGTGTCCGTGTATTCCACTTCAGGTGTGATCTCAGTGTGTTCGTATGTTCCACTTCAGGTGTGAGGTCAGTGTGTTCCACTTCAGGTGTGAGATCAGTGTGTTCATGTGTTCCACTTCAGGTGTGATGTCAGTGTGTCCGTGTGTTCCACTTCAGGTGTGAGGTCAGTGTGTTTCACTTCAGGTGTGATGTCAGTGTGTCCGTATGTTCCACTTCAGGTGTGAGGTCAGTGTGTTCCACTTCAGGTGTGAGGTCAGTGTGTTCGTATGTTCCACTTCAGGTGTGAGGTCAGTGTGTCCGTGTGTTCTACTTCAGGTGTGAGGTCAGTGTGTTCCACTTCAG
Source organism: Champsocephalus esox (assembly GCA_036324585.1). Lineage (NCBI taxonomy): Eukaryota > Metazoa > Chordata > Actinopteri > Perciformes > Channichthyidae > Champsocephalus > Champsocephalus esox. The sequence continues at coordinate 1,274,838 of CM070484.1, forward strand.
GTGTGAGGTCAGTGTGTTCCACTTCAGGTGTGAGGTCAGTGTGTCCGTGTGTTCCACTTCAGGTGTGAGGTCAGTGTGTCCGTGTGTTCCACTTCAGGTGTGAGGTCAGTCTGTCCGTATGTTCCACTTCAGGTGTGAGGTCAGTGTGTCCGTGTGTTCCACTTCAGGTGTGAGGTCAGTGTGTTCCACTTCCGGTGTGAGGTCAGTGTGTCCGTGTGTTCAACTTCAGGTGTGAGGGCAGTGTGTTCGTATGTTCCACTGCAGGTGTGAGGTCAGTGTGTCCGTGTGTTCTACTTCTGGTGTGAGGTCAGTGTGTCCGTGTGTTCCACTTCTGGTGTGAGATCAGTGTGTTCGTATGTTCCACTTCAGGTGTGAGGTCAGAGTGTCCGTGTGTTCCACTTCAGGTGTGAGGTCAGTGTGTTCCACTTCAGGTGTGAGGTTTGTGTGTTCCACTTCTGGTGTGAGGTCAGTGTGTCCGTATGTTCCACTTCAGGTGTGAGGTCAGTGTGTCCGTGTGTTGCACTTCAGGTGTGAGGTCAGTGTGTTCCACTTCAGGTGTGAGGTCAGTGTGTTCCACTTCAGGTGTGAGGACAGTGTGTCAGTGTGTTCCACTTCAGGTGTGAGATCAGTGTGTTCATGTGTTCCACTTCAGGTGTGATGTCAGTGTGTCCGTGTGTTCCACTTCAGGTGTGAGGTCAGTGTGTTTCACTTCAGGTGTGATGTCAGTGTGTCCGTATGTTCCACTTCAGGTGTGAGGTCAGTGTGTTCCACTTCAGGTGTGAGGTCAGTGTGTTCGTATGTTCCACTTCAGGTGTGAGGTCAGTGTGTCCGTGTGTTCTACTTCAGGTGTGAGGTCAGTGTGTTCCACTTCAGGTGTGAGGTCAGTGTGTTCCACTTCAGGTGTGAGGTCAGTGTGTCCGTGTGTTCCACTTCAGGTGTGAGGTCAGTGTGTCCGTGTGTTCCACTTCAGGTGTGAGGTCAGTGTGTCCGTATGTTCCACTTCAGGTGTGAGGTCAGTGTGTCCGTGTGTTCCACTTCAGGTGTGAGGTCAGTGTGTTCCACTTCAGGTGTGAGGTCAGTGTGTCCGTGTGTTCCACTTCAGGTGTGAGGTCAGTGTGTCGTATGTTCCACTTCAGGTGTGAGGTCAGTGTGTCAGTGTGTTCCACTTCAGGTGTGAGGTCAGTGTGTCGTGTGTTCCACTTCAGGTGTGATGTCAGTGTGTCGTGTGTTCCACTTCAGGTGTGAGGTCAGTGTGTGTTCCACTTCAGGTGTGAGGTCAGTGTGTCCGTATGTTCCACTTCAGGTGTGAGGTCAGTGTGTTCCACTTCAGGTGTGAGGTCAGTGTGTCGTATGTTCCACTTCAGGTGTGAGGTCAGTGTGTCCGTGTGTTCCACTTCAGGTGTGAGGTCAGTGTGTTCCACTTCAGGTGTGAGGTCAGTGTGTTCCACTTCAGGTGTGAGGTCAGTGTGTCCGTGTGTTCCACTTCAGGTGTGAGGTCAGTGTGTCCGTATGTTCCACTTCAGGTGTGAGGTCAGTGTGTCCGTGTGTTCCACTTCAGGTGTGAGGTCAGTGTGTTCCACTTCCGGTGTGAGGTCAGTGTGTCCGTGTGTTCCACTTCAGGTGTGAGGGCAGTGTGTTCGTATGTTCCACTGCAGGTGTGAGGTCAGTGTGTCCGTGTGTTCTACTTCTGGTGTGAGGTCAGTGTGTCCGTGTGTTCCACTTCTGGTGTGAGATCAGTGTGTTCGTATGTTCCACTTCAGGTGTGAGGTCAGAGTGTCCGTGTGTTCCACTTCAGGTGTGAGGTCAGTGTGTTCCACTTCAGGTGTGAGGTTTGTGTGTTCCACTTCTGGTGTGAGGTCAGTGTGTCCGTATGTTCCACTTCAGGTGTGAGGTCAGTGTGTCCGTGTGTTCCACTTCAGGTGTGAGGTCAGTGTGTTCCACTTCAGGTGTGAGGTCAGTGTGTTCCACTTCAGGTGTGAGGACAGTGTGTCAGTGTGTTCCACTTCAGGTGTGAGGTCAGTGTGTCCGTATGTTCCACTTCAGGTGTGAGGTCAGTGTGTCCGTATGTTCCACTTCAGGTGTGAGGTCAGTGTGTTCCACTTCAGGTGTGAGGTCAGTGTGTCCGTATGTTCCACTTCAGGTGTGAGGTCAGTGTGTCTGTATGTTCCACTTCAGGTGTGAGGTCAGTGTGTTCCACTTCAGGTGTGAGGTCAGTGTGTCCGTATGTTCCACTTCAGGTGTGAGGTCAGTGTGTCTGTATATTCCACTTCAGGTGTGAGGTCTGTGTGTTGTACTATCAGTTTCTGATTCAGTCACACAGACCAGGTTCAGTACTGCTCACTGTTTATTGTAAAGTGTGCCGTACTGTCTGAGTGTTTCATTCATAATGGCAGGTCAGTCTTCCATTGATCAGAAAGGAGGCGACACAGCAGTTTGTTAGAAAACATAACTTATTAATCAGCAGAAAGATCATGGGATGGACAGCTGCTTGTCCTCATGTTCACTGCTCCAAATCACAAGAGGGGACTGAAAACATGCTGATACACTAACTGATTAACACAAAAAGTATTAACAATACATATAATATAATTCAAATATTTAAAAAATCAAACAGTCTTAGAAGATATGTGTTAGCCAGGTAAATGATTCAATCAACTACAAATAAAAATGAACAGCAGTTAAGGTATTTTTTTCCCTGTCCAGAGTTGGTGAGGACGGCAGCCAATAGAATCAGGGCAGGAGGGTCACATGGCGGTAAGTGTGTCCTCAGTGCTGTCCATCACCACGTTGTCGTAAGCATTCCTGTCTTCTTTGCTTCTAATAGACACACGCAATAATAAAACTTAGTTATCAGTATTCATATCCTTCTCTGAAATAACATCACTTATACCACACTGTGGAAATACGATCATATAAAAACTCCACCTAAGTAAAAGTGCGTAAGTATTCTCAGAAAAATGTTCATAAAGAATAAGGTAAAGGGGGGAGAACATGCTAATGATTTAGTCGGGTTGTTCCTACCTGACAATGTCCAGGCTGGTCTCGTACGCGTTTTCCTCCGTCATGACGTAATCATTTTCTCTCAACGACTTCACAGTGCTCTTCTTCCTGCAGACAGATGCACTTTATTACAATGCATTATTTTAAAGGTAATAAGTTGTATCTATAAAATTGATCAGCACATGAGGATGTTAGATATACCGGGGTCATAATCCCCTGACACAAAAACGGATAACTGAAAAATGTTGGGATTTTTTAGCATTTATTTTCTCAGTATATGGCTTAAAATCATGATTAATATAAATATTAAATTACTTTGATTATATTTTGCATCCATTTCTATTTGCACATTTTATAAAATCATTAAAAAGCGCCCAGAGTTCAGATGTTCGATGTACTGGGACACACAACTGATAGTATTTGTCATGTTTGCTCAATGGAAGGTTGTTGATTAACTTTCCTAGTTTGATTAACTGACTGATTTATGTAAATGTTAACCTTAAGAATATTACAATTCTAAAGTGAAGGTCAGTGTGTCCGTATGTTCCACTTCTGGTGTGAGGTCAGTGTGTTCCACTTCAGGTGTGAGGTCAGTATGTCCGTATGTTCCACTTCAGGTGTGAGGTCTGTGTGTTCCACTTCAGGTGTGAGGTCTGTGTGTTCCACTTCAGGTGTGAGGTCAGTGTGTCCGTATGTTCCACTTCAGGTGTGACGTCAGTGTGTTCATGTGTTCCACTTCAGGTGTGAGGTCAGTGTGTCCGTATGTTCCACTTCAGGTGTGAGGTCAGTGTGTCCGTATGTTCCACTTCAGGTGTGAGGTCAGTGTGTTCCACTTCAGGTGTGAGGTCAGTATGTCCGTATGTTCCACTTCAGGTGTGAGGTCAGTGTGTTCCACTTCAGGTGTGAGGTCAGTGTATTCCACTTCAGGTGTGACGTCGTGTGTTCATGTGTTCCACTTCAGGTGTGAGGTCAGTGTGTCCGTATGTTCCACTTCAGGTGTGATGTCAGTGTGTCCGTATGTTCCACTTCAGGTGTGATGTCAGTGTGTCCGTGTGTTCCACTTCAGGTGTGAGGTCAGTGTGTTCCACTTCAGGTGTGAGGTCAGTGTGTTCCACTTCAGGTGTGAGGTCAGTGTGTCCGTATGTTACACTTCAGGTGTGAGGTCAGTGTGTTCCACTTCAGGTGTGAGGTCAGTGTGTTCCACTTCAGGTGTGAGGTCAGTGTGTTCCACTTCAGGTGTGAGGTCAGTGTGTCCGTGTGTTCCACTTAAGGTGTGAGGTCAGTGTGTTCCACTTCAGGTGTGAGGTCAGTGTGTCCGTATGTTCCACTTCAGGTGTGAGGTCAGTATGTCCGTATGTTCCACTTCAGGTGTGAGGTCAGTGTGTTCCACTTCAGGTGTGAGGTCAGTGTGTCCGTGTGTTCCACTTCAGGTGTGAGGTCAGTGTGTTCCACTTCAGGTGTGAGGTCAGTGTGTCCGTATGTTCCACTTCAGGTGTGAGGTCAGTGTGTTCCACTTCAGGTGTGAGGTCAGTGTGTCGTATGTTCCACTTCAGGTGTGAGGTCAGTGTGTCCGTGTGTTCCACTTCAGGTGTGAGGTCAGTGTGTCTGTATGTTCCACTTCAGGTGTGAGGTCAGTGTGTTCCACTTCAGGTGTGAGGTCAGTGTGTCCGTATGTTCCACTTCAGGTGTGAGGTCAGTGTGTCCGTGTGTTCCACTTCAGGTGTGAGGTCAGTGTGTTCCACTTCAGGTGTGAGGTCAGTGTGTTCCACTTCAGGTGTGAGGTCAGTGTGTCCGTATGTTCCACTTCAGGTGTGAGGTCAGTGTGTTCCACTTCAGGTGTGAGGTCAGTGTGTCCGTATGTTCCACTTCAGGTGTGAGGTCAGTGTGTTCCACTTCAGGTGTGAGGTCAGTGTGTCCCTGTGTTCCACTTCAGGTGTGAGGTCAGTGTGTTCCACTTCAGGTGTGAGGTCAGTGTGTCTGTATGTTCCACTTCAGGTGTGAGGTCAGTGTGTTCCACTTCAGGTGTGATGTCAGTGTGTCCGTGTGTTCCACTTCAGGTGTGAGGTCAGTGTGTTCGTATGTTCCACTTCAGGTGTGAGGTCAGTGTGTTCCACTTCAGGTGTGAGGTCAGTGTGTTCATGTTTCCACTTCAGGTGTGAGGTCAGTGTGTCCGTATGTTCCACTTCAGGTGTGAGGTCAGTGTGTTCCACTTCAGGTGTGAGGTCAGTGTGTTCCACTTCAGGTGTGAGGTCAGTGTGTCCGTGTGTTCCACTTCAGGTGTGAGGTCAGTGTGTCCGTGTGTTCCACTTCAGGTGTGAGGTCAGTGTGTCCGTATGTTCCACTTCAGGTGTGAGGTCAGTGTGTCCGTGTGTTCCACTTCAGGTGTGAGGTCAGTGTGTTCCACTTCAGGTGTGAGGTCAGTGTGTCCGTGTGTTCCACTTCAGGTGTGAGGGTCAGTGTGTTCGTATGTTCCACTTCAGGTGTGAGGTCAGTGTGTCCGTGTGTTCCACTTCAGGTGTGAGGTCAGTGTGTCCGTGTGTTCCACTTCAGGTGTGAGGTCAGTGTGTTCGTATGTTCCACTTCAGGTGTGAGGTCAGTGTGTCCGTGTGTTCCACTTCAGGTGTGAGGTCAGTGTGTTCCACTTCAGGTGTGAGGTTTGTGTGTTCCACTTCTGGTGTGAGGTCAGTGTGTCCGTATGTTCCACTTCAGGTGTGAGGTCAGTGTGTCCGTGTGTTCCACTTCAGGTGTGAGGTCAGTGTGTTCCACTTCAGGTGTGAGGTCAGTGTGTCCGTGTGTTCCACTTCAGGTGTGAGGTCAGTGTGTTCCACTTCAGGTGTGAGGTCAGTGTGTTCCACTTCAGGTGTGAGGTCAGTGTGTTCCACTTCAGGTGTGAGGACAGTGTGTCAGTGTGTTCCACTTCAGGTGTGAGGTCCGTATGTTCCACTTCAGGTGTGAGGTCAGTGTGTCCGTATGTTCCACTTCAGGTGTGAGGTCAGTGTGTCCGTATGTTCCACTTCAGGTGTGAGGTCAGTGTGTTCGTATGTTCCACTTCAGGTGTGAGGTCAGTGTGTCCGTGTGTTCTACTTCAGGTGTGAGGTCAGTGTGTTCCACTGCAGGTGTGAGGTCAGTGTGTTCCACTTCAGGTGTGAGGTCAGTGTGTCCGTGTGTTCCACTTCAGGTGTGAGGTCAGTGTGTCCGTGTGTTCCACTTCAGGTGTGAGGTCAGTGTGTCCGTATGTTCCACTTCAGGTGTGAGGTCAGTGTGTCCGTGTGTTCCACTTCTGGTGTGAGGTCAGTGTGTTCCACTTCCGGTGTGAGGTCAGTGTGTCCGTGTGTTCCACTTCAGGTGTGAGGGCAGTGTGTTTTCGTATGTTCCACTGCAGGTGTGAGGTCAGTGTGTCCGTGTGTTCCACTTCTGGTGTGAGGTCAGTGTGTCCGTGTGTTCCACTTCTGGTGTGAGGTCAGTGTGTTCGTATGTTCCACTTCAGGTGTGAGGTCAGAGTGTCCGTGTGTTCCACTTCAGGTGTGAGGTCAGTGTGTTCCACTTCAGGTGTGAGGTTTGTGTGTTCCACTTCAGGTGTGAGGTCAGTGTGTTCCACTTCAGGTGTGAGGACAGTGTGTCAGTGTGTTCCACTTCAGGTGTGAGGTCCGTATGTTCCACTTCAGGTGTGAGGTCAGTGTGTCCGTATGTTCCACTTCAGGTGTGAGGTCAGTGTGTCCGTATGTTCCACTTCAGGTGTGAGGTCTGTGTGTTGTACTATCAGTTTCTGATTCAGTCACACACACCAGGTTCAGTACTGCTCACTGTTTATTGTAAAGTGTGCCGTACTGTCTGAGTGTTTCATTCATAATGGCAGGTCAGTCTTCCATTGATCAGAAAGGAGGCGACACAGCATTTTGTTAGAAAACATAACTTATTAATCAGCAGAAAGATCATGGGATGGACAGCTGCTTGTCCTCATGTTCACTGCTCCAAATCACAAGAAGGGACTGAAAACATGCTGATACACTAACTGATTAACACAAAAAGTATTAACAATACATATAATATAATTCAAATATTTAAAAAATCAAACAGTCTTAGAAGATATGTGTTAGCCAGGTAAATGATTCAATCAACTACAAATAAAAATGAACAGCAGTTAAGGTATTTTTTTCCCTGTCCAGAGTTGGTGAGGACGGCAGCCAATAGAATCAGAGCAGGAGGGTCACATGGCGGTAAGTGTGTCCTCAGTGCTGTCCATCACCACGTTGTCGTAAGCATTCCTGTCTTCTTTGCTTCTAATAGACACACGCAATAATAAAACTTAGTTATCAGTATTCATATCCTTCTCTGAAATAACATCACTTATACCACACTGTGGAAATACGATCATATAAAAACTCCACCTAAGTAAAAGTGCGTCAGTATTCTCAGAAAAATGTTCATAAAGAATAAGGTAAAGGGGGGAGAACATGCTAATGATTTAGTCGGGTTGTTCCTACCTGACAATGTCCAGGCTGGTCTCGTACGCGTTTTCCTCCGTCATGACGTAATCATTTTCTGTCAACGACTTCACAGTGCTCTTCTTCCTGCAGACAGATGCACTTTATTACAATGCATTATTTTAAAGGTAATAAGTTGTATCTATAAAATTGATCAGCACATGAGGATGTTAGATATACCGGGGTCATAATCCCCTGACACAAAAACTGATAACTGAAAAATGTTGGGATTTTTTAGCATTTATTTTCTCAGTATATGGCTTAAAATCATGATTAATATAAATATTAAATTACTTTGATTATATTTTGCATCCATTTCTATTTGCACATTTTATAAAATCATTAAAAAGCGCCCAGAGTTCAGATGTTCGCTGTACTGGGACACACAACTGATAGTATTTGTCATGTTTGCTCAATGGAAGGTTGTTGATTAACTTTCCTAGTTTGATTAACTGACTGATTTATGTAAATGTTAACCTTAAGAATATTACAATTCTAAAGTGAAGGTCAGTGTGTCCGTATGTTCCACTTCTGGTGTGAGGTCAGTGTGTTCCACTTCAGGTGTGAGGTCAGTATGTCCGTATGTTCCACTTCAGGTGTGAGGTCTGTGTGTTCCACTTCAGGTGTGAGGTCAGTGTGTCTGTATGTTCCACTTCAGGTGTGAGGTCAGTGTGTCCGTGTGTTCCACTTCAGGTGTGAGGTCAGTGTGTTCCACTTCAGGTGTGAGGTCAGTGTGTTCCACTTCAGGTGTGAGGACAGTGTGTCAGTGTGTTACACTTCAGGTGTGAGGTCAGTGTGTTCCACTTCAGGTGTGAGGTCAGTGTGTTCCACTTCAGGTGTGAGGTCAGTGTGTTCCACTTCAGGTGTGAGGTCAGTGTGTCCGTATGTTCCACTTCAGGTGTGAGGTCAGTGTGTTCCACTTCAGGTGTGAGGTCAGTATGTCCCTGTGTTCCACTTCAGGTGTGAGGTCAGTGTGTCCGTATGTTCCACTTCAGGTGTGAGGTCAGTGTGTCCGTATGTTCCACTTCAGGTGTGAGGTCAGTGTGTCCGTGTGTTCCACTTCAGGTGTGAGGTCAGTGTGTTCCACTTCAGGTGTGAGGTCAGTGTGTCCGTATGTTCCACTTAGGTGTGAGGTCAGTGTGTTCCACTTCAGGTGTGAGGTCAGTGTGTCCCTGTGTTCCACTTAGGTGTGAGGTCAGTGTGTCCGTATGTTCCACTTCAGGTGTGAGGTCAGTATGTCCGTATGTTCCACTTCAGGTGTGAGGTCAGTGTGTTCCACTTCAGGTGTGAGGTCAGTGTGTCCGTGTGTTCCACTTCAGGTGTGAGGTCAGTGTGTCCGTATGTTCCACTTCAGGTGTGAGGTCAGTGTGTTCCACTTCAGGTGTGAGGTCAGTGTGTCCGTGTGTTCCACTTCAGGTGTGAGGTCAGTGTGTCGTATGTTCCACTTCAGGTGTGAGGTCAGTGTGTTCCACTTCAGGTGTGAGGTCAGTGTGTTCGTATGTTCCACTTCAGGTGTGAGGTCAGTGTGTTCCACTTCAGGTGTGAGGTCAGTGTGTTCATGTCTTCTACTTCAGGTGTGAGGTCAGTGTGTCCGTATGTTCCACTTCAGGTGTGAGGTCAGTGTGTCCGCATGTTCCACTTCAGGTGTGAGGTCAGTGTGTCCGTGTGTGTGACGGAGCGGATCACAGAGTGATTGAATCCGCCACTGACAGCCGTAGAGGCGACACACACACACACCCACATACACCAAACATTTCCTGCTCTCTTCCCGCTCCAGCAATAAATCAGGTTAAATCATCACTAAAACGTCCACCTTTTCCCCCTTCCTTTCTGTAGCGTGACCACAAGTGCACGCATGTGAGTCTACAATTATATTAACATACATTTAACTATATTACACCATACTTACGTGGGGAGCGGCGGGCGGAGTTTCACCGCCGTCTCCCCAGCAAAGGGAAGGTGGAAAAGACGGAGGCGCATCACTTCCGTGATTTAAATAGAATGTAATTTATTATTTGTTTTGTGTTTATTAATTATGGGGAATGACGGTTAAGACGTAGTTAACCTGTGTATGTTTGGGTCAGATAGTTTCCTCATGTTTGAGGAAATTACATTTATGTTGACAATGTGGTTTTGGGGATAATTGTGTAACCGGTTGACGGTAAGCCTGTGGGGAGGGGCTATGGGTACAAAAGGGCCGGTGTTGGCCCTGGAAGAGTCATTTGGGAGATTGTTGCAGTGAAGGCAACAGTGAGAATGTGTTTACTCCAGGAGTAACAGACAACCACATTTGGTAACTTTGATTTTGTTTATTTAAGTTATATTGTTTCATTTTCATCAAACAGTATATATTCTTTTGTTGCGGTTATAAATAAAGTTTTGGAAAGCTTAAAACAACCGACTAAGCCTATGTTTCCAACGGACAAATAGAACCCCGTCACATATGGTGTCAGAAGTGGGATGGCTAGTCGGAAAGTGCTGGGCCGCGTTGCGAAGCAGCGCACAGGACTGCGTCGGCAGCAGGAGCAGGCTGCCAAATCAGAGCGGGGGTCTCCATGGGAGACAGATGAAGAGGATGAAGACAGGTCTGGGACGGTCCCCAGCAGCTCCTATGGCCTCAGGGTCAACCAGTGAACCAGGGGCAGAACTACTTTCACTGATGAAAGATTTTCTATCAGGGCAGCAAAGGCGAGAGGAGTTCCTGTTGGCAGAGCTCAGAGACCTGCGGACTTCTGTTCCAGTGGATAATCCGTTGCCTCAATCAGACGCCGATAGCCAGCCTGATCAGCCAACGCCTGAGGGGAGGCATTATGCGGAGCCGAAAATCCCACCGTACCAGTGCGGTGAGGACATTGAGAACCATTTATTGCGGTTTGAGCGCATTGCCAAAACGTGGAGGTGGCCAGAAAGGGAATGGGCATGCCGGCTCGTTCCACTGCTGTCAGGGAAGGCGTTGGAGGCCTATACTGCAATGGACGAGGAGAGAGCCCACTGCTATAGAGACCTGAGAGAAGCGTTGCTGACAAAGTTCGACATCTCCCCAGAGACGTATCGGCAGCAGTTCCGATCCATGGTGGTACCGTCTGAAGAGAGCCCCATTGAGACCTACCATCACCTTAAAGTTCTCTTCCGGCGCTGGATTCAGCCAGAGCAGCACACCAAGGAGGAAATTGCAGAGGCCATCATCGTGGAGCAGATGCTTCGGATACTCCCACCGGAGGTGAGGACCTGGGTGAAAGAGCATGAGCCTACAGAGGGTCTTGCGACTGCCAAGCTGGCACGCCAGTACATCAACGCTCACAGAGGAGGACCACCTGCACGCTCAACCACTTTCACACCCCAACCAGCATTCCAGCCCAGACCGGCAAAAAGAGAGAATCGACCAGAGTTCTCCGGATATCCTAGCACTGCCCCAAACCAACAAGGAGCTGTTAAGGATTTTAGTTGCTATTACTGTCTGCAGCCAGGCCACATAGCTTCTGTGTGTCCCCTACGCAAAGCTAAGGTCACAGGCGCTTGCTATGCACCCCGGGCAGAGTTGGGGCCCATTGGGGATCAAGAGGAACGTGTTCAACATTATAAAGCTGTCACTGTTAATGGCCAGCAGGTCACTGCTTTGTTGGATACTGGTAGCTTCATGTCTCTAGTGAAGCAAAGTCTTGTGCCAATTGGAACTATGGACTATAGCAGACAAACAGACATGTTGTGTGTTCACGGGGATAAGCATCCGTATCCCAAAGCGGATGTTTCTGTGATCATTGATGGACAGTCGTACCTGTTGAGTGTGGGGGTGGTACAGAATTTGCCTGTTGATGCAATCCTGGGATGGGATTTACCAGTACTCTTGGACTTGCTGCATGAAAAAGAACTCTCTGTGAAAATGGACTGTGGGGAAGATGGGAATGTAAATGTTGATGTTTCTGGCCCAATGGTAACTAGAGCCCAAGCGAAAGCTGGAGTCCAACCACTCCCAGACTTAGACAGTAGTCTGTGTGAGGGTGGCACTAAGGGGCCAAGAAAATCACGTCGCCAACGCCGCTTTGAGAAGCAGCTAAGGCCAACGGCTCATGAAAGGGATGGTTTACAGACGGATAAGATGTGGGTAGTACCAGAAAATATCGCTGTGTTGCAGAGAGGGGATGACACTCTAAAACCTTTGTTCACCAAAGTGGTAAAGGAGGGAAATGAAAAGTGTGTGGGAAAGGAAATATTTATGGTGGATGAGGATGTTTTGTACATAGTTACTGATGACCACAAACGTCTCATTGTCCCAGCTAGTTGTAGGTCACTTGTCATGCACCTAGCACACACAATCCCATGGGCCGGGCACCTTGGCCGCCATAAAACCTATCTGCGTGTCGTTTTTATTGGCCCTCCATGTATACTGATATACAGAAATACTGCACCACATGCCCCACATGCCAGAAAACCTGCATCGCCCGCAAGTCTGACAGAGCTTTCCTGCAGCCTCTGCCTGTCATATCTACTCCTTTCCGCAGGATTGCCATGGACATTGTCGGCCCTCAGGTGAAAAGCAGTGGGGGACACCAATACATTCTTGTTGTGTGTGACTACGCCACTCGGTTTCCGGAGGCCTTTCCCCTGCGTACCATCACTGCCCCATCGGTTCTGCGTGCGCTGGTACAGCTGTTCTCCAGAGTGGGGATACCAGACGAGATCCTAACGGACCAAGGAACAAACTTTACCTCCAGGTTGATGCAGCTCTTCTACAGACAACTGGGCATCTCGGCGATCAAGACTACGCCGTATCACCCGCAGACTGATGGCCTGGTGGAAAGATTCAACCAGACACTGAAGAAGATGCTGCAGAAGTTTGTTGATGACACTGGTAAGGATTGGGACCGCTGGCTCCCATTCCTGCTTTTTGCCTACCGAGAGGTACCCCAAGCTTCAACTGGATTCTCGCCGTTCGAGCTGCTATATGGATGGGAGGTTCAGGGCCCATTGGACCTACTCCGAAAAGGCTGGGAGGCTCCTACGACCACTCCAAGTGATAGAGGAGTGGTGCAGTTTGTGCTGGAGATGAGGGATCGGCTGGCAGGATACCAGGAGGAGGCTGAAGTCAACCTGCGTTCGGCCCAGAAAAGCCAGAAGACCTGGTATGACCAGCAAGCTCGACATCGTGAGTTCCAGCCTGGCCAGAAAGTCCTTTTGCTGCTGCCCTCATCCAACAGCAAGCTTTTGACGAAGTGGCAAGGGCCATATGTCATCACACGGAAGATGGGTCCAGTCACCTATGAGATCAATCACCCAGAGAAGAAAAAAACCAAACAGACCTACCATGTGAACTTGCTGAAAGAGTGGAAGGAACGTTCTGTCCAGGCGCCTGAAAAGGCATTGTTGGTGAGGGAGGTGAACTTGGATGAGGAGGAGGAGGTCGAGAATGGGTTGGATACCTTAACTGTGGCTGCCGTTCCTGTTTTGACGCACCTTGCACCTGAGCAAGCTGCACGGATCCTCCAGATTTTCAAAGAGGCTCCGTCACTCTTGGCTGCCAGCCCGGGGAAGACCACCCTTGTTGAGCATGTCATCCGACTAAAAGATGGACAACCAAATCCGCCAACGTCCCTACCGTGTCCCACAACAACTGGTAGAAGAACTGCAGAAAGAGGTAGAAGAGATGATAAAACTTGGAGTGATTGAGCCATCTAACTCAGAGTGGTGTAGCCCGGTGGTCATCGTCTTCAAAAAGGATGGGTCTCTACGGATCTGCATGGATTTCCGGAAGCTCAACTCCATCTCAGAGTTCGACGCCTATCCCATGCCAAGAATTGATGACTTGCTGGAGCGGGTTGGAGCTGCCAAGTACATCACCACCCTGGATCTGTGTAAAGGGTACGGGCAAGTGCCGCTGGAGAAGTCAAGCCGACCATACACAGCCTTCAGAACACCAACAGGGCTGTTCCAGTTTATGGTGATGCCTTTTGGACTTCATGGAGCACCAGCTACTTTCCAGAGGCTGATGGACAGAGTCCTCCAGGGTTGTGAGAACTGCAGCTCTGCTTACCTCGATGATGTGGTGATCTTCAGCAACTCGTGGGAGGAGCATGTCCAACACCTTTCAGAGATACTGGGTAGGATCCACAAAGCTGGGTTAACACTAAACGCTTCCAAATGTGAGTGGGCACGACGGGAGACACGGTACCTAGGCTACCAACTGGGACGAGGAGAGGTACGGCCACAAGTGGATAAGGTTGAAGCTATCCGAAGCTGCCCTCAACCTCGCACCAAAAAGGAGGTCCGGTCTTTCCTTGGATTGGCGGGATGGTACAGGAGATTTGTGCCTCAGTTTGCCACCATCGCAGCGCCACTCACAGCACTGACCAACAAGGATCAGAGGAACCCAGTAACCTGGTCAGAAGACTGTGAAACAGCCTTCCGCACCTTAAAAGACTACCTGTGTTCTTCACCTGTCCTTAAAAGTCCAGACTTCACCAAAAGGTTTCTGGTACAGGTGGACGCCTCTGCAGTAGGCCTTGGTGCAGTCTTGGTCCAAGGGGACCTTGGAGAAGAACAACCAATCCTGTACCTGAGTCGTAAGATGCTACCCCGTGAGACCAGATATTCCACTGTAGAGAAGGAACGTCTAGCCATTAAGTGGGCCCTAGAGAGTCTGCAGTACTATCTGCTTGGGCGTGAGTTTGACCTGGAAACCGACCACTGGGCCCTCACCTGGATCAACTCCATGAAAGATCACAACAGCCGTCTTACCCGTTGGTACCTCTCACTCCAACCGTTCAAATTCATTATCCGTCACCGATCTGGCAAATCGAATGTAGTGGCGGATTACCTTTCCAGGTTGCCGCACATCGCCAACCTCGGGGAGGGGGAGGATAATGTGACGGAGCGGATCACAGAGTGACTGACTCCGCCACTGACAGCCGTAGCGGCGACACACACACACACACACACACACACACACACACACATACACCAAACATTTCCTGCTCTCTTCCCGCTCCAGCAATAAATCAGGTTAAATCATCACTAAAACGTCCACCTTTTCCCCCTTCCTTTCTGTAGCGTGACCACAAGTGCACGCTTGTGAGTCTACAATTATATTAACATACATTTAACTATATTACACCATACTTACGTGGGGAGCGGCGGGCGGAGTTTCACCGCCGTCTCCCCAGCAAAGGGAAGGTGGAAAAGACGGAGGCGCATCACTTCCGTGATTTAAATAGAATGTAATTTATTATTTATTTTGTGTTTATTAATTATGGGGAATGACGGTTAAGACGTAGTTAACCTGTGTATGTTTGGGTCAGATAGTTTCCTCATGTTTGAGGAAATAACATTTATGTTGACAATGTGGTTTGGGGATAATTGTGTAACCGGTTGACGGTAAGCCTGTGGGGAGGGGCTATGGGTACAAAAGGGCCGGTGTTGGCCCTGGAAGAGTCATTCGGGAGATTGTTGCAGTGAAGGCAACAGTGAGAATGTGTTTACTCCAGGAGTAACAGACAACCAAATTTGGTAACTTTGATTTTGTTTATTTAAGTTATATTGTTTCATTTTCATCAAACAGTATATATTCTTTTGTTGCGGTTATAAATAAAGTTTTGGAAAGCTTAAAACAACCGACTAATCCTATGTTTCCAACGGACAAATAGAACCCCGTCACAGTGTGTTCCACTTCAGGTGTGAGGTCAGTGTGTTCCACTTCAGGTGTGAGGTCAGTGTGTTCATGTCTTCCACTTCAGGTGTGATGTCAGTGTGTTCCACTTCAGGTGTGAGGTCAGTGTGTTCCACTTCAGGTGTGAGGTCAGTGTGTCCGTATGTCCCACTTCAGGTGTGAGGTCAGTGTGTTCCACTTCAGGTGTGAGGTCAGTGTGTTCCACTTCAGGTGTGAGGTCAGTGTGTCCGTATGTTCCACTTCAGGTGTGAGGTCAGTGTGTTCCACTTCAGGTGTGAGGTCAGTGTGTCTGTATGTTCCACTTCAGGTGTGATGTCAGTGTGTCCGTATGTTCCACTTCAGGTGTGAGGTCAGTGTGTTCCACTTCAGGTGTGAGGTCAGTGTGTCCGTATGTTCCACTTCAGGTGTGAGGTCAGTGTGTCCGTATGTTCCACTTCTGGTGTGAGGTCAGTGTGTCTGTATGTTCCACTTCAGGTGTGAGGTCAGTGTGTCCGTGTTTTCCACTTCTGGTGTGAGGTCAGTGTGTCTGTATGTTCCACTTCAGGTGTGGGGTCAGTGTGTCCGTGTGTTCCACTTCAGGTGTGAGGTCAGTGTGTTCGTATGTTCCACTTCAGGTGTGAGGTCAGTGTGTTCCACTTCAGGTGTGAGGTCTGTGTGTTCCACTTCTAGTGTGAGGTCAGTGTGTCCGTGTGTTCCACTTCAGGTGTGAGGTCAGTGTGTTTGTATGTTCCACTTCAGGTGTGAGGTCAGTGTGTCGTATGTTCCACTTCAGGTGTGAGGTCTGTGTGTCTGTATGTTCCACTTCTGGTGTGAGGTCAGTGTGTCACACACACCAGGTTCAGTACTGCTCACTGTTTATTGTAAAGTGTGCCGTACTGTCTGAGTGTTTCATTCATAATGGCAGGTCAGTCTTCCATTGATCAGAAAGGAGGCGACACAGCAGTTTGTTAGAAAACATAACTTATTAATCAGCAGAAAGATCATGGGATGGACAGCTGCTTGTCCTCATGTTCACTGCTCCAAATCACAAGAGGGGACTGAAAACATGCTGATACACTAACTGATTAACACAAAAAGTATTAACAATACATATAATATAATTCAAATATTTAAAAAATCAAACAGTCTTAGAAGATATGTGTTAGCCAGGTAAATGATTCAATCAACTACAAATAAAAATGAACAGCAGTTAAGGTATTTGTTTCCCTGTCCAGAGTTGGTGAGGACGGCAGCCAATAGAATCAGGGCAGGAGGGTCACATGGCGGTAAGTGTGTCCTCAGTGCTGTCCATCACCACGTTGTCGTAAGCATTCCTGTCTTCTTTGCTTCTAATAGACACACGCAATAATAAAACTTAGTTATCAGTATTCATATCCTTCTCTGAAATAACATCACTTATACCACACTGTGGAAATACGATCATATAAAAACTCCACCTAAGTAAAAGTGCGTAAGTATTCTCAGAAAAATGTTCATAAAGAATAAGGTAAAGGGGGGAGAACATGCTAATGATTTAGTCGGGTTGTTCCTACCTGACAATGTCCAGGCTGGTCTCGTACGCGTTTTCCTCCGTCATGACGTAATCATTTTCTGTCAACGACTTCACAGTGCTCTTCTTCCTGCAGACAGATGCACTTTATTACAATGCATTATTTTAAAGGTAATAAGTTGTATCTATAAAATTGATCAGCACATGAGGATGTTAGATATACCGGGGTCATAATCCCCTGACACAAAAACTGATAACTGAAAAATGTTGGGATTTTTTAGCATTTATTTTCTCAGTATATGGCTTAAAATCATGATTAATATAAATATTAAATTACTTTGATTATATTTTGCATCCATTTCTATTTGCACATTTTATAAAATCATTAAAAAGCGCCCAGAGTTCAGATGTTCGCTGTACTGGGACACACAACTGATAGTATTTGTGATCTTTGCTCAATGGAAGGTTGTTGATTAACTTTCCTAGTTTGATTAACTGACTGATTTATGTAAATGTTAACCTTAAGAATATTACAATTCTAAAGTGAAGCTCAGTGTGTCCGTATGTTCCACTTCTGGTGTGAGGTCAGTATGTTCCACTTCAGGTGTGAGGTCAGTATGTCAGTATGTTCCACTTCAGGTGTGAGGTCAGTATGTCCGTATGTTCCACTTCAGGTGTGAGTTCTGTGTGTTCCACTTCAGGTGTGAGGTCAGTGTGTCCGTATGTTCCACTTCAGGTGTGAGGTCAGTGTGTTCCACTTCAGGTGTGAGGTCAGTATGTCCGTATGTTCCACTTCAGGTGTGAGGTCAGTGTGTTCCACTTCAGGTGTGAGGTCAGTGTATTCCACTTCAGGTGTGACGTCAGTGTGTTCATGTGTTCCACTTCAGGTGTGAGATCAGTGTGTCCGTATGTTCGACTTCAGGGTTGATGTCAGTGTGTCCGTGTGTTCCACTTCAGGTGTGAGGTCAGTGTGTTCCACTTCAGGTGTGAGGTCAGTGTGTTCCACTTCAGGTGTGAGGTCAGTGTGTCCGTATGTTACACTTCAGGTGTGAGGTCAGTGTGTTCCACTTCAGGTGTGAGGTCAGTGTGTTCCACTTCAGGTGTGAGGTCAGTGTGTTCCACTTCAGGTGTGAGGTCAGTGTATCCGTATGTTCCACTTAAGGTGTGAGGTCAGTGTGTTCCACTTCAGGTGTGAGGTCAGTGTGTCCCTGTGTTCCACTTAAGGTGTGAGGTCAGTGTGTCCGTGTGTTCCACTTCAGGTGTGAGGTCAGTATGTCCGTATGTTCCACTTCAGGTGTGAGGTCAGTGTGTTCCACTTCAGGTGTGAGGTCAGTGTGTCCGTGTGTTCCACTTCAGGTGTGAGGTCAGTGTGTTCCACTTCAGGTGTGAGGTCAGTGTGTCTGTATGTTCCACTTCAGGTGTGAGGTCAGTGTGTTCCACTTCAGGTGTGATGTCAGTGTGTCCGTGTGTTCCACTTCAGGTGTGAGGTCAGTGTGTTCGTATGTTCCACTTCAGGTGTGAGGTCAGTGTGTTCCACTTCAGGTGTGAGGTCAGTGTGTCTGTATGTTCCACTTCAGGTGTGAGGTCAGTGTGTCCGTATGTTCCACTTCAGGTGTGAGGTCAGTGTGTCTGTATGTTCCACTTCTGGTGTGAGGTCAGTGTGTCCGTGTGTTCCACTTCAGGTGTGAGGTCAGTGTGTCTGTATGTTCCACTTCAGGTGTGAGGGTCAGTGTGTCCGTGTGTTCCACTTCAGGTGTGAGGTCAGTGTGTCCGTGTGTTCCACTTCAGGTGTGAGGTCAGTGTGTCCGTGTGTTCCACTTCAGGTGTGAGGTCAGTGTGTTCGTATGTTCCACTTCAGGTGTGAGGTCAGTGTGTTCTACTTCAGGTGTGAGGTCTGTGTGTTCCACTTCAGGTGTGAGGTCAGTGTGTCCGTGTGTTCCACTTCTGGTGTGAGGTCAGTGTGTTTGTATGTTCCACTTCAGGTGTGAGGTCAGTGTGTTCGTATGTTCCACTTCAGGTGTGAGGTCAGTGTGTTCCACTTCAGATGTGAGGTCAGTGTGTCTGTATTTCCACTTCAGGTGTGAGGTCAGTGTGTTCCACTTCAGGTGTGAGGTCAGTGTGTCTGTATATTCCACTTCAGGTGTGAGGTCTGTGTGTTCCACTTCAGGTGTGAGGTCAGTGTGTTCGTATGTTCTACTTCATGTGTGAGGTCAGTGTGTCTGTATGTCCCACTTCAGGTATGAAGTCAGTGTGTTCCACTTCAGGTGTGAGGTCAGTGTGTCCGTGTGTTCCACTTCAGGTGTGAGGTCAGTGTGTTCCACTTCAGGTGTGAGGTCAGTGTGTTCCACTTCAGGTGTGAGGTCAGTGTGTCCGTATGTTCCACTTAAGGTGTGAGGTCAGTGTGTTCCACTTCAGGTGTGAGGTCAGTGTGTCTGTGTGTTCCACTTAAGGTGTGAGGTCAGTGTTCAACTTCAGGTGTGAGGTCAGTGTGTCCGTGTGTTCCACTTCAGGTGTGAGGTCAGTGTGTTCCACTTCAGGTGTGAGGTCAGTGTGTTCATGTGTTCCACTTCAGGTGTGATGTCAGTGTGTCCGTGTGTTCCACTTCAGGTGTGAGGTCAGTGTGTTTCACTTCAGGTGTGATGTCAGTGTGTCCGTATGTTCCACTTCAGGTGTGAGGTCAGTGTGTTCCACTTCAGGTGTGAGGTCAGTGTGTCCGTGTGTTCCACTTCAGGTGTGAGGTCAGTGTGTTCGTATGTTCCACTTCAGGTGTGAGGTCAGTGTGTCCGTGTGTTCTACTTCAGGTGTGAGGTCAGTGTGTTCCACTTCAGGTGTGAGGTCAGTGTGTTCCACTTCAGGTGTGAGGTCAGTGTGTCCGTGTGTTCCACTTCAGGTGTGAGGTCAGTGTGTCCGTATGTTCCACTTCAGGTGTGAGGTCAGTGTGTCCGTGTGTTCCACTTCAGGTGTGAGGTCAGTGTGTTCCACTTCCGGTGTGAGGTCAGTGTGTCCGTGTGTTCCACTTCAGGTGTGAGGGCAGTGTGTTCGTATGCTCCACTGCAGGTGTGAGGTCAGTGTGTCCGTGTGTTCCACTTCTGGTGTGAGGTCAGTGTGTCCGTGTGTTCCACTTCTGGTGTGAGGTCAGTGTGTTCGTATGTTCCACTTCAGGTGTGAGGTCAGAGTGTCCGTGTGTTCCACTTCAGGTGTGAGGTTTGTGTGTTCCACTTCTGGTGTGAGGTCAGTGTGTCTGTATTTTCCACTTCAGGTGTGAGGTCAGTGTGTCCGTGTGTTCCACTTCAGGTGTGAGGTCAGTGTGTTCCACTTCAGGTGTGAGGTCAGCGTGTTCCACTTCAGGTGTGAGGTCAGTGTGTTCCACTTCAGGTGTGAGGACAGTGTGTCAGTGTGTTCCACTTCAGGTGTGAGGTCAGTGTGTTCCACTTCAGGTGTGAGGTCAGTGTGTTCCACTTCAGGTGTGAGGTCAGTGTGTTCCACTTCAGGTGTGAGGTCAGTGTGTTCCACTTCAGGTGTGAGGTCAGTGTGTCCGTATGTTCCACTTCAGGTGTGAGGTCAGTGTGTTCCACATCAGATGTGAGGTCAGTGTGTCCCTGTGTTCCACTTCAGGTGTGAGGTCAGTGTGTCCGTATGTTCCACTTCAGGTGTGAGGTCAGTATGTCCGTATGTTCCACTTCAGGTGTGAGGTCAGTGTGTTCCACTTCAGGTGTGATGTCAGTGTGTCCGTGTGTTCCACTTCAGGTGTGAGGTCAGTGTGTTCCACTTCAGGTGTGAGGTCAGTGTGTCATGTGTTCCACTTCAGGTGTGAGGTCAGTGTGTTCCACTTCAGGTGTGAGGTCAGTGTGTTCCACTTCAGGTGTGAGGTCAGTGTGTCCGTATGTTACACTTCAGGTGTGAGGTCAGTGTGTTCCACTTCAGGTGTGAGGTCAGTGTGTTCCACTTCAGGTGTGAGGTCAGTGTGTTCCACTTCAGGTGTGAGGTCAGTGTATCCGTATGTTCCACTTAAGGTGTGAGGTCAGTGTGTTCCACTTCAGGTGTGAGGTCAGTGTGTCCCTGTGTTCCACTTAAGGTGTGAGGTCAGTGTGTCCGTGTGTTCCACTTCAGGTGTGAGGTCAGTATGTCCGTATGTTCCACTTCAGGTGTGAGGTCAGTGTGTTCCACTTCAGGTGTGAGGTCAGTGTGTCCGTGTGTTCCACTTCAGGTGTGAGGTCAGTGTGTTCCACTTCAGGTGTGAGGTCAGTGTGTCTGTATGTTCCACTTCAGGTGTGAGGTCAGTGTGTTCCACTTCAGGTGTGATGTCAGTGTGTCCGTGTGTTCCACTTCAGGTGTGAGGTCAGTGTGTTCGTATGTTCCACTTCAGGTGTGAGGTCAGTGTGTTCCACTTCAGGTGTGAGGTCAGTGTGTCTGTATGTTCCACTTCAGGTGTGAGGTCAGTGTGTCCGTATGTTCCACTTCTGGTGTGAGGTCAGTGTGTCGTATGTTCCACTTCAGGTGTGAGGTCAGTGTGTCCGTGTGTTCCACTTCAGGTGTGAGGTCAGTGTGTTCCACTTCAGGTGTGAGGTCAGTGTGTTCATGTGTTCCACTTCAGGTGTGATGTCAGTGTGTCCGTGTGTTCCACTTCAGGTGTGAGGTCAGTGTGTCTGTATGTTCCACTTCAGGTGTGAGGTCAGTGTGTCTGTATGTTCCACTTCTGGTGTGAGGTCAGTGTGTCTGTATGTTCCACTTCTGGTGTGAGGTCAGTGTGTCCGTGTGTTCCACTTCTGGTGTGAGGTCAGTGTGTCTGTATGTTCCACTTCAGGTGTGGGGTCAGTGTGTCCGTGTGTTCCACTTCAGGTGTGAGGTCAGTGTGTCCGTGTGTTCCACTTCAGGTGTGAGGACAGTGTGTCCGTGTGTTCCACTTCAGGTGTGAGGTCAGTGTGTTTGTATGTTCCACTTCAGGTGTGAGGTCAGTGTGTTCTACTTCAGGTGTGAGGTCTGTGTGTTCCACTTCTGGTGTGAGGTCAGTGTGTCCGTGTGTTCCACTTCTGGTGTGAGGTCAGTGTTTTTGTATGTTCCACTTCAGGTGTGAGGTCAGTGTGTTCGTATGTTCCACTTCAGGTGTGAGGTCAGTGTGTTCCACTTCAGGTGTGAGGTCAGTGTGTCTGTATATTCCACTTCAGGTGTGAGGTCAGTGTGTTCCACTTCAGGTGTGAGGTCAGTGTGTCTGTATATTCCACTTCAGGTGTGAGGTCTGTGTGTTCCACTTCAGGTGTGAGGTCAGTGTGTTCGTATGTTCTACTTCATGTGTTAGGTCAGTGTGTCTGTATGTTCCACTTCAGGTATGAAGTCAGTGTGTTCCACTTCAGGTGTGAGGTCAGTGTGTCCGTGTGTTCCACTTCAGGTGTGAGGTCAGTGTGTTCCACTTCAGGTGTGAGGTCAGTGTGTTCCACTTCAGGTGTGAGGTCAGTGTGTCCGTATGTTCCACTTAAGGTTTGAGGTCAGTGTGTTCCACTTCAGGTGTGAGGTCAGTGTGTCTGTGTGTTCCACTTAAGGTGTGAGGTCAGTGTTCCACTTCAGGTGTGAGGTCAGTGTGTCCGTGTGTTCCACTTCAGGTGTGAGGTCAGTGTGTTCCACTTCAGATGTGAGGTCAGTGTGTCCCTGTGTTCCACTTCAGGTGTGATGTCAGTGTGTCCGTATGTTCCACTTCAGGTGTGAGGTCAGTGTGTTCCACTTCAGGTGTGAGGTCAGTGTGTCCGTGTGTTCCACTTCAGGTGTGAGGTCAGTGTGTTCGTATGTTCCACTTCAGGTGTGAGGTCAGTGTGTCCGTGTGTTCTACTTCAGGTGTGAGGTCAGTGTGTTCCACTTCAGGTGTGAGGTCAGTGTGTTCCACTTCAGGTGTGAGGTCAGTGTGTCCGTGTGTTCCACTTCAGGTGTGAGGTCAGTGTGTCCGTATGTTCCACTTCAGGTGTGAGGTCAGTGTGTCCGTGTGTTCCACTTCAGGTGTGAGGTCAGTGTGTTCCACTTCCGGTGTGAGGTCAGTGTGTCCGTGTGTTCCACTTCAGGTGTGAGGGCAGTGTGTTCGTATGCTCCACTGCAGGTGTGAGGTCAGTGTGTCCGTGTGTTCCACTTCTGGTGTGAGGTCAGTGTGTCCGTGTGTTCCACTTCTGGTGTGAGGTCAGTGTGTTCGTATGTTCCACTTCAGGTGTGAGGTCAGAGTGTCCGTGTGTTCCACTTCAGGTGTGAGGTTTGTGTGTTCCACTTCTGGTGTGAGGTCAGTGTGTCTGTATTTTCCACTTCAGGTGTGAGGTCAGTGTGTCCGTGTGTTCCACTTCAGGTGTGAGGTCAGTGTGTTCCACTTCAGGTGTGAGGTCAGCGTGTTCCACTTCAGGTGTGAGGTCAGTGTGTTCCACTTCAGGTGTGAGGTCAGTGTGTCCGTGTGTTCCACTTCAGGTGTGAGGTCAGTGTGTTCCACTTCAGGTGTGAGGTCAGTGTGTTCCACTTCAGGTGTGAGGTCAGTGTGTCCGTATGTTCCACTTAAGGTGTGAGGTCAGTGTGTTCCACATCAGATGTGAGGTCAGTGTGTCCCTGTGTTCCACTTAAGGTGTGAGGTCAGTGTGTCCGTATGTTCCACTTCAGGTGTGAGGTCAGTATGTCCGTATGTTCCACTTCAGGTGTGAGGTCAGTGTGTTCCACTTCAGGTGTGATGTCAGTGTGTCCGTGTGTTCCACTTCAGGTGTGAGGTCAGTGTGTTCCACTTCAGGTGTGAGGTCAGTGTGTTCATGTGTTCCACTTCAGGTGTGATGTCAGTGTGTCCGTGTGTTCCACTTCAGGTGTGAGGTCAGTGTGTCTGTATGTTCCACTTCAGGTGTGAGGTCAGTGTGTCTGTATGTTCCACTTCTGGTGTGAGGTCAGTGTGTCTGTATGTTCCACTTCTGGTGTGAGGTCAGTGTGTCCGTGTGTTCCACTTCTGGTGTGAGGTCAGTGTGTCTGTATGTTCCACTTCAGGTGTGGGGTCAGTGTGTCCGTGTGTTCCACTTCAGGTGTGAGGTCAGTGTGTCCGTGTGTTCCACTTCAGGTGTGAGGACAGTGTGTCCGTGTGTTCCACTTCAGGTGTGAGGTCAGTGTGTTTGTATGTTCCACTTCAGGTGTGAGGTCAGTGTGTTCTACTTCAGGTGTGAGGTCTGTGTGTTCCACTTCTGGTGTGAGGTCAGTGTGTCCGTGTGTTCCACTTCTGGTGTGAGGTCAGTGTTTTTGTATGTTCCACTTCAGGTGTGAGGTCAGTGTGTTCGTATGTTCCACTTCAGGTGTGAGGTCAGTGTGTTCCACTTCAGGTGTGAGGTCAGTGTGTCTGTATATTCCACTTCAGGTGTGAGGTCAGTGTGTTCCACTTCAGGTGTGAGGTCAGTGTGTCTGTATATTCCACTTCAGGTGTGAGGTCTGTGTGTTCCACTTCAGGTGTGAGGTCAGTGTGTTCGTATGTTCTACTTCATGTGTTAGGTCAGTGTGTCTGTATGTTCCACTTCAGGTATGAAGTCAGTGTGTTCCACTTCAGGTGTGAGGTCAGTGTGTCCGTGTGTTCCACTTCAGGTGTGAGGTCAGTGTGTTCCACTTCAGGTGTGAGGTCAGTGTGTTCCACTTCAGGTGTGAGGTCAGTGTGTCCGTATGTTCCACTTAAGGTTTGAGGTCAGTGTGTTCCACTTCAGGTGTGAGGTCAGTGTGTCTGTGTGTTCCACTTAAGGTGTGAGGTCAGTGTTCCACTTCAGGTGTGAGGTCAGTGTGTCCGTGTGTTCCACTTCAGGTGTGAGGTCAGTGTGTTCCACTTCAGATGTGAGGTCAGTGTGTCCCTGTGTTCCACTTCAGGTGTGATGTCAGTGTGTCCGTATGTTCCACTTCAGGTGTGAGGTCAGTGTGTTCCACTTCAGGTGTGAGGTCAGTGTGTCCGTGTGTTCCACTTCAGGTGTGAGGTCAGTGTGTTCGTATGTTCCACTTCAGGTGTGAGGTCAGTGTGTCCGTGTGTTCTACTTCAGGTGTGAGGTCAGTGTGTTCCACTTCAGGTGTGAGGTCAGTGTGTTCCACTTCAGGTGTGAGGTCAGTGTGTCCGTGTGTTCCACTTCAGGTGTGAGGTCAGTGTGTCCGTATGTTCCACTTCAGGTGTGAGGTCAGTGTGTCCGTGTGTTCCACTTCAGGTGTGAGGTCAGTGTGTTCCACTTCCGGTGTGAGGTCAGTGTGTCCGTGTGTTCCACTTCAGGTGTGAGGGCAGTGTGTTCGTATGCTCCACTGCAGGTGTGAGGTCAGTGTGTCCGTGTGTTCCACTTCTGGTGTGAGGTCAGTGTGTCCGTGTGTTCCACTTCTGGTGTGAGGTCAGTGTGTTCGTATGTTCCACTTCAGGTGTGAGGTCAGAGTGTCCGTGTGTTCCACTTCAGGTGTGAGGTTTGTGTGTTCCACTTCTGGTGTGAGGTCAGTGTGTCTGTATTTTCCACTTCAGGTGTGAGGTCAGTGTGTCCGTGTGTTCCACTTCAGGTGTGAGGTCAGTGTGTTCCACTTCAGGTGTGAGGTCAGCGTGTTCCACTTCAGGTGTGAGGTCAGTGTGTTCCACTTCAGGTGTGAGGACAGTGTGTCAGTGTGTTACACTTCAGGTGTGAGGTCAGTGTGTTCCACTTCAGGTGTGAGGTCAGTGTGTTCCACTTCAGGTGTGAGGTCAGTGTGTTCCACTTCAGGTGTGAGGTCAGTGTGTTCCACTTCAGGTGTGAGGTCAGTGTGTCCGTATGTTCCACTTAAGGTGTGAGGTCAGTGTGTTCCACTTCAGATGTGAGGTCAGTGTGTCCCTGTGTTCCACTTAAGGTGTGAGGTCAGTGTGTCCGTATGTTCCACTTCAGGTGTGAGGTCAGTATGTCCGTATGTTCCACTTCAGGTGTGAGGTCAGTGTGTTCCACTTCAGGTGTGAGGTCAGTGTGTTCCACTTCAGGTGTGAGGTCAGTGTGTCCGTATGTTCCACTTAAGGTGTGAGGTCAGTGTGTTCCACTTCAGATGTGAGGTCAGTGTGTCCCTGTGTTCCACTTAAGGTGTGAGGTCAGTGTGTCCGTATGTTCCACTTCAGGTGTGAGGTCAGTATGTCCGTATGTTCCACTTCAGGTGTGAGGTCAGTGTGTTCCACTTCAGGTGTGATGTCAGTGTGTCCGTGTGTTCCACTTCAGGTGTGAGGTCAGTGTGTTTCACTTCAGGTGTGATGTCAGTGTGTCCGTGTGTTCCACTTCAGGTGTGAGGTCAGTGTGTTCCACTTCAGGTGTGAGGTCAGTGTGTTCATGTGTTCCACTTCAGGTGTGATGTCAGTGTGTCCGTGTGTTCCACTTCAGGTGTGAGGTCAGTGTGTCTGTATGTTCCACTTCAGGTGTGAGGTCAGTGTGTCTGTATGTTCCACTTCTGGTGTGAGGTCAGTGTGTCTGTATGTTCCACTTCTGGTGTGAGGTCAGTGTGTCCGTGTGTTCCACTTCTGGTGTGAGGTCAGTGTGTCTGTATGTTCCACTTCAGGTGTGGGGTCAGTGTGTCCGTGTGTTCCACTTCAGGTGTGAGGTCAGTGTGTCCGTGTGTTCCACTTCAGGTGTGAGGACAGTGTGTCCGTGTGTTCCACTTCAGGTGTGAGGTCAGTGTGTTCGTATGTTCCACTTCAGGTGTGAGGTCAGTGTGTTCTACTTCAGGTGTGAGGTCTGTGTGTTCCACTTCTGGTGTGAGGTCAGTGTGTCCGTGTGTTCCACTTCTGGTGTGAGGTCAGTGTTTTTGTATGTTCCACTTCAGGTGTGAGGTCAGTGTGTTCGTATGTTCCACTTCAGGTGTGAGGTCAGTGTGTTCCACTTCAGGTGTGAGGTCAGTGTGTCTGTATATTCCACTTCAGGTGTGAGGTCAGTGTGTTCCACTTCAGGTGTGAGGTCAGTGTGTCTGTATATTCCACTTCAGGTGTGAGGTCTGTGTGTTCCACTTCAGGTGTGAGGTCAGTGTGTTCGTATGTTCTACTTCATGTGTTAGGTCAGTGTGTCTGTATGTTCCACTTCAGGTATGAAGTCAGTGTGTTCCACTTCAGGTGTGAGGTCAGTGTGTCCGTGTGTTCCACTTCAGGTGTGAGGTCAGTGTGTTCCACTTCAGGTGTGAGGTCAGTGTGTTCCACTTCAGGTGTGAGGTCAGTGTGTCCGTATGTTCCACTTAAGGTGTGAGGTCAGTGTGTTCCACTTCAGGTGTGAGGTCAGTGTGTCTGTGTGTTCCACTTAAGGTGTGAGGTCAGTGTTCCACTTCAGGTGTGAGGTCAGTGTGTCCGTGTGTTCCACTTCAGGTGTGAGGTCAGTGTGTTCCACTTCAGGTGTGAGGTCAGTGTGTTCATGTGTTCCACTTCAGGTGTGATGTCAGTGTGTCCGTGTGTTCCACTTCAGGTGTGAGGTCAGTGTGTTTCACTTCAGGTGTGATGTCAGTGTGTCCGTATGTTCCACTTCAGGTGTGAGGTCAGTGTGTTCCACTTCAGGTGTGAGGTCAGTGTGTCCGTGTGTTCCACTTCAGGTGTGAGGTCAGTGTGTTCGTATGTTCCACTTCAGGTGTGAGGTCAGTGTGTCCGTGTGTTCTACTTCAGGTGTGAGGTCAGTGTGTTCCACTTCAGGTTTGAGGTCAGTGTGTTCCACTTCAGGTGTGAGGTCAGTGTGTCCGTGTGTTCCACTTCAGGTGTGAGGTCAGTGTGTCCGTATGTTCCACTTCAGGTGTGAGGTCAGTGTGTCCGTGTGTTCCACTTCAGGTGTGAGGTCAGTGTGTTCCACTTCCGGTGTGAGGTCAGTGTGTCCGTGTGTTCCACTTCAGGTGTGAGGGCAGTGTGTTCGTATGTTCCACTGCAGGTGTGAGGTCAGTGTGTCCGTGTGTTCCACTTCTGGTGTGAGGTCAGTGTGTCCGTGTGTTCCACTTCTGGTGTGAGGTCAGTGTGTTCGTATGTTCCACTTCAGGTGTGAGGTCAGTGTGTTCCACTTCAGGTGTGAGGTTTGTGTGTTCCACTTCTGGTGTGAGGTCAGTGTGTCTGTATGTTCCACTTCAGGTGTGAGGTCAGTGTGTCCGTGTGTTCCACTTCAGGTGTGAGGTCAGTGTGTTCCACTTCAGGTGTGAGGTCAGCGTGTTCCACTTCAGGTGTGAGGTCAGTGTGTTTCACTTCAGGTGTGATGTCAGTGTGTCCGTATGTTCCACTTCAGGTGTGAGGTCAGTGTGTTCCACTTCAGGTGTGAGGTCAGTGTGTCCGTGTGTTCCACTTCAGGTGTGAGGTCAGTGTGTTCGTATGTTCCACTTCAGGTGTGAGGTCAGTGTGTCCGTGTGTTCTACTTCAGGTGTGAGGTCAGTGTGTTCCACTTCAGGTGTGAGGTCAGTGTGTCCGTGTGTTCCACTTCAGGTGTGAGGTCAGTGTGTCCGTATGTTCCACTTCAGGTGTGAGGTCAGTGTGTCCGTGTGTTCCACTTCAGGTGTGAGGTCAGTGTGTTCCACTTCCGGTGTGAGGTCAGTGTGTCCGTGTGTTCCACTTCAGGTGTGAGGGCAGTGTGTTCGTATGTTCCACTGCAGGTGTGAGGTCAGTGTGTCCGTGTGTTCCACTTCTGGTGTGAGGTCAGTGTGTCCGTGTGTTCCACTTCTGGTGTGAGGTCAGTGTGTTCGTATGTTCCACTTCAGGTGTGAGGTCAGTGTGTTCCACTTCAGGTGTGAGGTTTGTGTGTTCCACTTCTGGTGTGAGGTCAGTGTGTCTGTATGTTCCACTTCAGGTGTGAGGTCAGTGTGTCCGTGTGTTCCACTTCAGGTGTGAGGTCAGTGTGTTCCACTTCAGGTGTGAGGTCAGCGTGTTCCACTTCAGGTGTGAGGTCAGTGTGTTTCACTTCAGGTGTGATGTCAGTGTGTCCGTATGTTCCACTTCAGGTGTGAGGTCAGTGTGTTCCACTTCAGGTGTGAGGTCAGTGTGTCCGTGTGTTCCACTTCAGGTGTGAGGTCAGTGTGTTCGTATGTTCCACTTCAGGTGTGAGGTCAGTGTGTCCGTGTGTTCTACTTCAGGTGTGAGGTCAGTGTGTTCCACTTCAGGTGTGAGGTCAGTGTGTCCGTGTGTTCCACTTCAGGTGTGAGGTCAGTGTGTCCGTATGTTCCACTTCAGGTGTGAGGTCAGTGTGTCCGTGTGTTCCACTTCAGGTGTGAGGTCAGTGTGTTCCACTTCCGGTGTGAGGTCAGTGTGTCCGTGTCTTCCACTTCAGGTGTGAGGGCAGTGTGTTCGTATGTTCCACTGCAGGTGTGAGGTCAGTGTGTCCGTGTGTTCCACTTCTGGTGTGAGGTCAGTGTGTCCGTGTGTTCCACTTCTGGTGTGAGGTCAGTGTGTTCGTATGTTCCACTTCAGGTGTGAGGTCAGTGTGTTCCACTTCAGGTGTGAGGTTTGTGTGTTCCACTTCTGGTGTGAGGTCAGTGTGTCTGTATGTTCCACTTCAGGTGTGAGGTCAGTGTGTCCGTGTGTTCCACTTCAGGTGTGAGGTCAGCGTGTTCCACTTCAGGTGTGAGGTCAGTGTGTTCCACTTCAGGTGTGAGGACAGTGTGTCAGTGTGTTACACTTCAGGTGTGAGGTCAGTGTGTTCCACTTCAGGTGTGAGGTCAGTGTGTTCCACTTCAGGTGTGAGGTCAGTGTGTTCCACTTCAGGTGTGAGGTCAGTGTGTCCGTGTGTTCCACTTCAGGTGTGAGGTCAGTGTGTTCCACTTCAGGTGTGAGCTGAGTGTCTCCGTATGTTCCACTTAAGGTGTGAGGTCTGTGTGTTCCACTTCAGATGTGAGGTCAGTGTGTCCCTGTGTTCCACTTAAGGTGTGAGGTCAGTGTGTCCGTATGTTCCACTTCAGGTGTGAGGTCAGTATGTCCGTATGTTCCACTTCAGGTGTGAGGTCAGTGTGTTCCACTTCAGGTGTGATGTCAGTGTGTCCGTGTGTTCCACTTCAGGTGTGAGGTCAGTGTGTTTCACTTCAGGTGTGATGTCAGTGTGTCCGTGTGTTCCACTTCAGGTGTGAGGTCAGTGTGTTCCACTTCAGGTGTGAGGTCAGTGTGTTCATGTGTTCCACTTCAGGTGTGATGTCAGTGTGTCCGTGTGTTCCACTTCAGGTGTGAGGTCAGTGTGTCTGTATGTTCCACTTCAGGTGTGAGGTCAGTGTGTCTGTATGTTCCACTTCAGGTGTGAGGTCAGTGTGTTCCACTTCAGGTGTGAGGTCAGTGTGTCCGTATGTTCCACTTCAGGTGTGAGGTCAGTGTGTCTGTATATTCCACTTCAGGTGTGAGGTCTGTGTGTTGTACTATCAGTTTCTGATTCAGTCACACACACCAAGTTCAGTACTGCTCACTGTTTATTGTAAAGTGTGCCGTACTGTCTGAGTGTTTCATTCATAATGGCAGGTCAGTCTTCCATTGATCAGAAAGGAGGCGACACAGCAGTTTGTTAGAAAACATAACTTATTAATCAGCAGAAAGATCATGGCATGGACAGCTGCTTGTCCTCATGTTCACTGCTCCAAATCACAAGAGGGGACTGAAAACATGCTGATACACTAACTGATTAACACAAAAAGTATTAACAATACATATAATATAATTCAAATATTTAAAAAATCAAACAGTCTTAGAAGATATGTGTAAATGATTCAATCAACTACAAATAAAAATGAACAGCAGTTAAGGTATTTTTTTCCCTGTCCAGAGTTGGTGAGGACGGCAGCCAATAGAATCAGGGCAGGAGGGTCACATGGCGGTAAGTGTGTCCTCAGTGCTGTCCATCACCACGTTGTCGTAAGCATTCCTGTCTTCTTTGCTTCTAATAGACACACGCAATAATAAAACTTAGTTATCAGTATTCATATCCTTCTCTGAAATAACATCACTTATACCACACTGTGGAAATACGATCATATAAAAACTCCACCTAAGTAAAAGTGCGTAAGTATTCTCAGAAAAATGTTCATAAAGAATAAGGTAAAGGGGGGAGAACATGCTAATGATTTAGTCGGGTTGTTCCTACCTGACAATGTCCAGGCTGGTCTCGTACGCGTTTTCCTCCGTCATGACGTAATCATTTTCTCTCAACGACTTCACAGTGCTCTTCTTCCTGCAGACAGATGCACTTTATTACAATGCATTATTTTAAAGGTAATAAGTTGTATCTATAAAATTGATCAGCACATGAGGATGTTAGATATACCGGGGTCATAATCCCCTGACACAAAAACTGATAACTGAAAAATGTTGGGATTTTTTAGCATTTATTTTCTCAGTATATGGCTTAAAATCATGATTAATATAAATATTAAATTACTTTGATTATATTTTGCATCCATTTCTATTTGCACATTTTATAAAATCATTAAAAAGCGCCCAGAGTTCAGATGTTCGCTGTACTGGGACACACAACTGATAGTATTTGTCATGTTTGCTCAATGGAAGGTTGTTGATTAACTTTCCTAGTTTGATTAACTGACTGATTTATGTAAATGTTAACCTAAGGAATATTACAATTCTAAAGTGAAGTGCCCCTGTAACACTGAACTTTGACCCCTTTGTGGCCCGGTTTGGGCTTTCTATTCTATTCTTCTCTTATACTGAACTAAAAGTTCTATACTCTTACATTGTCTTGTTCTCATTTGTCCCCCATTGAGTGTGCCCCTCACATTAAAAAAACTGCCAGTAAAACGGTCACTGGTTGAGTTGACCATGATGCAGGCTTCTGTAGCTCTCCTCTGACCTGGGCTCCTCGCACCAGGCCTTCTTCACCAGGAACCCGACGAAGGACAGGAAGAGGAAGCCGCAGAGGGCCATGACGCCGGTGAGCCACTGAGGCAGCGCTCCATCACTCTGAGCTTCACACAGACACAGGTTAGAGGTCAGCATAACTCTATAAACCATTACCTCCAAGACATGCCTGCACAACCCAAGTGATAATAGTGAAGTCAAAAGTATAATGTTCCCACTAAAATGTAGGGAAATAGATTTACTAAAATAATACAATACCCATTTGAAATGAAGTGCAGTACATTAATCAGTGTTGGGTTTAATAAGAGACGACTAACGCGTTACACAACGTGTGTCTTCTTTATATAACCCCAATAATGATATTAACAGTAAATAAAAACGGCTTCCTTGTACACTTAAATAAGCAAAACTTCAACCAACTTGTCACTAATATTGTAGAGCTGAAACATTGATCAAAAGCAATATGGTAATACTATCTGTGCATTGTTATAGTATTTTCTCTGGTACACATGCCGAACATTGCCGGTGTTATCTCCTGAAAGACTATTTCTCTCTTGCTTGATATTCAGTGATGAGGAGTACTCAAGAGCAGTAGCCTACC
This sequence comes from Champsocephalus esox, assembly GCA_036324585.1. Classification (NCBI taxonomy): domain Eukaryota; kingdom Metazoa; phylum Chordata; class Actinopteri; order Perciformes; family Channichthyidae; genus Champsocephalus; species Champsocephalus esox. The sequence continues at coordinate 1,306,821 of CM070484.1, forward strand.
ACTTAAAGGTATTTTCTTCTACTCTCTATTTCTACTAGATTCTTAATTTACTCAAATCAAAAACATATAATCAACACGATGATGGCATATTATTCTAGTGTAGATGAGGCTACACATATGCAGTCCCTATGCTCCACCTTTAGCTGCAACATTGTGAAAAACAGTATGAATGAGCATAGTGAGTACTTTTATTTATTTTAACTGTGTGTTTGTTATGATGGAAATACCTTGAATACATAAATATTTCTACAAAATATATTTTAACTGAAGTAAAATATTTGAGTACTTCTTCCACCACTTCTTGATAAACTAACATATATTTTTCAATTTCAGTACATTCTGAAGTTTATACATAAATGTGTTCATGAGAAAACAAGCCGATTGATTGCTATTGAAAATCTCTGAAACACAGTGACACGGCTATATTCTATTCCTTTCATGATGTCAGCACTGGTGTGACTCAGTTTAAGAGCTATCTGTGTCTTCATTGTTATCGTCAAGAAATGTGGAACAGTACCTGTCTGGGCCGTCACCGCTGCCACGCTCAGCAGCAGACAGCAAACCGCCGCACACACTTTCCCCATGGCTGGTCCTTTGGCTGTGACTGAAGAAAAACAGAGTTATGAAGAAAGAAAAACAAAGCTAAACCTGAAGCTTCAGACGGTGTTAAGTGTGGAGCGAACAGCAGAGTAGATCACTGCTCAGGTGTTCTGTTAATGTTTAACAGCCTTTATCTGCTCTGTGTGTATGGCCTATGTCTCTGTTTCCTCTCAGACACTTAGAAGTCAATAACCTACAGACTAGTTTCATCTATACGTTTGACATATTTTCTGGTATACTTTATACAACTTGGGATGGAAAGATGTGTTGGCTTCATATTTAATATATCTTATATCTTTAATCAATGTGGTTATAATTTGATATACTGATTAAGAACTCTCTAAACAAGTTAACAAAACACATCTTCTCATTTTTAGCAATCAACCGTTGATTTGTTAGATGTGAACATTGCCTGCAGATTTGACCACTTTAGCTATCGAGCTAATGAATATGTGCTTACAAAAAGCTCTAGAAGTTGTTAGTTGGGTAAAAAGGGCCTGAAAGAAGCACTTGGCTGTTTCTAAGTGGGTTTGTTAGGAGGTGGTGGGAAGTCAAAGGTTGGTTAACAGAGTGTCTTAGGTAGTCAGTCCTGTTGCTGCATGCGATCTGCGATTTACGGAGGCCTGCCCGTCGCGAGGAGACGGGGCGGCTCCACCTGTTGCTGCATGTGATCTGCGATCTACGGAGGCCTGCTCCCACCTGTAGAATACTGCTGTACTGGAGAGGTTTTTACCCCGGAGTCGTCGCGGAGAGACGGAGTGGATCCACGACTCGGGATTGGCCTGCTTCCACCGGGCGTGTGCTGCTGTGCGGAGGAGGATTTTACCACCGCTGGGGCCTGCTTTCCACCTGTCCTGGTTCTGCTGTTGCAGAGCCTGCTTTCACCCCGGGGATACCACGGAGGGACCGGAGCGCTTCCACGCTGCTGCTTTCGCCTGTCCTTTGCTGCTGTGCTGATTTTGCTCCAGGAACATCGCGGATACTGTGTGCTGGTCTGGGAAAATGGCCCATATCGGGATTCTGCTGTGCCTGTTAACTGTTTTGGACTATGAGGAGATCTCTAGTCATTCTGAGAAGTCTACTGGATTCAGGTCTGTTCTGCCACCCGCAGTGGGCATCCCCTGCAAAGGTTTGGATGTGTTGCTCAAACAATTACCGGTTGCCTTGTCACAGACAATCTGCTCGACAAAATATGTTTGTCTTTTTTGTTTTCCTGCGATGATGGTTCTTCAGGACTGCTTCTTAAGCTCTAATCACACTCTCGCAGACTTTTCCGGTGTTTTCGAAATTAGATGACAATGTATGTGTGTCGTTTAAGAGGAAAAGATGCCTGGTTTTTTTGTTGTTATTACTGTCAGGAAATGTACAACCTAACCCTGGTCCGCCCAGTAGTAGTAGTCAGATCGCTACTCCTGCTGATTTTTTCGCTAGGTCTGGGTTGGGTTTCATCCACTTGAATGTGCGCAGTCTGTTAGGTAAACTAGATTTTGTCCGTATCTGGGCGAGCTCGATTGACGCTGACGTCATTGTTTTATCAGAAACATGGCTAAACAAATCTATTTTGGCCTCTGACATTGCCTTAAATGGTTTTAATGTGTATCGTACCGACCGGCCTAATAAAGGTGGTGGCGTTACCATTTATGTTAAGAATAAGTTCAGTGTAACCACTTTAGTTTCCAAATCGATCAGTAAGCAATTTGAATGTTTAGCCATAAATATAGAAGTGGCAAAGGGTCAACAGGTCATGGTGGTGAGTTGTTACAGACCCCCCTCAGCTGTCAAAGACTCCTTGTCTTCGCTAGCAAATCTGTTATCACAACTAGACTACAAGGAAATAGTGCTACTTGGAGATTTGAACTGGGACTGGTTAACTGCAGTGTCAGAGGATTTTAAAAACCTTTGTATCCCTTTAAATCTTACTCAGATTGTTGACAGTCCTACTTGCCCTAACAAGTCCCTAATACATTCTCCCTAATTGATCTCATTTTAACTAATGTTCCCCATAAATATTCATCTGTGGGAGTATTTGCAAATGATCTGAGCGATCACTGTGTTGTAGCCACAATAGCCGCGTTCACACTGCGGTACTTTTCCCACAAAGGTTCATGCGAACTTAGTTCATGATCGCGTTCACACCAAAAAGAGCCGGTACTAAAAGTCGTTCATGCGAACCTTTTTACCCTCTCGAAAGTCCCTGCTAGAAAGCAGGGACTTTCGAACGGCTCTTTTTTGAGAAAAGAGCTATATTTCTGATTGGCTGGCCGGATTGCAAACCACGCCCCGTAAAACTCCCAAAAAGTTTTGTGAAGACGCCATTTTATTATCCTCGCATTAGCATGATTAGCATTAGCATTAGCCCAGCGCAGAAACGCAGAGAGACTAATTTATGGCAACACAAAATAAAACATGGGAGCGGTGGAGACGAGGAGGTGTCGGCGTTCTGGCGATTTACTCGGAAGGCTTCAGTAGAAGCTGCTGGGACTCCCAGCAGCTTCTACTGAAGCCAGTCCCCAACCCCGGGGTACATTTAGAGTAAAGGGACGAGACAATCCTTGGTTTTCTGCTAATCTGCCCAGTCTCCTTCATGAGAGAAACAAGGCCTGGGCAAAGGCTAGGAAATCAGGCTCAGAGGTAGAATGGCTGCATTTTAGGCAGCTAAGAAATAGCTTCACTTCACATATCAAAATTGCTAAATCAAAGTACTATCTTTCAGTAACCACAAAGAACCTGAATAATCCTGGAAAATGTTGGAAAGCCATTAAATCGTTATCCACCGGCGATATCCGTAATGAGCTACCTCTGTGCCTTACCACAGCATCTGGCTCTATATGCTACTATGCTCAATTGTCAAGGGCTACTATGCTCAATTGCTTTAATGAGCATTTTGTGTCCTGTGGTTCTCTATTTGATTCTGTCACTAACTCTGCTTCTGTGAACACCACAGTCTGTGACTCTGAAAAACGTGTGTTGGAAAACCCTTTTAGTTTTACCCCTTTTACTGTTGATGTTGTTCGTGAAGCTTTAACCAAGTTAGATCCTAAGAAACCGGCTGGCCCGGACAACGTAGAACCTTTCTTTTTAAAGATAGCTGCAGATTGTATTGCTCCACCTCTCACTACTCTTTTTAACCTCTCACTCAGCACAAATACAATTGCAAAATTGTGGAAGTCAGCGTATGTCCTGCCTTTGCTAAAAGGAGGGGAGGCCACCTTATTAAATAACTATAGGCCAATCTCTAAATTGTCAGTTCTGGCTAAGGTTCTTGAACGGCTAGTGAGTGAACAGGTAAAGGTGTTTTTATGTACAAATGACATCCTGTCTAAACATCAGTCAGGATTCAGAAAGAAACACAGCACCATCACTGCCACAATGAAAGTGGTGAATGATGTGGCGAGTATTTTAGATAATAAGCAGAGTTATGCAGCTCTATTTATTGACCTTTCCAAAGCATTTGACACCGTCGATCATCTAATTTTAAAGCAGAGGCTACTCAGTATTGGCATATCCAGCCATGCAGTGGGTGGTTTGTAACTACCTCTCTGAAAGGTCCCAATGTGTTCATTTTGATGGGCTGTCTTCTGAGTGGTTGAACATAGCTAATGGTGTTCCCCAAGGTTCTGTTTTAGGTCCACTTTTATTCTCCATCTAAATCAACAGTTTAGGTGAAAATGTGGATGAAGCTCCTTACATTTGTATGCGGATGATACTGTGATGTATTGTGCAGGTCCCTCCATTAAATAAGCTGTTGTTAAATTACAGGCTGTTTTTAACACTATTCAGACTCAGCTCTCTGAACTAAAGCTTCTTTTAAATGTGGATAAAACCAAGGTAATGCTCTTTTCTAAAGCTAAATAGACACCAGAGCCTGTTTTAGATATTGTAACTACGCAAGGAATAAAACTTGAAGTGGTTACCCGTTACAAATACCTTGGTATCTGGCTTGATGATTGTCTCTCTTTTAAACTTCACGTCAATAACCTGCTTAAAAAACTGAGGGTTAGGCTAGGGTTCTTCTCCAGGAACAAGTCCTGCTTCTCGCTTGAGGCCAGGAAAAGGCTCTGTGACCTTTTGACCTGTGCTGGACTATGGGGATCTGGTCTATATGAATGCACCTGCCCATTGCCTGGTCAAGTTAGATGCTGCGTATCACAGTGCACTGAGATGTGTGACAAACTGTAAAGCATTAACCCATCACTGTACCCTGTATGCAAGGGCTGGTTTGCCTTCACTAACTGTACGGAGGCTCAGTCACTGGTACATTTTTATATACAAAGCCATGTTAGGGAAACTTCCATCTTATATCTGCTCCCTGATCTCACGGAGAATTAAATGGAAACTGAACAATCTGGTGCCACTAAATGTGTTTAAAGCTCGGTTGGATGCTAGTCAATCAGAAGCTATTGGTACCTGTTTATGTGGTTAATTATGTACATGATGCTGTAGGATGTCCTTTTGTTGTTCTGTTTATGTTTTTATGTTTCATGTGGAACTTCTTGAGCAGGTCTCCTTTGGAAAAGAGATCAATGATCTCAATGGGATTTATCTGTATAAATAAAGGTTTTAAATGAAATGAGTCAGTGTATGATGGTGAAACTCATTGTGTTCTCTTTATTAGAATAGTCTGTTATTTACTCTTCTATCATTATCTTGGTATACAAAAAAAGGATGCGCAACTGCTCACCTTTCATATCCTTCAACATGTTATCATAACAAATGTATTCACAGTAATTATAACTACATTATCTAAAATTAGCAATACATCAATGTGTTGGCCTTAGAGATATAAAGTTACGTTTTGGCTAAGTTGTAAGCTAACATTAGCTCAAGTTTGAGCAGATGAACCCAGGGTTAGTGCTTTGCAAAATGTAAAGGAACAATACTCAGAAAATATATATTTCATGAATCAAATACTCACCCCCTTCCATCTGATCACTTTGTAGCTTCCGTCTTCACAGAGGACGCAGCTGAAGTCACTGGCCGCTTCCAGACAGAGTCCTGCTGTATATTCTCATATTTAGGCTTAAGTGTATTGCTGTTGTTGCTAGCACTCTTAGATGTTACGTTTTGTAGCCCCTAAGAGTCTAAGGATTCCATAAACCTTAAAGATATGTTATCTTCCATGTTACAAGCATCCTGTTTATCTTAGTTATAACTTATGACAAAGATAAACAGGATGCTAACTGTCTACTGTTACAAAGTGATATTATATTATATATGAAATAATGTATGCACTATAGATATATTTGTGTCATGTATTGTTTTCTCTATAGTTTTGAAGCCTCTGGAGGTGTTGGGCGTCCTACAGCAGGAGACAGGTGGAGGAGGGTCTGGTTCTGAGCATGCTCATGAGGTTCAGGTTCAGACCAGCTGGGTTGAATTCCTGAAGGTGGGATCCGGAGCTCTGCTGGCCGTCCTGGCTCTGCTTTGCCCTGGAGGAGACCCGGTACTGGGCCTTGACGTTCCTCAGAGGGTTGTAGTCCGGACTGATGAGCTCCGGACAGTGGAACACCTCCCTGATGACGGAGCCCTGCTGGGACAGCGCCACAAAGCCGTTCCTGAAGGTCACCATCCTGACAACGGGGGAGTAGACGTACTGGACGTACAGCAGGTTTCCTGACAGGAAGAAACAAGAAAATACAAACCGGTGAGAGACAGCCTCTTTATTTCAAAGACCCTCAGCTGATCATCACATGGAATAGTCATTTTGATCATGTAAGAAGATTTCTGCATTAGAGTGACCCTCGATGTCCTCTTCAGTGGACCTAGAGGCTGTGGTAAACTGAAGTTTTAGCAGCAGTTAACTTAAAGGTCCCATGTCATGGCCATTTCTACTGATCATGTTTCCATTGGTGAGGTCTACTAGAATAGATTTACATTGTCCAATGTTCCAAACTCACATTGGTTTCTCACACAGCATCTCTGTAAAGTATGTGTATTCACTCTCTGTCCTACACGGCTTGTTGGAGCTCCTGCCCCCCCCCATGAGCCCACTGTGCTCTGATTGGTCAGCTCGTCCACTCTGTTCTGATGAGTCCACCACCGTTACAGCGAAACATCAGTGATTATGTGTTGCAGTGGCGTTTGTTAGCAACCAGAACATGACACCAGTAAGGACAAACGGATGAGAGTGCTGCGTGGAGTCTGGGTGCGTGGGGTCTGGGGGCGTGGGGTCTGGGTGCGTGGGGTCTGGGTGCGTGGGGTCTGGGTGCGTGGGGTCTGGGTGCGTGGGGTCTGGGTGCGTGGGGTCTGGGTGCGTGTGGTCTGGGGGCGTGGGGTCTGGCTGCGTGGGGTCTGGGTGCCGTGTTGGCGGGACGTTGTGCGGCTCGCTGCTGCGAGGAGCGGACAGTGTGAGCTGGGTTCACTTCTTGCTTGCTGCGTGGGGTCTGCGAGACAGCGAGACATCGCGAATGGACGCAGGAAGGGGGGTGCTGAGGGGGCTGCAGCACCCCCATCTGCGAGTCTCCATTCCGTTAAGCATTTTACAAAACATGTAAGCAGAGCCGTTAGAGCTGCCACCGGTTAGTAGAACACACTCCAATCCTGTATTTCAGAAATAGTTTAGGAATGTGTTGGATCAGTGTGTACCTGAAGCGACGTCCCACACTTTCACTGTTCTGTCCTGACATCCTGTGAAGACGAACTGGTCGCTGTCGGAGAAAGCAGCAGAGAGGACGCCCTCGAAGAAAAATCCCTGAACATCAAGAAAACATTTTTCAAAAACTCTAACTCCTTCTAAGAAGCATTCATAACATGCTTTAGTATAAATAGATAATGAATGACAACAATATAACATATATTGTGTCTTTATTTGAGAAGTTATATAAACGTGACAAATACTGTACATTATTAAACACTTAAAAATGTCCTTATCATTTCTTTATGATTTTGTGCAACTCGATTTTGACAAGAAAGCAACTGGACACTTCTATAATTGTGTGAGTAACATTCTGTTGTTATACTTCTCTGTTTCAGTGTGTGTACTCTGTATCAATGCTCTGTAGTTGATCTGACTGAAATTGTGATTTTAAATCTCAAAACCGCTACAGTATCGGTCAGGCAGAAACTTGGGACAGGTCATTTGACTGAAAACCTTAAAGCTGAACTAACTGACTGGTAGGGTTAACTTTGATTTAAACATTTGTATAATACTAAGAGCTTTATTGAGTAGGTGTAACTGTATTAAGGGTTAAACTCATAACTTTATAACTTAGGGTTTAATGTAATTGACTTAAAAGACAATAACAAGTCAGGAGGAAGCCAGTCTCGATTTCCTTTTGAGGGCCACCAGCTGCAGAGAGTTAACTAATTAAAGGGACGTGGCCCCACAGCTGTGAGAACTGAGCAATCAGGTGTCCATTTTAGGTAACACTTTCCTGGAGCGTCAGCTTCAGCGTCAGACAGGCTAAGACATTAGAGTCCTGCGGGAGTCACGAGGGAGGCAAAGAGGAGGCAAATCCTACTCTGATTGAGCTAAGTATCGCTGGTGTTTTATTTTTATTTTCATTTTCTTTAGCTTTCTAGCCCTCATCCTATAATCATGTGTGTTTTCTCCATTCCTGTTCATGTGTCTTCTTGCAATTATCTCTGGCCCCGTGTATCTCGTAATCGATATAACCGGCCTGCTCTCGTCTATCCCACGTGCTCCACTGAGATCCAGCATCTAGTTTCAGGCGGCCTGTGGAACTGCCAGTCAGCTGTTCCTAAGGCTGACTTCATCTCTGGCTCCGCCTCCCTGCAGTCTCTGGATTTCCTTGCTCTCACTGAGACGTGGATTACTCCATCCAACACATCCACCCCAGCAGCTCTCTCCACAGCATATTCCTTCTCCCATACACCCAGACCCACTGGCAGAGGAGGGGTCACTGGTTTCCTGCTCTCCCCCAACTGGAGCTTTTCCCTCTTCAAGCTCCATAACTTCACTCCTTCCACCTTTGAATTCCATGCCGTTACAGTAACCCATCCTATACAATGAACAATTGTTGTTCTCTACCGTCCGCCTTGGGGGACTTCTTGGAGGAGTTGGATCATCTCCTCTCACACATCCCTGAAACTGGCCCTCCCGCTGTACTTCTCGGAGACTTCAACCTCCAGACGGGGAAGATAGATGAACTAACATCTCTGTTAACCGCCTTTGCTTTCTCACTGTCTCCGAACCAACCAACTCATAAAGCTGGCAATGTCCTTGATCTCATATTCTCAAGGAACTGCGCTACTTCTAACCTCTCTGTAAACCCGCTCCACACATCCCATCACTTCTTCATTTCATTCTCTCTACCCCTTTCCAAACATAACAAACTAATCTCTTCTCATCCTGCACCTGTCCGCCGTAACCTTTGTTCCCTCTCCCCCTCTACCTTTGCCTCATCGGTGCTCTCAGCCCTCCCTTCCTCTGACTCGTTCCAACTCCTACCTCCAAACTCTGCTGCAGAAACTCTCCTCTACTCTCTCATCCTCTCTGGACTCTCTCTGTCCTCTCACATCTCGGCAGGCTCGTCAGTCCCCTCCTGCTCCCTGGCTAAATGACGCACTGCGTGCTAATAGAACCATCCTTCGGGCAGCAGAGCAGAAACGGTGGAAATCCAAATACCGCGACGACCTTCTAACCTATCAGGCTCTCCTCTCCTCTTTCTCTGCTTCCATCTCTCAGGCAAAAAGCACTTTCTTTCAAGATAAGATTCAATCTTCCTAATCCAATCCCAAACAACTATTATCCATCTTCTCCTCCCTCTTGGACCCTCCCAAAGCCCCTCCCCCTCCTCACTTCTGTCAAGCGACTTTGTTAACCACTTTGAGAAAAAGGTTGATGATATTCGCTCTTCTTTTTCTGACTCACCTTTACTCACCACTGGGTCACCAAACCCTCCTTCCACTCGCACACTGACCTCCTTTTCCCCTCTCTCTCCACGTGAGGTTCTTACCCTCATTACCTCTGCCCGCCCTACCACCTGTCCTCTGGACCCCATCCCTTCAAACCTCCTTCAGACTATCGCTCCTGATATTCTACCGTTTCTCTCCCATTTCATCAACACTTCTCTAACTTCTGGTCACTTTCCAAACAGTCTCAAGGAGGCAAGAGTAAACCCTCTCCTAAAGAAACCCACTCTCAACCCGTCTGATGTTATAAACTACAGGCCTGTCTCTCTCCTCCCGTTCCTGTCTAAAACACTTGAACGCGCTGTCTTTAAACAACTCTCCTGCTATCTCCATCAGAACAACCTTCTGGATCCGCACCAGTCTGGTTTCAAGGCAGGTCACTCCACAGAAACTGCTCTCATTGCTGTCACTGAGGAACTGCACACGGCTAAAGCAGCCTCCCTCTCCTCTGTCATCATCCTGTTGGACCTGTCTGCTGCATTCGACATGGTGAATCATCAGATCCTCCTTCGCACTCTTCAAGAACTTGGAGTTTCAGGTTCTGCACTTTCCCTCCTCACCTCATACCTCAAAGACCGTACCTACAGGGTTACTTGGAGAGGGTCAGAGTCCGACCCTTGTCAATTAACTACAGGGGTCCCTCAGGGCTCTGTCCTTGGTCCCCTCCTCTTATCCTTGTACACAAACTCGCTCGGATCTGTCATTAGCCCGCATGGTTTTTCATACCACTGCTACGCTGACGACACCCAATTAATTCTGTCCTTTCCCCGCTCAGAGACCCAGGTCGTCGCACGCATCTCTGCTTGTCTAGCTGACATCTCTCAGTGGATGTTTGCTCATCACCTCAAGCTCAACCTTGACAAGACTGAACTGCTTTTCCTTCAGAGAAAAGATTGTCCCACTCTTGACCTGACTATCAACATCGGCACCTCTGTTGTTTCCCCGACTCAGACTGCAAGGAATCTGGGTGTGATCCTAGATAACAACCTGTCCTTCACTGCAAACATCGCTGCTACAACCCGCTGCTGCAGATACACGCTTTACAACATCAGGAGGATACGTCCCCAGCTGACCCAGAAAGCCACGCAGGTTCTGGTCCAGGCTCTCGTCACCTCACGCCTAGACTACTGCAACTCCCTCCTGGCTGTTCTACCTGCATGTGCCATCCGACCTCTGCAGCTCATCCAGAATGCAGCGGCTCGTCTGGTCTTCAACCTTCCTAAATTCTCCCACACCACGCCGCTCCTCCGCTCCCTCCACTGGCTTCCGGTAACTGCTAGAATCCACTTCAAGACAATGGTACTTGCGTACCATGCTGCGAATGGATCTGGCCCTTCCTACATCCAGGACATGGTTAAACCGTACACCCCAGCGCGTGCTCTGCATCAGCCAAACGGCTCGCTGCACCCTCGCTGCGAGGGGGTCCCAAGTTCCCATCAGCAGAAACACGTGGGTTTGCTATCCTGGCTCCAAGATGGTGGAATGAGCTCCCATTGACATCAGGACAGCAGAATGCTTACACACCTTCCGGCGCAGACTGAAAACTCATCTCTTTCGACTCCACTTCGAGCGACATAACTATTAACAGAGCACTTATATATTAATAAAGGGCTGGCTTACCTAAAGCCAGTTGAGTAGCACTTGAAATGTTGTTGCTCTATGAAACCTGATGTACTTTATGATTCTGTTTTCTTCAAGTTTGTATTTTGTTGGTCGAACGCACTTATTGTAAGTCGCTTTGGATAAAAGCGTCAGCTAAATGCAATGTAATGTAATTTTGGCCGCTACAGTGAAGTTGCAGATTGCATGGTGATGTGATTTGATGTCAAACCACAGTAGTTCTGACCTTGTACTCCATGGTGTGGTCCAGCACCAGTGGGCTCAGGGCCCAAAGCCTCTGGACAGCATCCTCGGAGCCCACCAAGGCGTGGGTCCCCCAGTGCCCGGCCGTCACACATGTCACCCTGCTGCGGTGGGGTTCCAGGCCTGAGCTGCTGCCGCTACTGAAGTCGTGGAGCTTCACCTCCCCGCAGCTGGTCCCGTACAGCAGCCTGCGGTCGGGCAGCAGGGCCATGGAGGACAGCGGGGCGTGGAGCAGAGACAGGGGGACCCTCTTCAGGGGACCTTCCACCGTGGGGAAACTGTCTCTGTTGGTGATCTCAAACAAAGACACAGAATCCTCGTAGGCCACCGCCATATGCTTCTCCTGGGAGCTGACAGCTATGCAGAGCACCCTGGAGAGGCTCTCTGGGGGGGGGATGCAGAGCGTCTCCTGGGGCAGGGACAGAGGGTAGATGAGCACCGTGCCGGTGGTCAGCCCACAGAGCAGCAGCCGCTTGTGCTGAGCTACCTCCAGGCAGCAGACCTCAGCAGAGACCGCATAACGCTCAGACAGAGAACCTGCAGGGAGATCCAGGGGGGGTCAGAGTCTCCACCTGTAGAGGGTGCTTTACAAACACTGACACATACCTGCTTTTATTATTTCAACAGTAATTCATGTATAAGATGACATTACTCGTGAATAGATGTAAAAGCAGAATGTTAAGTTGTAGGTAGATTACCTAGAGCTCATTTTTAACTATTTACTCATTATTTTTTAACATTAAACGATTGATTGTTTGGTTTGCAAAAATACATAATATAATGAGAAATGATATCACAATCAAAACATAAAAGTAAGATATTAAAGATCAATATACAGATAGAAATAACTTAAGTAGTGTGACAAACACTAGCTTACATTACTTGAACATGATAACTATACTAGACCATGTGGGGAGTGAAATAAACACGTAGATACAGGCACACACAAGTACATCTCTCTTTGCAGTGACCTGTGTTGTTGTTCCAGCTGAGGACCGTCGTTTGGCTCTGCTGCCGGACGTAAAAAACCCGGTCTGCGTCTTCAGTGACAGCCACGTGGGCGCAGCCTGCAGGGATGGTGGCGGTGGGTTTGTGGCGGGGGTCGTATTTCAGACTCCACAGACGGACGCTGGCAGCTGCCTTTGAGGCTGAAAGCACAAAGCCGTGATACAGAAGAACAGAAGTGACGGGGGAGTCTGAGCCACTCAGAGTGTCCAACAACGCACCAGTGGTCACCGACCAGATCTGTAAAGAAGAAGAATAAGTTCATACCGGAAAAAAGAGCATGTGAGAACTGCCTTAGTAGAGCTGTAGATTCTCCACAAATAGGTCTTTAAGATGTACTTTAAAGCAGCTGGGTTTTTCTTAAGTGTGGAACATCTTGACGTATTTACTGTGAATTATACTGTGGAATAAAATAGCTGAAATAATGTGTACTGTGTAGCAGATTGATGGCTTTTAATGTGATACATATATGGAGAGTTTGATGTGAAGCACTTACAGTGAGTGCTTTGAGCAGATGAAGCAGGTGAAAGACTGTGACTGAAGCTTTTACAATAAAGCAACTGGAAGGATTCTATTATAAAGAAATGCCGATGGTATTTATTCTAACCGTGTAGCAGCTACAGGAATTGTGAAACAGCAGAAAGGCTGGATTTGCTTTTACTCATGGATTTGACAGTGAAGCATGTCGAGGGCTTTTACTTTGAAACAGCTTCACATGTTGCTGAGGTGAATGAAGAGAGCATTACATTGAGAGTTTGAGGACCTCCCACTATGAAATAACTGGATAAGCTTTACCTGTGACACAGCTGGGGAGATTTGACAATAAAGCAGCTTAAAAGCTTTTACTTTGAAGCTGCTGCACAGGTACTAGTAAAGCAACTGGGAGGATTTTAGTATGAGGCAAATGTGGGGCCTTTATTCCAACTGAAGCGTGGCTTTGACAGGATGCGTCACGGAGAAGCCACTGCCAGCGCATCATGATTACCATCTACATCTACTGTATGTTAGTGTGTTACTCTGATGAGTTGGTCAGCAGCTCCGGAGGCGAGCACTCGGCAGTCCGAGGAGACGCAGGCAGACAAAACGCTGTCGTCGTGTTGGAGCTCCAGGAATCTGTCCACAGAGTCTCTGTCGATGTTAAAGAGGCTCAGAGTCCGACCGCTGCCTGCACAGGACACAAACACGCTTCTTTCACTCTGAGAATGTGCATGGACGTGAGAAGCAGGAAACACAATGAGATCCTGGCTTCCTCTTCTTTTATCCCTTCAGTAGCTGCACATGGAGGAAGGCTCGACAATGAATTATGTTTTGGGGAATTTTATCAAAAGTATTTAATAAGTTCCCTATTCCAACTCATTTATAAAGAGAAAACAGACTTAACAGGCCAGTCTGTTTTCAGTATGTGTTAGTCATGTCAACAACAGTCCTACCTGCTACCAGTATCTTTTCATCTTTAGTGACTGAAAGCAGAGAAGGAACCAGCGGAAACTTTACTGCCATGTGTCTCCCCTTCAAGGAAATCTGCAGACAGGAAGGTAAATGCCATCACTATGAGTTATGAACATGTGTAGCACATGTTAAGGATACATACTGGCTGATTATAATGTGACTGGGCTGGCATCCCCCCCACTGGTTCATACTGGCTGTTGCCTATGAACTATGGAGCAGGAAGTATTCCGAATATTTACTTCAGTAAAAGTACTAATAACTCGCTTTAAAAAGAACTGTAACTGTAAAAATGTTATTTCATTACATTAAGTATGTATGTAAGTATAATAAGAAATGTATTTAAAGCATCAAACTAGAAAAATGTAGAGACACTATCATCAGATCATTATTTAAAATCTGGATTTGACTGTAATAGTTAGAGGCGGAGCTCATTTTAATGAACTAATGATTATTTTTATTTTGTATTTAAATGTTGATTCATTTCCTTTTTTTGGTTTGAAACGATAAACAAATAAGTGAGAAATGCCCTCACCATTAGTAAAATATTAAATATACAGATACAAATAACATATATTAATATTTAACAAATAAATAATCAAATAAAAAATATATTAATTAGTTTAAATTTAACGGATAAACTGTTTCAAACATACAATATTTAGAGGAAATTAAGAAACAACTTCTTTGGAGCCAAATGATTGAACTTAGGAGGATAGTGGAATTTAAGATATTTTGTTATTTATGGGTGTTTAGGGGATTGTCTATCGGCCAAACTATTAGAGTATGTTATCTTTACATACAAAGAAAGTGTCACAAGTTATTATTTCTTCTTGCTCTAAGATTCTCCAGACATCCAGCTCCCATGTAATACATTGTGCACAACGAGAAGAGAATGACAGATGGAGAAACACACACCTGATAGAGGAAGCCTTCTTTGGAAACGAAGAACACTTTCCCACGTTTTGGTAAGTTAACAGATTTAGACAGGGTCACACTTCTCTGACAGTTGTCCAGCCGAGTCTCAACCGTTTGAGTCCCATCGATAGGTTGAGATATTCTGACCAGACCAGAGTTACACAGAGAAACCACTGACTCTCCCAGAACTCCCAGCACCACCGACCCGTCAGCATTACTGCTGCTGAGGACCTCACCCCCGTCCAGCTGCCACACCTTCACCTGAAACAGCAAGAACTCTGATCCAAACACAATCCTGGATTTAACTACAAGTACGAGTGGTAGTAATTGTATTTATTTCAAAAGCAAAATGACTAGTAGTAGTTATGATGTTATAGCAACATCTGATATCAAGGATCTGGCATACATGTTCAATATAGTTTTGCATTGATGACATCATGTTGTATGCCAACCCACAGGTTAGCGTCAGAAGGGTTCCTTAGGGAAACACCTGGGAATTCTTTATTGGATTTTGGAGAATTGCAAAAAATAAGATAGGTGTCATCACACGTTTGTGATTCTTCCAAATTTGTTCAGCAGAATAATTTCTACTTATCAACACGACTTTATGATTTTTGAAGTGTGAATGAAATCGCCAGAAGTAAAAAGCTAACATTAGGCTATAAACAGCAACATCATGGTCACAGGGCTTTGGATCACCACCCACTAAGCTGTTATGGCAGGAGCTTTTGACATTTACATGAGTGGGGTATTAACTTTCGTATTTTATGTCATACAGTTATATTGCAAAACTCCTAAGATTGTGTTAACCACAGACCTTATTTTAGGCATCTAACCAAAAACCTGTTCAGAAACGTTGATGTTTATGTTTAACCAGATGTGGTACAATTCTGACTCATTTACGGGCTTTAGGACTCATCCCTGAACAACTCTATTGGCTTCATTATGGTACCTGTGTCCTGGTGTAAATGAAGATCAGCTGTTCAGACAGGTGTATGTGTACTGAGGAAGGTGCGGGGTTGACAGGAATGGACTCCTGGATGCAGAGCAGCTGTTGGCCGTTCACCAGGCTCCACCTCCTCAGAGAGCCATCCGCTGCCACTGAGAGGCAGTTGGCGGCGCTGTCAACCACCTTGACACACAAAACAGCACCTACAAACAGATTAGGTTATTCATATTTATATTTATAATAACTTGATATCCCTCTTACTATTCTTTAATGAACATAGACCTGTGTGTCCTAGCAGTGAGTGCACGAGCTGGTGGTCAGAGAGGCTCCAGACAGCCACCACTCCACCATCTGAACCTGCAACCAGAAGCTCCGCCTCCACATTGAGGTCCACACAGAGCACACCTGAAACGAAAAAAAAGAAGACGACAGGTAAAACCTCTGATACGGGTCCTCACAATACTTTCAGTCAGCTGCAAGCAATGCTAGCTAACACAGCTCTGACTTGCTCACTTACGGTTAGCATCGTTTCGGAGACCGAATGCAAAACTAACAGCAATGAATATATTTGGAAAAACTAAACTAACTAACAACTGACAGCTTGAGGTTCGTTGTCACAGGATTTATACTTAAACAATTAACAGATGCTAACTACAATGTTTAACTCCTACAGTTTGGAAAAAACCCTGTTAATTAATTGAAGTTCGAACAAAACTTATAAAAAAATGTCACTTTCTAGGTTTAAACATAAATGTTTTAGATCTACTTTAAGAGAAGCAGCATAATTCCCTGACCTCCCTGCAGTCCGGTCAGCGTGTATTGTAGCGCCCCTCCTGGCTGCTGCAGGAAACTGCACTTGGGAATGAGGATGGGCTCGGGGCGCGTCAGTAACAACTCTTCACATTGGCCACACAGCCGGCCAATCACCGAGGGAAAAGGCTTAGCCAAGGAGCAGAGTCTGGCCAACAGCTCAGTGTAAAACAGAGACATGTCTGAAACAAGAGTGAAAAACAAGTTACTGCATTTGTTTGGATTTTTTGAACATTTCTGTTAACTTTTTACATTTAGTTTGGTTAAGAACATTATCTTACACTGCCCGTCCAAAATAAAAATCCCCAACTGGATTTAACTAAGGCCCCATTTACATGGGAACGCTAACGCAAACGAACTCGATATAAAAAAAAGTCTTCCGTTCACACGGATACGGCTCGACCCGCTGGAGACGCTGTAGTACATATGCCGGGCCTGTAAGTGGCGTACTTCCGCCACAAAATACACCAAATGCAGCGAAGAAGACCCCCGAGCATGGTTGCCATGGTTGCCCTTCTGTTTATTCTCCGCGGTGGATTTAGCAACATGTAGTTCATGTAGTTCACCATGTCCACTTGTTGCTGGTGGTTGTGGTAGAGGAGCTGTAGATGTTGCACTAACATCTGTAGCATGGTCAGTAGCAGTAGCAGCAGTAGCTACTGATAGTAGTTACTGACCATGCTACAGCAGTGAGCAGCAGAGGTGGGGAGAGGCGGGGCTATGGGTTCATCGTTATCAGGAAATGATCGTATAGGACACACAGAGCCGTTTGGCCCCCCAGAGCGTTCCATCCGCAGATCTATCCACCTTGGGACCCGTTATCATTTTAGGGGTCCGTTTCCGCGGTTCCTTTACGGCCTCGTGTGAACGAACGGGCTATACGAAAGAGAAAAGTAGCGGCTACAACCCCTTTTGTTCCCGTTTAAACAGCACCTAAGCCAACCATGAGCCTCCCATTGGATAAGAACTGCAGTGAATAATAGGGAGGCGCTTATGGATAGACAGAGGTGAAGAGGTTGGTGATATGGGGGGGGGGCTTTGTAGGTGAGGACCAGAATGTTGTAATTCATGCTGTGGGAGACAGGAAGCCAATGGAAGGAAGAGGATGAGGATATTGAGGGAACCAGTGTCAGCAGAGGTGAGAAGGTCATTGAGGACTTTGATGAGTGCAGTTTCTGTGCTGTGGTGAGGACGAAAAAGACGGTGGGGATCATAAAGCTGGTTGGTTTGGAGATGGCAATGGAAGTGTTTTTGAGAGGAATGGAAGGTTGGAAAAGGGGGGGTAATTAGTGAGGGAGGAGGGATCCAGTCCTGTTTTTTGGAGGATTGGAGTTACAGCAGCAGAGGGGACAGTTCCAGGGGACAGCGAGGAGTTGAAAAGGTTAGCGAAATAGGGGCAGAGGAGGGGAGGCAGGACTTCAGAAGAGGAGTGGGTAGAGGGTCAAGTAAGCGTAAGGGCGGAGTGGAGGTGGAATGAAGTGTGCTGTTGTAGCGGACCGGCAGTGAGTGTATGTGGAGTGGTAGAGGTTGCGCTCTGATGACGTGTCAATTGTGCGACATTGCGAGTAGTCGTCCGGGTCTTTCTATCAATGGAGTTTTTCTTCCCTGACGGCACGGCCATCTTCCAAGGGGACAATGGCAGGGGGGCTCACATTGTGAATGAGTGCTTCAGGGAGCAGGAGACAACCTTTCTACACATGGAAGTCCAGACCTCAGCCCCATTGAGAGTCCTTGGGATGTGCTGGAGAAGACTTTGTGCAGCGGTGCGACTCTCCAATCATAAATACAAGATCTTGGCAGAAAATTAACGCAACTCTGGACAGAAATAAATGTTGTGTCATTGCAGAAGCGTATCGAAATGATGCCACGGCGACTGCGTGCTTAGAGTGCAACTTTTCTTTTGGACAGGCAATGTTTTTCTGAAGTAAAAATCATAGACAAACTATGATTAGAAATATTTGAAACCAAAAAAAGATGAATAACTTAATATTGAGACATGTCATAGCTGACCCATGTGACCGTCCAGTAAGTCCAGACTGGCTTTGATCAGGAGCAGAGTGTCTCGGAGCAGGCTGGTCTCAGTGCAGTCCATGTACTTGGAGCACTGGTCCAGATCCTGGATCACACTGGACACCCCACAAACCCTGCTCTTACAGTACAGCCACTCAGCACTGCCTGAAAAATGTAACATATATTTATTTATTTACTGAACTGGTTTGTACAAATTAGGAATCAAATCAAGTTTTATTTATATAGCACATTTATAAACGATGTTTGGTGGAGCCAAAGTGCTGTACATATAATACAAATAGCCTATAGTAGAGACACTTTACAGCAAATACAACAACACAGATTGTTCAGAATATCAGTATGAGAAAAACGACACCCTCTGTCCTTAGACCCTCTGTCCTGAGACCCTCTGTCCTTAGACCCTCACATCGTACAAGGAAACACTTCCAGAGAAAACCCACAGTTTAAGGGAACATGGGAAAAACCTCAGGGAGAGCAACAGAGGAGGGATCCCTCTTCAGGACGGACAGACGTGCAATAGATGCCGTGTGTAAATCCAAGAGATAATACATTTACAGCATATAGACCGAATGTTAGGAAATGCATGTGTCTGTAATAAGAAGATGAATCCACGAGGATGTCAGATACAATCCTGTGGAAGCCTTCAAGGAAGCAGCACGACGAGACCCAAGGCAGGACCGCAGAGACAGGTTCAGCCACGACCCGAAGTCCACGACTTCATTTGATTTGATCATCAGGAATATGATCAAGGAAGAAAAAATACTGCTACTACTTGAAATGTGCATTTGTAAGTGTTGAGAGTGACTACAAATGTTTAAATAAATGTTTTTCTTTCAGTACTATTACACCAAACTTTTTTTTATAATGACTCATTTTATTGAACCTGATGCTGTTTCTTTAATCTTCTTTATTTTGGTATTTAAAAAAATGAATCATGATTATAGTAAAAAATAAAACCTGCTCATATTGTTAAGCAATGGCAAATTCTAGCAATGAAAGAAAGGTGTTTATACCGTATATTATTATATAATATTATATACAGTATAGTGCTTAACATAATGATATGATTGATAAAAGTAATACACTAATATTATTACTGTATTACTTTTATCAATCATATCATTATGTTTTCGTGTTTATCATTTGTTTTATCATTTCAAACTGGGTTAGTGTTGTTTACTCAGTAGCTGTATGGAACAATACAACTAACACAATATTTGTATTTATACTGAGTGTCTTCCCACATCTTACCAATGACTTCCTGTTGCAGCTCCTCCCACAGACCAGCATGCAGCAGGTGATAGGGCAGCTCCTGGAGCTTTCTGATGTTGGCCAATCCTGGAGCAAACCACAGCGGCTGGGGCGGGACCTGACACCATAAAGCCAATCAGAATACACAATCAACAGTCGAAAAAACGTTTGCATAGGACGGTACAGAGTGGTCAAAGAAGGTCAGTGAAGTCAAAGACTGCTGCCGAAATAAAAATCCAAAACAACATTTCATTCAAATAAAAAGCAGAGATAAATATTTATTTCAGCTTCAGTACAATGACTTAATTTAGAAGCTAATCTATTTTGAGTCGTTTGTACCTTTCTATCAGAGAGGAGCAGCGACAGACCCTGGAGAGCCACAGGCTTCAGTTTCCCCGACCACCGACCGAGGAAGTACTCCGCCAGGATCCTGAGGCTCCGCCCACGGCGCTCTGATGTCAAATAACGAGTTGAAACTGCCTCACACAGACGCCTTCACATGCGCGCACACACACACACACAAACACAAACACACACACACATTAAAAATGTTCCCTTGAGCCATGTGAACCTTTATCAGATTTATTTTTCTTCACCAGTGTTTGAAGGCGATGGCAGCGACCCCCCTCGTCCAGCGCTCTTCCAGCTGATCCTCGAGGTCGTGTCTGAGTCGAGCCCAGAGGAGAGGGGGCAGCCGGATTAACGTGGTGGATGGAGGTAGGGAGTACTTGTACACCTCACTGATGATATCATCATCGAGAGACATGACGTCACGTAGTTCAGCTTCCAGCACACCTTCCCTGAGGAGTTAGTTTGCATTGTTTTTAGTCTAGCAAGGTTCCATATATTGAAATGACTTCATATCATTATTGTTAGTGTTGATGTTTTTTACTACTAAGGTACACATGATAAGGTTTAACATATCACAAATACATAAATGCGACTTCAACTGGATGAATCATTGGGTATGCATTCCTTCTCATTTAAATTAAACATACCTTTTAACTAATTGCTATAGATAATTATTACAAAAAGCCCCCTTTTTGCTGAACAATGATGACATGTCAGGTACATTTCATTTACATTCATTCACACTGTATTATGGTTATTATATAAATGTGCCTCCAAACCTTTTCCTTGGATGTTATTCCGATTACGGATACTGGATAGTATGAAAATGTAAACATTTCGGTGTCTTTATTGTGTACAGAACACTATAAGTTCTCCACCAATGTAAACAAATCATTAGGTCCATTCAGCCATAAAATAGCTTCATTTTAATCCATATTTTCATAGAGAAGTACCCTTACCATTCCATCATAAGTGCCACACACTTCAAACAACCACCCATACACCAATCAATGTCACCAATTATGTCTAAAGTGTTATTGTTATCTGCAAACAAACACATCTCTGTTATTTAAAAAGTGCAAAGGTAATTTGCATTAACAGACAATATTAACAACAACAAAGAGCAACATGACACTCCTTACCTTGCCAGAGCAATGTACCCTAAAGCTCCGCCCACTAACTCCTTCCCATGTTTCTCCTCAAGTTTCAGGAAGAGCTGTAACATCACTTCCTGTGTGTTGGGGCTCGGACGTGTTGCTGCGAGCGGGGTGAAGGACAGCCAGCGTTTGGCTGCAGACAGGATCAGTGTGAGGTGCAGAGGACAGCCGGTGGTTTCGAAGCTGCGCAGCACGGCCTCACGCTGCTCGGGAGTCAACGCTCGCTGAGATTCGTGCAGGTATGACTCCATCATTTGTCTACCTTCATCCCGAGACAAACCTTCCACTTCAAAGTAACTCCTCTGACTATTCAACTTTAGCTGCATGTTAGCAAACGCCTCACTGTTGGTATCCATGGAAACCACCAGGTGGACATTGGGTGGGAGGTTTGCGGGCATCCAGCGGAGTTTGTGAGCATGGTGTACGTCTGAGAGATGATCCACAGCATCAAGTATAATGAGCAAAGTGTTCCCCTGCTGGGACACCTCAGTGAGGACGTTCCTGAAGAACTGGAGCAGCTCCTGGTAGTTGCTGGCTGTCAGAGGTGAGGGCGGAGCCAAACCCCCGGCCAAACAGATTTGGAGGCAGATGCTACGTAGGACGTTGTCAATGTTTGGTCTTTGAGGATGATGTGCTGAGAGCAGCCTGATCACCACCGCTGCCTCTGCATCAAGAACACTGCGTGTCTCCTGCGCTACTTTGCACAGCAAAGCTGTCTTCCCCATCCCGGCAGCCCCGTGGACCACCAGGGGGCCATGGGGCACATTGGTGGACTCCCACATGGCACAACAGAGTTTACCCAGAAGGCTTTCCCTGCCGTAGAGACTCCTGCATAGCTCATTACTCATGGAGACATGCCATGCAACCTGTTCAACCCAAGAGTCTGAGATGATCTCCTTTCCTTCATCAATGCTTCCCCAAATATTCCTCCTCCTCCCCTCTACCTTTAAATCAACCACCTCTCCTATCCTGGCCTTCATCTGCAACACAAACTGCTCGCAGATGATGTCCAGGTACCGAGCATGCTCTTTACGTTTGGGGTCAATGCTTCCTTTGCTGAGCTCTACGCAGTTCAAGTTAAGAATCTTCTGCCGCGTGGCGTAGAGGTGGGATTTGAGGCCGGTAAGGAGTCCCTGAGCTTCTGCGTCCAGCAGGCCGTCTGCAGACAGGTCCATGTATTTAGCGAGACGTTTAGGAACGTCCTTCATCCTCTGGTAGGGAATCTCTCGCACAAAGAGTAGAGCCAATGGTTCGCTGCTATCCTTCCACAAACCCTGCTCAAATTCTTGCTCTGTGACTGTGGAAAAGAAGAGAGAGACGCTCAGCTCTAACAAATTATATTCAGTCAATAAGTGAGAAAATGTGTGAGGCGTCTGACCTGATGTGAAGAAGTGTTGTTTCTGCTTGGCTGTGATGTCGCCGGCTGCCTCTGCGGCAGAGGCAGCAGAGCGGAGAAGCTTCAACAGTTTAGTCTCTGTGAAGCGCCAGGAGAGGAGGCTGTCGTCCCGCTGCGCTTCACTCCCAGGCTGGAGGTCACCAAAGTGGGGGAAGTGATCAGTGATTGGCTGAAGAACGTAGGTGGGTGGGACCGCATTGTTGTCTTTTAAGTACCACTGATTTAGCTGCTTGACATCTTCAGGATTTTTGGAGAGTTTGGACAAAAGAACTTCAAAATTCTTCTCTGGGACAAGACGAGGAAGAGCTCGGTAGCCATACCGGTTCCCCAGCAGTGCCTTTTGAGCCCAAACATAAAAATAGAGCAGAAGAATGAGCTGAAAGATCGTCCTGGATTAAAAGACTTATCACTTTTACCTGTACTCCTTCAGCTAATAAAAACATGCAATAAACCATTCAAAAAGACTCTTATTTAGTGGCTTCATGTTGATTTTGTTTAATTATTATTCCCAAGTGAAGTGAACGTGTGAGTTATTTTTACGGAGATTGTTTTCATCACTATATATTTCTTCGAGCTGTAAAATAAGACATCCATTTTTGGTTGTCCCATTTGTGAGTCATTTTTAGACAGGCAGATATTGAAGGAATTCATTTTTTATAAGAGCGAGCAGGCAGGTAGGCAGGCGTGGAGAATTTACAGTTGGAGTGACAAGCAGGCAGGCAGGATAAAGTATTCCGTTTCTTTTTCAAACTTTCCAGTAACAAGTATACCTATTATCAATACCCTAAGGCTAATACACAACTCTTAAGAGAAAAATCCACAAAACGATATATATCGTGACGTCTACAAAGCTGCGTAAAAAGGGCAAAAAAAGAAGAGACAACATACTCAAAACAACTTTGCTCCCATGGAGGAGAGATATATCCAACCAATACTTAAAACATCAATAAAGCACTAAATATAAAACTATCTTCATGTTTATCTGTATTTAAATTGTAGAGTTAGAGAAGAGTAGATATTGAAAAGTCAAAATATGCCACATTTTAAGTTCCAGATATTAATTTCACTATTAACAGATTGAGTCTGTAGCAATTGTCCAACACAAAACTAGCAATCCCAAAAAATCTCAGCTTGTGACGAAGACATTGTCGCTATTTGTATAACGCACATGGTAAAAGGCACAGTCAGGACATCGCATTCAAAAACAGTGGAGAGTGCACGCACTGCAATTACTTGACAGTTGAATGATTGCTGGACATTTGGAAAATTATCACTCAAATCTTTATTTTGTTCAAGACAGTTTTCCTCATTATTTTCAGTGGCGGCTGGTGGAAAATATTTTAGGTGGGGCTGTGGAAATGGTGACCAACCAATACTAGGGGGGTCCGGGGGGATGCTACCCTGGTAAAAAATATTGAGAAAAGACCCCTTAAATTATGACTTCTGGTGATGTTAGAGGGGGGGGGAAGGACAAATTGAGGCTTAAAAATATGAGAAGACTGATCAATACCTCCATAATCTTCAGTGTGGTTAGCTATGAATCTTCCAAAACTTCCAAACACCTTGTCCTGGACATAGTTTCTACACAAACTGCAGACCACCGGGGCTTTGGGAACACTCAAAATTACTTAAAATGATTTAATTCCCCTCTGGCCAGTGGCCACTGATGTTTGGGGGAGTCTGACGTTGGCTGTAGAGCAGAGAGGTATCTGTGAAAAATGTTATGAACGCTGTATATATGTTTATTTTTACCTTTCTATTTTTGGACTGGACGTCCGTGTAATTTCACTTTTTCACCCTTTTTTTGTAAATAAAAGCACTTACAAATATATGTTTCTGAGACTCAGGCCATCTTATAAATGTTCTTAGTTATTTCTCCCACACTTTTTGTAACGGAGGACATCGGACAAAAAATAAAACATATTTCGGAAAAACATTTCCTTATCCAGAAAATAATTTCTTTCTTTTTTTAAACTTTTGTTTGTTTCGCCAATTTCTGTTTATCTTTGTTTTACCGTACTGTATAGAACAGCAGACATAACATTTCGGATTTTCAGATTCTTGACTGGAACAACATTTGAAGAAGTCACATTGGGCCTTCTTTTTGCCACAATGTTTTCACATGTTACCAAACAATTGGAACATCTAGCATATTTATCATTATCATTTAATCAAATAGTATTAGCAGCCCTAAATAAAAGGGCATCATATCGCTCCAATGGAAAACAACTAATTCGAAATGTAATTAGAAATGAATATTAAAAAAGAATTGCAATCTACAAACAATATAAAAAGTATTTTGTTCCATTTTGTATTTTTCCGGGAATGGAAAACTGCATGAGAAAATGTAGATTTCATGATTGTGTGAGTTTAGGGAGGTAAGAGACAGTACATGCTGATGCAGACAGAAACTAATCAGTCAAAATATGTCCTAAAGAATTTGTGACTACTTTAAACTCAAGTTCAAATAAGCCATCTACTCAACCGCCTATCCATCTACCTTGGCCTCTCTGGTACAGCCCTCTCCTGGTTCCATTCCTACCTCTCCAACAGGCAACAGTTTCTGACCATCGGAAAATCCAGCTCTCCCCCAGCCCCTGTCAATCAAGGTGTGCCGCAAGGTTCGGTGCTCGGCCCCCTTCTATTCAACATCTACATGCTCCCCCTCGGTGAAATCATCCGCCGACATGGTCTCAACTTCCACTCCTATGCCGACGACACCCAACTCTACATCAGTACCAATCATTCATCCCAGCTACCCCCACTGTCACTTGTCAACTGCCTCTGCGACATCCAAGCCTGGATGTCAACAAATATACTTAAACTCAACAATAACAAAACAGAGCTCATGGTTGTGGCCCCAAAAACACTGCTCCAGAAGGTTGGAGATCTGCTCCTCACCATCGATGGCGGCTCCATCCACCTGAAGTTCACAGCCTGGGCGTCACTCTGGAATCTAGCCTCACCTTCAACTCCCACATCAGGTCTACTGTCAAAACCGCTTTCTTTCACCTACAAAACATCTCCAGACTCCAGCTCTCTCTCCCCGACCCAGTTGCAGAAACATTAATTCATATCTTCATCTCCTCTCGTCTGGACTACTGCAATGGAGTTCTGTTCGGGGTCACCAGCAAAGCCCTGGACAGGCTCCAGTACGTCCAGAACTCTGCAGCCAGGCTCCTCACCCACACTAAGCCCTGGCAACACATCACCCCTACCCTCATCCACCTTCACTGGCTCCCGGTCAAGTCACGCATCCAGTACAAACTCCTCCTTCTAACTTACATTACATTACATTACATTGCATTTAGCTGACACTTTTATCCAAAGCGACTTACAATAAGTGCATTCGACCAACAAAATACAAACTTGAAGAAAACAGAATCATATAAGTACATCAGGCTTCATAGAGCAAAAACATTTCAAGTGCTATTCAACTGGCTTTAGATAAGCAAGCCCTTAATTAGTATATAAGTGCTTTGTTAATAGTTCTATCGCTCGAAGTGGAGTCTGCGCCGGAAGGTGTGTAAGCTATCTGCTGTCCTGATGTCAATGGGAAGCTCATTCCACCATTTTGGAGCCAGGATAGCAAACCCACGTGTTTTTGCTGATGGGAACTTGGGTCCCCTTCGCAGCGATGGTAGAGCGAGCCGTTTGGTTGATGCAGAGCAGAGTGCACGTACTGGGGTGTACGGTTTAACCATGTCCTGGATATAAGAAGGGGCAGATCCATTCGCAGCATGGTACGCAAGTACCATTGTCTTGAAGTGCATTCTAGCAGTTATCGGAAGCCAGTGGAGGGAGCGGAGGAGCGGCGTGGTGTGGGAGAATTTAGGAAGGTTGAAGACCAGGCGAGCAGCTGCATTCTGGATGAGCTGCAGAGGTCGGATGGCACATGCAGGTAGACCAGCCAGGAGGGAGTTGCAGTAGTCTAGGCGTGAGAGGACGAGAGCCTGGACCAGAACCTGCGTCGCTTTCTGGGTCAGCTGGGGACGCATCCTCCTGATGTTGTAAAGCGTGTATCTGCAGCAGCGGGTTGGAGCAGCGATGCTTGCAGTGAAGGACAGGTTGTTATCTAGGATCACACCCAGATTCCTTGCAGTCTGAGTCGGGGAAACAACAGAGGTGCCAATGTTGATTGTTAGGTCAAGAGTGGGACAATCTTTTCCCGGAAGGAAAAGCAGTTCAGTCTTGTCAAGGTTGAGCTTGAGTGTTTTAGACAGGAACAGGAGGAGAGAGACAGGCCTGTAGTTTATTAACATCTGACGGGTTGAGAGTGGGTTTCTTTAGGGGAGGGTTTACTTTTGCCTCCTTGAGACTGTTTGGAAAGTGACCAGAAGTTAGAGAAGTGTTGATGAAATGGGTGAGAAACGGTAGAATATCAGGAGCGATAGTCTGAAGGAGGTTTGAAGGGATAGGGTCCAGAGGACAGGTGGTAGGGCGGGCAGAGATAATGAGGGTAAGGACCTCACTTGGAGAGAGAGGGGAAAAGGAGGTCAGTGTGTGGGTGAAAGGAGGGTCTGGTGACCCAGCGGTGAGTAGAGGTGAGTCAGAAAAAGAAGAGTGAATATCATCAACCTTTTTTTCAAAGTGGTTAACAAAGTCGCTTGACAGAAGGGGGGAGGGGCTTTGGGAGGGTCCAAGAGGGAGGAGGGGGAAGGGGCTTTGGGGGGGTCCAAGAGGGAGGAGGGGGAAGGGGCTTTGGGGGGGTCCAAGAGGGTGGAGAAGATGGATAATAGTTGTTTGGGATTGGAATAGGAAGATTGGATCTTATCTTGAAAGAAAGTGCTTTTTGCCTGAGAGATCGAAGCAGAGAAAGAGGAGAGGAGAGCCTGATAGGTTAGGAGGTCGTCATGGTGTTTGGATTTCCACCATTTCCGCTCTGCTGCCCGAAGGATGGTTCTATTAGCACGCAGTGCGTCATTTCGCCAGGGAGCAGGAGGGGACTGACGAGCCTGCCGAGATGTGAGAGGACAGAGAGAGTCCAGAGAGGATGAGAGAGTAGAGAGGAGAGTTTCTGCAGCAGAGTTTGGAGGCAGCAATTGGAACGAGTCAGAGGAAGGGAGGGCTGAGAGCACCGATGAGGCAAAGGTAGAGGGGGAGAGGGAACGAAGGTTACGGCGGACAGGTGCAGGATGAGAAGAGATTAGTTTGTTATGTTTGGAAAGGGGTAGAGAGAATGAAATGAAGAAGTGATCGGATGTGTGGAGCGGGTTTACAGAGAGGTTAGAAGTAGCGCAGTTCCTTGAGAATATGAGATCAAGGACACTGCCAGCTTTATGAGTTGGTGGGGACGGAGACAGTGAGAAAGCAAAGGCGGTTAACAGAGATGTTAGTTCGTCTATCTTCCCCGTCTGGAGGTTGAAGTCTCTGAGAAGTACAGCGGGAGGACCAGTTTCAGGGATGTGTGAGAGGAGATGATCTAATTCCTCCAAGAAGTCCCCCAAGGCGCCTGGTGGGCGGTAGAGAACAACAATGGTTCATTGTATAGGATGGGTTACTGTGACGGCATGGAATTCAAAGGTGGAAGGAGTGAAGTTATGTAGCTTGAAGAGGGAACAGCTCCATTTGGGAGAGAGCAGGAGACCAGTGCCACCTCCTCTGCCAGTGGGTCTGGGTGTATGGGAGAAGGAGTATGCTGTGGAGAGAGCTGCTGGGGTGGATGTGTTGGATGGAGTAATCCACGTCTCAGTGAGAGCAAGGAAATCCAGAGACTGCAGGGAAGCGTAGCCAGAGATGAAGTCAGCCTTAGGAACAGCTGACTGGCAGTTCTACAGGCCGCCTGAAACTAGATGTTGGATGTCAGTGGAGCATGTGGGATAGACGAGAGCAGGCCGGTTATATCGATTACGAGATACACGGGGCCAGTGATAATTGCGAGAAGACACATAAACAGGAATGGAGAAAATACACATGATTATAGCATGAGGGGCTAAACAACCAAATAAAATAACACCAGCGACACTTAGCTCAATCAAAGTAGGATTTGCCTCCTCTTTGACTCCCTCGTGACTCCCGCAGGACGCTAATGTCTTTGCCAGTCTTACTCCCGCAGGACTCTAATGTCTTAGCCTGTCTGACACTGAAGCTGATGCTCCAGGAAAGTGCTACCTAAAATGGACACCTGATTGCTGAGTTCTCACAGCTGTGGGGCCACGTCCCTTTAATTAGTGAACTCTCTGCAGCTGGTGGCCCTCAAAAGGAAATCTAGACTGGCTTCCTCCTGACTCGTTATTGTCTTTTAAGTCAATTACATTAAACCCTAAGTTATAAAGTTATGAGTTTAACCCTTAATACAGTTACACCTACTCAATAAAGCTCTTAGTATTCTACAAATGTTTAAATCAAAGTTAACCCTACCAGTCAGTTAGTTCAGCTTTAATGTTTACAGTCAAATTACCTGTCCCAAGTTTCTGCCTGACAGATACTGTAGCGGTTTTGAGATTTAAAATCACAATTTCAGTCAGATCAACTACAGAGCATTGATACAGAGTAGACACACTGAAACAGAGAAGTATAACAACAGAATGTTACTCACACAATTCTAGAAGTGTCCAGTTGCTTTCTTGTCAAAATCGAGTTGCACACTGGCAGGTCAGTGATTAGGATGAGATTTAAATACAGTTTCTGTGGGGGAAGTGGGGGGAGAGGCCTCAGATCACAGCTGATGGGCCTCAATCGAGACTGGCTTCCTCCTGACTCGTTATTGTCTTGTAAGTCAATTACATTAAACCTTAAGTTATAAAGTTATGAGTTTAACCCTTAATACAGTTACACCTACTCAATAAAGCTCTTAGTATTCTACAAATGTTTAAATCAAAGTTAACCCTACCAGTCAGTTAGTTCAGTTTTACTTACAAATCTCTCCACTCCCTAGCCCCTCCATACATCTCTGACTTCCTTCAGCCCTACACCCCCTCTCGTCACCTGCGGTCCTCTGACAAAGGGCTGCTCTCCATCCAGCGCTCCAAGCTGATTTTTTTTGGCAACAGAGCCTTCAGTGTCGCAGCCCCCACCCTCTGGAATTCTCTCCCCTCTGCAAAACACCTCACTCTGTTCACTCAAGCCTTTGGCCTGAACTAATATACAGTACTCAGCAACCTGTTCCTGTTTTGTTTTCTTCAGCCTATGTATCTGTATGATTATTATTACTTTTTGTTGTGTTACTTCCCATTGTAAAGCGTCCTTGGGTTTCGTGAAAGGCGCTATATAAATTGAAATGATTATTAGGGCCCGAGCACGAGTGTGCTAGGACCCTACGGCGTCCTAGCACGAAGTGCAAGGATACCTATTGTTATTCGTGGTATTATTAGGGCCCGAGCACGAGAGTGCTAGGACCCAACGGCGTCCAAGCACGAAGTGCAAGAGTAGTAGTACACATGTTCTTCTCGTCAAAAAAGTGACAGGTGGTGTGACAGGTCATACCTCTCCCTACTTATGCAAATGAGCTAAGTCCCTTTGATGTCAGATTGGCGTGAAAGACCCCCTTGAGTGATTATTTTATTGTATCAATTAAGATAGTTAAGGTATTTGACCCCTGACCCCAAGAGTGGAGTAATTGCCCCGCAATTAGATTAGCCCCAGACACCCCCTTTGTGTATAGGTCTTTTATTGTATCAATTAAGATAGTTAAGGTATTTGACCCCTGACCCCAAGAGTGGAGTAATTGCCCTGCAATTAGATTATCCCCAGGCACCCCTTTGTGTATAGGTCTTTTGTTGTATTGATTAAGATAGTTAAGGTATCTGACCCCTGACCCCGAGAGTGGAGTAATTGCCCCGCAATTAGATTAGCCCCAGGCACCCCCTCTGTTGTACAGGTCTTTTTGATGTATTGAATAAGATAGTCTCTTTGACCCCTCCCCCTCAGAGCCCTTTGTTGTCTAATCTAATTAGCCTTTGATGCCTGCTCCTTTGATGTGTAATGTTACACTGATGAAAGCCTCTGTATAAATGAGATATGCTCAAAAATAAATTAAAAAAAGACAGACAATTCAGCTTACCAAGTCAACCGTCTGAAGCGCCAGTCAAGAAACGAATGTGGCATAGGGGGGTGGGTTCAGAGTACAGCCTCTTTCTGGTCATGTGTGTTGGAGGAGGGGCTCTGTACGGAAGGTTGAAGGAACGAGCAGGATTTCTCCCCCGGTTTGACTGCAAAAGACTCTGACTTTTCTCCAAGGGGCTCAGCCTACCCCTCAACATAACAAGCCCCACCTTTCCTCACCAGATCATTTTAAAAATGAGAACCCTTCAAGGACATTATAGTTTTCAGCGTACTCTTTAGTTGTAGGTTTGTGAACTAATGTATAATTACTTTTATTAACTATAGGTTTGCATCCATTAAAGTGTATCTTACAGTTCCTTTGTGAGTGAATTACACACAAATGCAGAGTGTCACTAATATATATATATATATATATATTCTTTATTTAACCAGGTAAAAAAATCTCTTTTCCAAGAGTGACCTGGCCAAGAAGGGCAGCATGTACATATAAAACACTGACATGAAAGGCAGACAAATACAGCTGTAAATTACAAATAAAATGGCACATTAGCCAGTCAATATGCAAAGTAAAACAAACTATTAAAATCATTCAAAAACTGGTGTACTTTCAAAATATAGCTCACTCGAGATGGTTTCTCCAAAATGACAGGGTTTGCATCCATTAAAGTGTATCTTACAGTTCCTTTGTGAGTGAATTACACACAAATCTGCAGTGTCACTAATATATATATATATATATATATATATATATATATTCTTTATTTAACATGTAAAAAAAACTCATTGAGATTAAAATCTCTTTTCCACGAGTGACCTGGCCAAGAAGGGCAGCATGTACAAAGTTACAACATATAAAACACAGACATGAAAGGCAGACAAATACAGCTGTAAAACACAAATAAAATGACACATTAGCCAGTCAATATGCGAAGTAAAACAAACTATTAAAACAATTCAAAAACTGGCAACATTTAAAACGATTTCAGGATATACTCACATCGACCAAAACTAAAAAAGTGTTACACAGTGACTGACATTCTGTATGGGAGTTCACA
This sequence comes from Champsocephalus esox, assembly GCA_036324585.1. Lineage (NCBI taxonomy): Eukaryota > Metazoa > Chordata > Actinopteri > Perciformes > Channichthyidae > Champsocephalus > Champsocephalus esox. Next base: position 1,338,531 of record CM070484.1, read on the forward strand.
CCCGAGCTGCTGTGGGGAGTTGAGTATGTTATGGCTCTTGGGGGATGGTGGGTTAAGAGACAGATTCTTAGTTTTTGGACTGCCTCAGGGGGTTAACGAAATCTACTAAATACAAAGTACTTCATTATCTACTTTTTTCAGCTTTTATACACAAAAGTGCAGGGAAGGTAGGCAGATTTAGAACACTATCTGTGCGATGAGAAGGAAGAGGGACGGGGGAGGAAAATTCAGAGGATGAAGAAGCAGAAAACAGCCATTATTCTTCACTCTTCTGTAAAACGGACAGTTTCAAGAAAGATGACACCGTGTTTATGCATGACATGCAAAATATATTGAAGCCCTATTAAAAAAAACAAGTTACAAGTATATTGTGTGAAGATATCTCAGAAAGTCGTAATATTGTTTATTAGTTAGGATATTCTCTTTTGTATTTGTAGCGACTGTGAACTAATGTGTAATTACTTTTTTACTAACTATATAAGAAAAGTCTCTCTGAAGAGAGGAAATAATAAAACAATTTAAAAACATAATCTTTGTCTTTTATAATTACTTTACACCACTATAAGGAAACCCAATATGAGGCTGTATGGTGTACTATTATATTTTGTTGTAGGCAACAAAGAGAGGTTTTCTTAAAATGTGTTTCTGCTCCATTTCACTCCATGAAGCCTCCAGCTTGTACAAGGGCTCCGCCTCCACTCAACATAACATGTCCCGCCCTCCTCACCAGATCATTTAAAAGTAAGGGGATGGAAATAGACGAAAATAAATACGCTCAAACTAGATAACAGGCCAGTCATTTTCCAATCACCAAGGCACTTTTCAAAAAAGAAAAATGGCAAAGAGAAGCATAGATATTGGTTTAATCAGCGAGACGCCTGTGACAAAGTACAGCCATCAGTCCGGAGAGCCAATCAAGAAACGAATGCAATATATGTGCCGGGTTCAGACGCCTCCAGCCGAAGAACTTCATGAAGAATGGAATCTGAAAAATGGCGATGTTTGGGGTTATGTATTCAACTATATGGCGAATAAACTGCATTTCTACAATTTGAAGAATGGAGAAACGTATGGACCCTGCAGTGTTAAAGCGACACTGACCTCAACAGATTGGGCTGTGTTAACTCTGGTGTCTTCCAGAGATTTCCACGCAACCACGGTACCGGAAGAAGTAGTGCATCAAGAAACCATAGTGGAACCAGCGGTGTACAAGATATTTGCAAAGAAAAGCAAAGAAACACAGACATCATGCGAGATCAAAGAAGAGATTTCATCGCCGCCCCTCAATGTGGAGGAAGAAATAGTTATTTCCCCGCTGCCAGAAGTGAGAAGAGTCCTGACAAGCACTGTCTGGGAAACTAAAAGCGGACCATCGGGGCGATGGTATTACCGTGCAAGCCATTTGGAGACGCTGGGGAAGGACCCCTCTGATGATTTTGTTTTGGAGATTTTTAATTCTACATGCAGAGTTTTTCAAACAGCAGTGCGGGTTCCATTGACTGCTTGGCTGAAAATGTTTGATACTATTTCTATAAAGGTTATCTATAATACCATCTTTTAAAGAAAGATATTCTTCATATGTCATGTTATCATGGTCCTCTTTTGTCCTAAAGACCTTACATGGATATGATATAGACAGTTCTCGTTTGAATATTTGCTACTACCACCAAGATCTGCTCTTCTTCTGGGACATCCTCTCCCCTACTTTGTAACATCCAGTCATTAAGCCCGTATCCATTATCCTGGTGATAATAAGGGCAGGCTACATCAGACTTGGTTTTTCTCAGATCCATGGCTAGTTTTTAACGGTCGTCCTTAGTTTTATATGATTTGCTGAGTGGGGTGGGACATATTGCGTTGAGTGGGAGGCTTCATCTGTAGAAAGTACTCTGTTTGAGGATATTTGGTTAAGAATCTGACTCTTAATGGCAGTTTGTCATTTTGAGGGTATTTCAGTGAAACAAGGCTGTTTTGAACATTTGACAGATTTATGCTTAAATTCTCTGAGAAAGTTACCAAAAGATACACTTTTCTTTTTAAAAAGCTGAAAAGTAGATAATGAAGTGTGCTTTGTGTGTACAGACACACAGAAAACACTGAAAAATACTGAAAAACACAACAAGAAGGACTGTAATACACATGTATCAGACACGTTCCCCTTGCTATAATGATGAAAACAGTTTTTAGATGTAGAAAAACTTTTTTAATTTTTTTCACACACAAAATCAATAGTTATACTGATTGTAGCATCCCCAGGACAGTCTCCAGCTTAGAATTCCCCATATTACTGGAGATATCGTGATGGAGTTTTTTCACTTCAGTCAAAATATTCACATGTATGCTGTTTTCAACACACAGATGCATTACATCTACAAACAGAGCATACAATGAGAGCACATGATACACTTTTGATGTTTGTTTCATTTCTGCATTAATGTTACAGAATGTTTCGGAAAATGAAGATTCCAGGACCACTTTAACTGTTTCGTTTACAATCGTTTCCCAATGACCCGGAATAGTACTGCCAGAACGAACGATATCCAAAATGTCTTCGAGTTTACAAACTTCAGCCATTCTTTTTACACAGTGGTCACTACTCCTTCTGTTTTCAATCGTCCCCATCATCACACTTATTAAACGGGTAAGGACTACATTATGATCAATATATACAGAGCGTTTTGCATAGTAGTTTCCCGTTTTTATTTTACTTAAAGAAAAAAAGTCACTGTATCGAACAAGTCCCTGGCTTCTCCATCCAACTGCTGGTTGTTAGTCTTCTTCTTCTCCATCCAACTCGGCATGGATCTTTTCAAGTCTCTCCTTGAGGCGTCTGCAATTGTTGAGATTGTGAAGAAAAGCCTCCGAAGCGCCTTGGATCCTCCAATCATCCGTGAAAATGTCTTTATCATTAAGAGTCTGGTCGATCTCAGTAATGAAGTCGTTGAGCCAGAGTCTTTTCATTAACGCGTTGTAATTGTTTCTGAAGTAAAAATCGGACATGTCATTCAGAAAATCGTGTTGCCTCTGACTGACTCGGCACCCGTTGCATATTTCTTCTCTGTACCGATGTATCACCCTCTCCACAATAACACCGCTTTCACTGTGTCCATAAACAGAGACGTTTTGGCCCAAAGAGCAAAATCAGCAGCAGTAGTATTGCAAGATTCGGGTTTCCCACATGGTGGTGTTGCAGGTGGACTCTGTTCCTGGCTGCAACTTGCGGGGGGGGGTCTTGGCTTTTCTCTGCTCCATGGCTAGTTTACAACGGTCGTCTTAGCGAGGTCCTTCGTTTTAGATGATTTGCTGAGTGGAGGGTAGGGCTTATTGCGTTGAATGGGGGTAATCAATTATAGAATTGAGAGTTTTTAGAAAAAAGTTCTTTAAGCGTTGTAGCTTTTTCATCTCATCTCCAGCAATAGGTCATCATTTAAGAACAAGTAATAGTTTTGTCACGATTCTACAGAAAAAAGTCAGAAAAGTATAGTTGCGTACATCAGGGTGTATCTCAAAGTATCTTGGTAACATAAAATAACTAAAACATGTAAGTTTATCAGAAAAGAAAAAACCTTGTTTATCTGAACAAGTGTTACATACGCCAAAGTGTGTCTAAAAGTGTCTTAGTAACACAAGAAAAAGAGAAGAAAGCGTTAATGTTAACAAAAACTGGATTGTTCCACTGAAATAATAAATAAATAATTTCAAAAAGTGCGCTTAAAAAGAACAAATGTATTCAGATAAAAGTTTTGTTAGACTATTAAGTCCACGATGGTTACATTTAACCCCTAACCCCTTTGAATTATATGTTTGTTTTCCTAATAAAGCCAGAGTCACCTGAATTAATTTAGTCTCCATGCCTTTTATTTTTATTTTTTACATTTTGTAACAATCTTAAAACATTTGTAGAGAACAAACACTGTGGTTAAAATGAGTGTCTTTATGACGTCTCTCACACAGTTGGTATTTTTCACAAAATTCATTTTTAAACACATCATCTTGATACAGAGACAACCCCGACATTCTTTTTACATAGGTAGAATACACAATGTCTTTCTTGAGGGGTCCTTAGTTTAAAATGATCTGGTGAGGAGGGTGTGACTTGTTATGTTGAGTGGGAGGCAGAGTCCTCTGTAAAGGTGAGATTCTTTTTCACCAGTATAATGTCCATCGATGTCTGACTCTGTTTAAAAAGTTCTTTAAGCTTTGTAGCTTTTCCATCAATCATTTTCAGCCAAGCAGTCAATGGAACCCGTACTGCTGTCTGAAAAACTCTGCATGTAGAATTAAAAATCTCCAAAACAAAATCATCAGAGGGGTCCTTCCCCAGCGTCTCCAAATGGCTTGCACGGTAATACCATCGCCCCGATGGTCCGCTTTTAGTTTCCCAGACGGTGCTTGTCAGGACTCTTCTCACTTCTGGCAGCGGGGAAATAACTATTTCTCCCTCCACATCTTCTTTGATCTCGCATGCTGTCTGTTTTTCTTTGCTTTTTTTTGCAAATATCTTGTACACCGCTGGTTCCACAATGGTTTCTTGATGCACTACTTCTTCCGGTACCGTGGTTGCGTAGGGATCTCTGGAAGACACCAGAGTTAACACAGCCCAATCTGTTGAGGTCAGTGTCGCTTTAACACTGCAGGGTCCGTACGTTTCTCCATTCTTCAGATTGTAGAAATGCAGTTTATTCGCCATATAGTTGAATACATAACCCCAAACATCGCCATTTTTCAGATTCCATTCTTCATTAAGTTCTTCGGCTGCAGGCGTCTGAACCCGGCACATATATTGCATTCGTTTCTTGATTGGCTCTCCGGACTGATGGCTGTACTTTGTCACAGGCGTCTCGCTGATTAAACCTATATCTATGCTTCTCTTTGCCATTTTTCTTTTTTGAAAAGTGCCTTGGTGATTGGAAAATGACTGGCCTGTTATCTAGTTTGAGCGTATTTATTTTCGTCTATTTCCATCCCCTTACTTTTAAATGATCTGGTGAGGAGGGCGGGACATGTTATGTTGAGTGGAGGCGGAGCCCTTGTACAAGCTGGAGGCTTCATGGAGTGAAATGGAGCAGTAACACATTTTAAGAAAACCTCTCTTTGTTGCCTACAACAAAATCTAATAGTACACCATACAGCCTCATATTGGGTTTCCTTATAGTGGGGTAAAGTAATTATAAAAGACAAAGATTATGTTTTTAAATTGTTTTATTTATGTCATGTCATGCATAAACACGGTGTCATCTTTCTTGAAACTGTCCGTATTATGGCGCATTTCCACTGCAACGGGGTAGCCCCGTTTAAGCGCCCCTAAGCGTCCTCGCTCAGGCCTCGAGCCGCCTCGCTGGCCGGCCGAGGCCGTGGCGCATTTCCATTACAGTTTAGGACCTGGGGTAGCAACGCAGTGTAGGCGGGGCGATCAGCTTTTTGGTCGGAGCGACGCTGGGTAAAACTGCAGTGGCGTCATCTTCAATGCAACACAACTCACAAAACACACACAACTATGGAGGATGTGGAAGCGATCGTTTACTTGTTTCTTGGTGTGTGGCTTGTTATCACAGCAAGAAGGAAAGTGATCACAGCAAGCATTGTATTGTATTCATTGTATTGAACATAAATAAATCCTTTTTTTTTCATATACATGTGTTTGTCAAATGTTTTAAACAAATATTATCTGAATTGAATATTTGAAATTCAAGCACCAGTAAGTACTGCCCCATAATAACATTTGAGGAAATATCAGATCATGAAAAGAAAATCTTTCTAATAAATTAAGCGAATATCAAAGCTAACTATAAACATAAATACTAAAGTGTAAAATACGGCAACACTATATTCATAAATGCAAGTGTAAAATAGTGTGGACAATTGTAAACATGGATGGAGGCTAAAGTATCCACAATATAAAATAATATATTAAATATAACTTCAATCTTTCTTCTAGACATGTTAAAAGCTTGAATGGGTTATAGGTTTATTTTGTTCTCTCGTCTTTGAAATATATAAGGAATGTGTTGTTTGAGTCTAGTAGAACGAGGGTATTACAATTGAGCAATTTCTACATGTATTATGTATTTATCATGTATTCTTAATACCATTACAAAATAAACATGTTTTAGAGGAGGACCTCAAGCTAGCAAACTCAATTTCTTGCTTTAAATCTCTTAAAAGTGAGGGGCTTTTTCCTAACTGATGGTGTTTGTTATTCCTTTATAAATTCATGTATGTTTATATCTTCTCTAAATCAAGATTATGTGAATCTGATTTGTTTCTGTTGGGTGCCATTCATTATCAACAAGAGATAAGATAAGTCAAAGAAGTACTTTATTGATGGCAGTATAAAAATACAAAAAAAATGTTGTATCAAAGGCATGCCATTAAACAATACAAATAAAACATGTAAAACTGTATTGCAGTCAGCATAAATATACATGGAATTGTAAATATAAAATGAACATTTTAAAGAAAATAAATAAACAAGGAAGTACAAATGTTACATTTAAAAATTAACTAGATACAAAATATATAATATGTACAATAACTATTAAGGTTTTTTGAAGTATCAAGGAGGAGACGGGCCAGTCGGCTGCCCAGTCATGGTGCCGTTCCTGCTGGGCCCGATCCGCTCCTCCTCGTTTCCTCTTGCCTGGGTGACAATAAGATAATAATTAGCAATAAGGAAAACACACAGGACAGGTACAGGTCACACAAGGAAATAAGAATAACATGTATAAACAGAACAACAGTAAGGTGAACTAAAGAAAGTTCTGGCCCTAGATGTTTACAATGATTGTGAAAGTGAATTACATTATGTCCAGCCTGTTGATAATGAATATAAATATATGTATATGATAGGATGTCACACACAACTGTACTAGCTGCTTACTAGCTAAGACTTTACTTGTAACAGAGCATTTCCACACAGTGGTATAGCTTATTTTAATTACTGACTATGGATGATCCCAGATTTAAAAAAACAAAACACAATTCCAGTCGCTTTGCCATTTCGATTTCTTACCTAGAACCACACGCTGCGGTGTCGTGATGGCACTCGGTGTTGGTGGCTGAGTTGGTGTCGATTCTTCGGCTGGGGTCCGTTCTGGATTCGCTGACGATGTGGACGGAACCCTGCCATCAACCGTTGTTCGGGAATGTTCCTCCTCACGAGTCCCAATGTAATCATCTAGAACAACAAAATGACTTGTTAATTCCACAAACTACTGCAGCACAATACTAAACAACAACAACAACAACTATAGAAAAGAAAAACTGAACGTAAACAATGGCACATATGGTGTTAGCAAACAATAGCTCTAGCTAAGGCTATCTGCCTTAGCTAGCTATGTAGCTCTTCGGGGCTCCATAAAAGCATGGGTTGTCGAACATTAATGTAAGGATAAAATAGACTTCTTTGTTAGAAGTGAGCATACCTTGCAGGGACTCCAGTAAAGCCGTTGCCGTTTTCCCTACATCGCAGGAAAGTCCTCGAAAATCCGCGTTCGGACATCTGTGCAGAGACATCCTGGAATACTTTCACATTTCGCGTTGTTCTGTCGAGCTCCCGCTGGATTTTATCATCCCCAATGAGATGTAGGAACGTCGTCACCTCCTCAGTCGACCACGGTGTGCTTTTCTTCAACGTTAGCATTTTTGTAGCTCCTCCGTTTACAAAATGCTGCAAGCTTGCTTCTTGATATATATGTGACGCGAGGGATGATCTCGCGCGCGATCTTGTGACGATTCTCTCTGACCAATCAGCAGTCGAGAGTGTTGACGTCACAACCCTGGCCTGGTCTGATAAAAAAGAACCACGATTTTATGGGGCCGGAAAAAAAAGGGAAAAAGTACCCGCTAGCCGGTACTAGGCTATATGGAAATGCCACCAAAAACTGGCCTGGCCGCTTGAGTACGGTTCAGGACGCTTAAACGGGGCTACCCGCTGCAGTGGAAATGCGCCATTACAGAAGAGTGAAGAATAATGGCTGTTTTCTGCTTCTTCATCCTCTGAATTTTCCTCCCCCGTCCCTCTTCCTTCTCATCGCACAGATAGTGTTCTAAATCTGCCTACCTTCCCTGCACTTTTGTGTATAAAAGCTGAAAAAAGTAGATAATGAAGTACTTTGTTTTTAGTAGATTTCGTTAACCCCCTGAGGCAGTCCAAAAACTAAGAATCTGTCTCTTAACCCACCATCCCCCGAGAGCCGTAAGTGCTCGTATATCCTGGAATCGTTTTAAATGTTGTCAGTTTTTGAATGATTTTAATAGTTTGTTTTACTTCGCATATTGACTGGCTAATGTGTCATTTTATTTGTGTTTTACAGCTGTATTTGTCTGCCTTTCATGTCTGTGTTTTATATGTTGTAACTTTGTACATGCTGCCCTTCTTGGCTAGGTCACTCGTGGAAAAGAGATTTTAATCTCAATTCTTACCTGTTAAATAAAGAATATATATATATATATATATATATATATATATATATGAGTGACACTCTGCAGATTTGTCTGTCATTCACTCACAAAGGAACTGTAAGATACACTTTAATGGATGCAAACCCTGTCATTTTGGAGAAACCATCTCGAGTGAGCTATATTTTGAAAGTACACCAGTTTTTGAATGATTTTAATAGTTTGTTTTACTTCGCATATTGACTGGCTAATGTGCCATTTTATTTGTGTTTTACAGCTGTATTTGTCTGCCTTTCATGTCTGTGTTTTATATGTACATGCTGCCCTTCTTGGCCAGGTCACTCTTGGAAAAGAGATTTTTTTACCTGGTTAAATAAAGAATATATATATATATATATATATATAGAACAACTTTGGTGCCGCCCGAAAGTCCTTCTCCATGTCTTCTCCGAACTTCTCCCACACCCGCTGCTTTGCCTCGGCCACGGATGAGGCTGCTGCCCTACGGGCCTGTCGGTACCTTGCAACTGCCTCGGGAGTCCCCTGGGATAACAAATCCCTGAAGGCCTCCTTCTTCAGTCGGACGGCTTCCCTGACCACCGGTGTCCACCAGGAGGTTCGAGGGTTACCGCCCCTTGAGGCACCTAGGACCTTGAGACCACAGCTCCCCGCCGCGGCTTCGGCAATAGAGGCTTTGAACACCGACCACTCTGGTTCAATGTCCCCAACCTCCACAGGAATGCCCGAAAAGCTCCGCCGGAGGTGTGAGTTGAAGGCCTCCTGAACTTGGGCCTCCCCCAGACGTTCCCAGTTCACCCGAACTACACGTTTGGGCTTACCAGGTCTATCCAGAGGCTTCCCCCGCCACTCGACCCAACTCACCACCAGATGGTGATCAGTTGACAACTCCGCCCCTCTCTTTACCCGAGTGTCCAAAACATACGGCCTCAGGTCCGATAACGAAATTGATCATGGACCTTCTGCCTAGGGTGCTCTGGTACCACGTACACTTATGAGCATCCTTATGTTCGAACATGGTGTTTGTTATGGCCAATCCATGACTAGCACAGAAGTCTAGTAACAAACCACCACTCCGGTTCAGATCAGGGGGGCCGTTCCTCCCAATCGCGCCCCTCCAAGTGTCTCCATCATTGCCCACATGTGCGTTGAAGTCTCCCAGCAAGATTAAAGAGTCCCCTTCAGGAGCCCCATACAGGACTCTTTCCAGGGTCTCCAAGAAGGCTGTATACTCTGAACTGCTGTTGGGTGCATAAGCACACACAGCAGTCAGAGTTTTCCCCCCCATAACCCGCAGGCGTAGGGAGGCGACCCTCTCGTCCACTGGGGTAAACTCCACCAACGAAGCACCTAACATAGACATACTCTGGGGATGAGTATGGACTTATATTTAAAGTGTCACAACGAATGACAAATGTTGGCGTGGCCTGTACTTTTTTTTATGACGATGTGCTAAAATGTGTTTCGGTACGCAAAACTTGGGACACGCATCACAGCCCACAACCTTTTCAAGAATGTTTTTTTTAAACTGCTCACTAGCGCCCCCTATTGTGTGTTAGTCACATATAAGTCTCAGAACTTCACGACTTTTGGCACAGACATTCCTCATGGAATTGCGGACATATTTGTACATACATTTCATTAGCCCGCCCCCCAAAAAGTCGGCCATTTTGAAGAATGTGCGTTTTTCAGCCATTTTACGCACGTTCTTGCAAACTTCTCCTAGGGGAATGATCGGAAACATTCCAATGCAGGACAGGTTTAGCCCCTATCCAATATGATACTTAATTGAGGAGCACATTTTTGAAAAATTACTCGTGGAGGTCGTAAGCTAACAGCGAATACACCATTTTTGACGATTTACATGTCGCAAATGACTCCAAAATACTTGGATATGGTTATTCCGATATTCATGAAACGCTGTATACATATTGCTATTATGATTGCACACATATTTCAATTTGCCTTCCATTAGCCCCGCCCCCCAGAAAGTCGGCCATTTTGAAAAATTGGCGTTCTTTATGCATTTTAAGCACATTCTTGCAAACTCCTCCTAGGGGAATAATCGGAAAAATTCCAATCCAGGACAGGTTCAGCCCCCCCTCCAATATGATGCTAAATTGTGAAGAAAATAGTTGCTAGCTCAAACGGGGAGCTCGTATGCTAACGGAGAATGTACCATTTTTGACGATTTACATGTCACAAATTCATCCAAACTACTACATTTCCATTTTTGGAAACCTTTACAAAGTGGCACCGTAACTCAGAATGACCTGAAATGTTGCCCACTTATTCGGGTGGACCTACTCTACATATTATGTCCCTGAACCCCAAAGCTCCACCTACTTCATTTTTTTTAAATTACCATAATGTTAAAAACAGTGAAATATTCACTTAAATTTCAAATGTTGGTTTTTCAACACCAAACTCAGTATACAGTATCGCCGGAGGGTCAGACACATTATCGTAGGAAATGAGCATGTTCAGTTGATAAATGTGGCCGTCATTACTCTAAACGTGTTCTCAAAAAGGCGGGGCTTAGATAGAAATGCTCATAATTCATCAACAATGTACCAAAAAAACACACATGTTAGTGGTAAGGTTCAGTCTGTATTGGGGAATAAGCACAAAAAGTAATTTCCATTTTGGACTATAGGGGGCACCAAAAACATGACAAATGTATAACTCATGAACTGATGGACGAAATCTAGACATACTCTGGGGATGAGTATGGACTTATATTTAAAGTGTCACAATGAATGACAAATGTGGGCGTGGCCTGTACTTTTATTTTTATGACGATGTGCTAAAAAAAATTTCGGTACGCAAAACTTGGGACACGCATCACAGCCCACGACCTTTTCAAGAATGTAAAAAAAGAACGTAATTTTTCAAAAAACCTGCTCACTAGCGCCCCTATTGTGTGGTAGTCACATATAAGTCTCAGAACTTCACGAATTTTGTACAGACATTCCTCATGGAATTGCGAACATATTTGTACATACATTTCATTAGCCCCGCCCCACAAAAAGTCGGCCATTTTGAAGAATGTGCGTTTTTCAGCCATTTTACGCACGTTCTTGCGAACTCCTCCTCGGGGAATGATTGGAAAAATTACAATGCAGGACAGGTTCAGCCCATTTCCAATGTGATGCTAAATTGCGAAGTAATAGTTGATCGCTCAAACGAGGACTTCGTAAGCGAACGGAGAACTTTCCATTTTTGACGATTTACATGTCACAAATGACTCCAAATGACTCCAAACTACTCGCGTATACTTTTTCCAATATTCACGAAACGCTGTATACAAATTTCTCTTATAATTGCGGACATATTTCAAATGTGCTTTTATGAGCCCCGCCCCCCAGGAAGTCGGCCATTTTTAAAAATGTGCGTTTTTCAGCCATTGAACGCACGTTCTTGCGAACTCCTCCTAGGGGAATGATCAGAAAAATTCCAATCCAGGACAAGTTCAGCCCATTTCCAATGTAATGCTAAATTGCGAAGGGATAGTCGATCGCTCAAACGAGGACTTCGTAAGCGAACGGAGAACTTTCCATTTTTCACTATTTACAATTGCTCCAAACTGCTCGCATATAGTTATTCCGATATTCACGAAACGCTGTATACAAATGTCTCTTATGATTGCGGACATATTTCAAATTTGCTTTTATTAGCCCCGCCCCCCAGGAAGTTGGCCATATTCAACAATGTGCGTTTCTCATGCATTTTAAGCACATTTTTGCAAACTCCTCCAAGGGAAATGTTCCAAAAAACTCAAATCCAGCACAAATGTTGCCCATATCCAATGTGATGCTAAATTGTGAAGCAAATAGCTGCTACCTGAAATGAGGACCTCGTAAGCTAACGGAGAATATACCTTTTTGGACCATTTATATGTCAGATAGGCTACTGAATCCTGCCTGTCTGCCTGCCACATCAACGCTCACAAACACACAAACAGACAGACACACAAACACACCTAAACGTTGTACAACAAACACAAACAGCTCCTAAAGCATATAATAAATATTAGGCTACAGCCCTTGTATTTATTATGTTAAGCACCATATGGTTTCATGAAAAATATCTACTGTTTATTTCTACATATCTCCTAAAGCCTACAAATAAACACACACCCCCCCCTCCCACACACACACACAAAGACTTTATCTGTCTATAAGGCTTACAGTTACATTGTTCAATCATGCTTTAGCAACCATGTCTTTATTATGATCTCTTGTTTTCTCTGTGATTGCCAGAATTCTGGAGAAATGGGTCTGCTGGGGAACGACCCCTACTTTGAAAAGTGCACGGTAAATCAGGACAGAGCTGCCACCTGAGTTGCTGGATAAAGCAAGCCTGAACAGCGCTCAGTTGCAGCAGATTCCTGTGTAGCTTCAGATCTGAGTTGTCTTATTAGTAAGCCTAATTTATACTTTTGTAGCAACACTATTTTTATATAATGGCAAACAAAGGGTTCAGAGTCTTTTCTTTTTTTCCTGTGTCATATGTGGCAGCACTGTTCAATGCTTCTTGAAAACATTACGCACTGTAGTGACGTGTGAATAAACTCCAACTCTGTATCAACAACACTGTTGTGTAAATTCAGTAAAATACTTGTATGTGTGTAGATTAGAAAGAGGTAAGATAAAGGATCTGCAGTATTTTATGAAGTATAAATCATACAAAGGTCAGTTTTATACAAGTAGAAGTGTGTATTTACCTGGCAGTAGGCTGTCAGTAATGGCTACGCCTCTCTATTTGGACTGTTAGTTCTCGGCAGACTGGCAACTTTAAAAGTAGCTCTTGGTTCAAAAAAGGTTGGGCACCCCTGGTCTATGGTGTAGACGTGTAGAGCTCATCAATGCTGTCACTTCAGGCTTACATACTTTTACTTATAATTAAAAAATTACATCTGTGTGCCATATAGTACTTGTCATTTTGCATTATACTGTATATACTTATTGCATTGCATTGTCTTTATTTGAAATACTGCTTACACTTAATCTACAACTTCTCTCATATTATTGAATCTACATTATGGTTGTTATATATTTATCTGTTATCTTGCACTTCTTTGCGTCTTAGGTTTACATTTAAATGTTTGCTGTGACGGACTGCGGAGCTGAGCAAAACACACACTAACAGTTAGACCAAACACACTTAGCTATTCCATCTACCTCTGGAACTAGCTAAACTAGTTATAAATATGTTTATTCTTCACTGTCGGCATATCGCTACCTGGTGGATGCAGGAAAAATGGTACCAACACAACTGGCGCACATGCCTAAGATTTCCTGGTCAGAAACAAAGGAACGCAAAGTCAGGTAAGCAATTTAGAGGGATGGCAAACGGCTCATTTCGGAGGACCGACCAGCAACCCTCCCCGACAGGCGCACGGACGCGAGGGCCCACTCATCACTGCGCGCACAAGTGCGACCGCAGTTTTAATTATTATTATTATCTTTGATATTATCAAAACAAGACGGTAAACATCTCAATGATAGTTTGAGTAGGATGAGACACTCACGATGAAAGCTGGACCTGCTGAGATCCTCTTGGAGGTCTGGATCTCCTGCAGGGAGATCTCGCAGGCCTCGTGGTCTCCGGACGGAACGCTTCGAATTCCCCAATGCAGATCCACTACCTGAACAGGAAGTGACCTCGGTGAAAAAGGAGCAGGTATTTACTGAAACTACATACATTATATCTATCATATTATCAGTTACTGGATTTCTGAAAACGGACCTCAAACACCAGTCCAAGACTGCGACAGAAAGCAAGGACTTCTGGGTAAGCTTTCTCCAGCAGGGCTTTCCTCTCGATGCTCATATCTGACCGGAGAAATGTATTGTTAAGTCCGGTGATTTTGAAAGAATATCCGATCCGATATGAGTCATTGAAAAATAATTCATCCATCCATCCATCCATCCATCCATCCATGGTTTTCTTAGGAACAAACAAAGAGTCTGTAGCCTGTGACATCTCTGAGGCAACATGAATAATACATCCAGAATTGTATTTTGACATGTTTTGCCTTTAACAAAGGATTGCTATATTGCACTAAAAGTTGATTGTAATGTAGGGAGCATAAACATGAGTTAATGAACTCTGACCTGTGAATGTGGAGCTGATGAACACTCGGACCATGTTGGAGCTGCTTCTGTTCCTCTGAGCTCCATCTGAGCGTCCTCTCAGGACGTCCTGCAGGCTGACGAGTCCTGCTGCTCCTGGACTTTCTGCCATCGTCTGTCTTCTTCTCCACACTGCTCTGGGTGCCTTACCTCCCTTATAGCTGAATTGTAGTCTGTTTGTTTCCCTCAGAGTTCCTCCATGACAACCACTTCTCCCTCCTGACAGCTGCTTGGAGTCTACAGTTCCTATTGGCTGCTATACAGTGGAGGAAATAAGATCCCTTGACGATTTTGTAAGTTTACCCACTTACAAAGAAATGAACATTCTATCATGTTAATGGGCAGAATATCACAAAGAAAATCCAGAGATTTACATTATATAAAAGATTAAAAAAATAAGTGGGAAATAAGTATTTTATCCCCTTGCAACCAACACGAATCCTGGCTCTCACTGACCGGTTACATAAGTCCTCTCCCTTTAAGAAAGTACTCCTAACATCAACTAGTTACCTGTATAAAAGACACCTGTCCACAGAATCAACCAATCAGATTCCAACCTCTCCACCATGGGCAAGACTAAAGAGCTGTCTAAGGACCCCAGGGACCAGACTGTAGACCTGCACCAGGCTGGGATCGGCAACAAGACCATCAGAGAGCAGCTTGGTGAGCAGGAGACCACTGTTGGTGCCATTATTCAGAAATGGAAGAAAGACAAAATGAGCATCAGTTGCCCTCAGGCTGGGGCTCCACACAAGATCTGGCCCTGTGGGGTATGATGATCATGAGAAAGGTGAGGGTCTGTTTCCGGTTATTTTTATTTTGAAATTCAGTTCCTGACGGACACCAAAAAAGCCCGAGATTATGAAATTAAACCAATAAATAAAAGCAAGGATAATTGTGTGTTATTGGTGAGTAAATAACAGTGTGTTATTTTGAAAAGAATAACAAATTAGAAGGAAAAAATATTTAAAAATACAGATTTCAGTATCCTGAGGCCCTGAGCCCTATTTATTTTCCTCACAGACGGCAACAAAAGTCCGACATTATACGTTTTAAAAATAAAAGCAATAACTGTGGCTTGATATTGAGTAAGAACATGTTTTTATGAACCACACAGCTTCCGGTCTTCCACGACCCGACCGGAGAAAAAGACGTGCTTTAGTTAAATGTAAGTTGTGTCCTGGCGGGTCAAAGAGCATATATACTGCCCAAACCAGTCTTTCAAATCTCTTAAAACATCTGCAAAAACAACATGCTGGGACGAAGCTCGTAGCTAAGACCACAGAGACTCAGCCGACGCCACTCCACCTCCACCTGCACCTAAGCAACAGCGGCTGGATTTTAACCAAGGGACTGCTAGCCAGGGAAATGTCCATAAAGCCATTGCACGGTATGTTGTAGAACACATGCAGGCTATTGCTACAGTGGAGTCACCCGCTTTCAGGGAGCTAGTTAGCATGATAGCATGTCCGGGCGGCACACGGCATATGAAAAGGAAAACTTTTTCCAACTACCTGGAGAAAGAATATACAAAAATGTAAAGCCAGCTAATATCGATGCTATCCAGATTGCATATAATGCATGTCATGTTGATCAACAGATTGTATTATTCTCCAATGCAATAACAGTACTGAAATGAAGGCTATAAGGGCATTAATATAATGGGAGCCCTTTTTTAAGTAACTGAAATGTTACTTTTCACAGTAACGCATTACTTTTTGGTGTAAGTAATCAGTAAAGTAACTGAGTTACTTTTGAAATGAAGTAACTAGTAATGGTAACTAGTTACTGGTTTTCAGTAACTAGCACAACACTGCTCCCGAGAAACACCGGATGTTGTTATGCCCGCTGTGACGTCAAGTTACTCCGTTCTCCACTTGTAATTATGTCGTTACAAGCTTCAAAGTTGTATTTATCATCTGAATTTGCCGAAACAAGTTTAATAATCTGAAAGCCAAGACTTTTGTTTATTTGAAGATTTTTTTTTGTATTGGCTCATGATAGGCCCCCGATCTCCGTAGGCCCATGGGCTTCAGCCCAGGTCAGCCCGTGCATTAAGGCGGCCCTGGCTTCAACGCACGCTGCCGTGTGGACGCTGCCGTGTGGACGCTGCCGTGTGGACGCTGCCGTGTGGACGCTGCGTACGACCCGTCCACATGGCGGCGTGCGTTGAAGCTTCAGCGCTTCCCATTCACAAGGCTGTACACTTTATTGGATAGAACTAGACAATAACTGGTTCAAATTGTTTAAAATGTTTTATGTATGCTACTTTATTGCAAATATAGAGGGTAATCATTTGAAGGCTGACGTGAAATAATGTAATCAATGTAATGAAATTCATGAGGCTATGCTGAAATCATGGCCAACGGGAACCACTGAAACATTAACCTAGATAAAACACAAACTTATGGCTTGGACTTAAATGTTAACTAGCTAACTTGAAGCATCTGGCTGACTGCTAAACTGAACTGTTTGCTAACACGAACCAAACTATTTTAATGCTCAACCTAATTGTTAGCTAACTTCAACAACAATTAAAAAAAAATTGTAATCAAATATTTGGGGAATCCCTCGCAGTTAGCATTGTGATTACACTGTATAACTAGCCTATCATAGCTTTTTTTGTAGTTTTACATATTTGTGGTTTGTGAAGAGTGTAGTTCCTGTTGGATCTTATTTACCTGTAGCTTGCAGCTACTTGGTCTTCAGAGGTTTAACTTTGCATTAGCATACACATCCTGTTAGCTTTGTAAGCTCGACTTAGCTTGACTTAAGTAAGTTAAATGCAGCTGAAGACAGGATGGATTGGTAATAGTTTGCTATCAAAACGCACTCTGAGCCTCAGAGTGCTCAGAGTCTGAGGTGAGTCTGTACTATTTATACTGTCTCTATTATCAGTTCTCCAATGCTTGCAGTTGTTATGCTAAGCTAGGATAAACACACACATCCTGGGGCTCTGTGAGACACACTGATAGTTATTTTAAACACAGATAGATATTTAAATGTTGCAGTAAAGAAATACTTTTATTTTTCTCTCTGGTTTTGATGTGTGTTTGACCTACTGGACTTACTTACTACAACATTGTTTCAGATCAGCTTACTTTGAACTCACACTTTGAAGTGTTTACAGAGCGGGGGCAGGTGGGAGTTGGGGGTCCCCAGGGGCCACGCCCACAGCTGCTGCTCGATGCTCATTACACTGAGCATGATGATGACATTCAGGATAACAATGCAGCTGCACCTGATCATATATGTGATGGAATAGTACTTATCTGTTATCATCCCATTCTAGTGCATATCATTAATTGTCACATTGATTCAAAAATAGAAAATATCTATTTTTTAGTAACCACAAATGTCTATTATTTGTTGTTAAGATGTGTTTGTCTGGTTTCAATGTTATAACAATGATGCCTTGTAACTAGGAAAATACATTATACTGTAAATCATTTGTGTTACCTTTTTCAAAATGTTATTTAGTTATTTTTTTTTATTTTTTTGTGGTGCATTAGAAACAAGAGATCCTTCAGTTCATTTACATCCAGCTGACATTGTGTTTTCTACTGCCAGTCACAGATCCGGTCTAAGGTAGGGAGTAGTAGTAAGCACCGAGCTGTGTGCTCGGCATTTGCGGTTACTACTGTAACCAGGCACGATTCTATGCGGGCTGTTCTCTTTCTTAGAAGCTAATTATCTGGTCTTAACATTGTGTTCTGACTTGGTTGCTTGATTGTTAGCAGCAGCCGCTTGGCTAACACCTTGCATGTACGGTTAAGCTTCATTATTTAACTCAGCCGGTGAGGGCAGTGCTCTCGCTCCCGCTCCCGGTAAACGCATGGTATGGTTGCAGTAGCGCTATATCGTTGTATTTACTGCTCCTAGTACTAGACTCCTAGCACTAGGACGATATGCAGAGAACAATCTTCACTGTGTGCTGTGTGCTCTGCATGTGTGGCCATTAAGGAGGATTTCATCCTCCCAATATTATATTGTCTAGTCGGCAGCCGTTTGGCTGACACTTTTAGGCACCGGCCACAGTTACTACTGTAACTAAGGTTCTAAGCCGTAAGTACTGGCCATAGTTGCTACTGTAACTACGGTTCCAAGCTGTGCAAGTACTGGCCATAGTCAATTACCGTAACTACGGCTCTATGCTGTGTAAGTACTGGCCATAGCTACTACTGTAACTACGGTTCTAAGCCATGTAAGTACTGGCCATAGTTACTACTGTAACTACAGTTCCAAGCCGTGCAAGTACTGGCCAGAGTTACTACTGTAACTACGGCTCTATGCTGTGTAAGTGCTGGCCATAGTTACGACTGTAACTACGGTTCTAAGCCGTGTAAGTACTGGCCATAGTTACTACTGTAATTACGGTTAGATGCCGTGTGAGCCCTGGCCATGGTTACTGCTGTAACTACGGCTCTGTGCTGTTCTCTTCTTTAGAAGCTAGTTATCTGGTCTTAAACATGTGTGTTATTTGACTTGATCTCGCTTGATCGTTAGCAGTAGCCGCTCGGCTAACGTCTTGCGTATACTGTTAAGCTTCTTTATTTTACCCAGCTAGGTGAAGGCAGTGCTCTCGCTCCCGCTCCCTCTACCAGTAATGCGGATGTAGCTACATCCCTTTTTCTGTTCGGCAAGTAGTAGCACCGCTCTACTCTTCCCGTTCAGCAGGTAGCTGGTGAAGGCAGTGTTCCCGCTCCCGGTTACGCTGCATCTGGCGTTCGTCTCTAACTTAATCAGTGAAGGCAGTTCTCGCCCCCACTCCTGGTAGACGCCAAACGGCCTCGTTTTTCCGTTAAGCAGGTAGCTGGTGAAGGCAGTGTTCCCGCACCCGCTCCCGGTTACGCTGCATCTGGCATTCGTCTCTAACTCAACCAGTGAAGGCAGTGTTTTCGCCCCCGCTCCTGGTAGACGCGGAACTGCCTTGTTTCTCCGTTAAGCAGGTAGCTGGTGAAGGCTGTGTTCCCGTACCCGCTCCCGGTTACGCTGCATCTGGCATTCATCTTTAATTTAACCAGTGAAGGCAGTGTTCTCGCCCCCGCTCCTGGTAGACGCTAAACTGCCTGGTTTCCGTTAAGCAGGTAGCTGGTGAAGGCAGTGTTCTCGCCCCCGCTCCTGGTAAACTGCCTTATTTACTAATCCAGCTAGGTGAAGGCAGTGATCTTGCTCCCACTCCCACTGCCGGTAACGTGGGTGTAATTACATCCCTATTTCTGTTGGGCGAGTAGCGGCACGGCTCTACTCTTTCCGTTAAGCAGGTAGCTGGTGAAGGCTAGGTTCCCGCACCCGCTCCCGGTTACGCTGCATCTGGCATTTGTCTCTAACTCAACCAGTGAAGGTAGTGTTCTCGCCCCCGCTCCTGGTAGACGCGGAACTGCCCTGTGTTTCCGTTAAGCAGGTAGCGGGTGAAGGCTGTGTTCCCGCACCCGCTCCCGGTTATGCTGCATCTGGCATTCGTCTCTAACTCAGCCGGCAGTGTTCTCGCCCCTGCTCCTGGTAGACGCTGAACTGCCTTGTTTATTAATCCAGCCAGGTGAAGGCAGTGCTCTCGCTCCCGCTCCCTCTGCCGGTAACGTGGATGTAATTACATCCCTCTTTCTGTTTGGCGAGTAGCAGCAACGCTCTACTCTTTCCATTAAGCAGGTAGCTGGTGAAGGCTGTGTTCCTGCACCCGCTCCCGGCTACGCTGCATCTGGCTACCTACAGAATGGTTCATTCATGTAGCGCCTGTATGGCTTCTCTTGAGCCCGAGGACGGCCACGACCGCTGCCCCTCCTGCCTCGGCCGCTTCTGGCGGTCAGTGGGGACGAAATTTGAGCATCTGAGGGAGGTTCTCACGGTAAACGCCTGCATGAGCTGTAGCTGCATGCCTCGGGTGCTCAGAGTGGCTAGAATCACTGAGGTGAAACGTCTGGCAGCAGCCAACAGACACCTCTCCTTGTCGCGTCCTCCTCCAGATCAATTCGGCCGTTCCCGGCGACTTGAGGGAGCGATGGCTATGTGTGCTCCCCCCAATAGAAGGACTAGAAACAGGCTGTCCTCTAAAGTGGATCGGCTAGCTGCCAATAGGGGCATGATGAAGTCGCCTCTTGGCCCTTCAGCCTGGGCCCGGTGTAGGGGCTGCTAGCCTGTCCTCCCCCCCCCCTACTTCGGTTGGCGCCCATCCTTTGGTTGGCGCCCCTCCTTCGGCTGACGCACCTCCTTCGGTTGACGGAGAGTCCTCCGTAGCGTACCAGTCGAGCCAGGGGAGCTGTTTAGGTCAGCTGCCCTGGAGGCACTGGAGCGTGCCGCCCAAGCTAGGCAGACCAGGCAGCAGCATGCCCACTCCCAGCAGGCCCAGGGGCCGCTCTAGCAGCCGCACTCAGCCGCCGGATTACAGGGGTGGTCTGCAGAGGTCTTAGCGGCCCACTCAACCGCCTCCCAATGACTTTCGTGCCCCATGTCGCCCGCCTTCCAGGCGGCCTCGTGCCCCAGAGCCTTACCGGAGCCCCCCAAGAGGCTCCAGGGTCCGGGGGGCTGGGCCCTGAAATCCTGGGGGTGGTCGGCGGCTGCTTTCCCAGCAGCAGCTCAGTTTCTGGGCAGTCTGTACTTCCGTCCCTTGGGTGGTTTTCACCTTAACCCAGGGGTACGAACCGCAGCTCCGGCCCCTAGCCTTCGGCTGGGTCTAATTGACAGTTGTCAGCGATCCGGCCAAGAGTTCTCCGTCCTTCTGTCCAAGGACGCAATCAACCCAGTAAGACCCTCTGCTTAGCCGATCTTGGACCTCAGAGGAATCAACAGATTCCTGAAGGTGCTGCCATTCTATATGCTGACTACTGCATACGCACAGGCGGGGTGCCACAGGTCGGTGTCCCTCTTTATGACAGGGGCTTTACGGCAGCGTCCCCCTTGCACCCCGAGGGCTCCGGCTTGGGACCTGCCCTTGCTGCCGGATGCCCCATCATCTCCTCCCTTCTAGCCCCTGGCCCAGGTGGGGCTTAGGTGGCTGCCCACGAAGGCAGCATTTCTGCTTGCCATAGCCTCAGGGAAGTGAGTCGGGGAGGTGCATGTCCTCTCCATAAACAATACATGCCCGAGGTGAGACTCTCAGGCGTTGCCCTTTGGGCAAATGTGGCATTCCCACCCGGGATCCTTCCACAAACCCACTTCAATCAGCCTGCCCAGCTGGCACGCTTTGACATTCAGGATTATTACATTACATTACATGTCACTCTTGATTTTGCCCCGGCGGCACTAAAGGAGTAGGGACCCATGTGTAAAAAGAATGGCCGAAGTTTGTAAACTGGAAGACATTTTGGATATAGTTCGTTCTGGCAGTACTATTCCGGGTCATTGGGAAACGATTGTAAACGAAACATTTAAAGCGGTCCTGGAATCTTCATTTCCCGAAACATTCTGTAACATTACCGAAGAAATGAAACAAACATCAAAAGTGTATCATGTGCTCTCATTGTATGCTCTGTTTGTAGATGTAATGCATCTTTGTGTCGAAAACAGCATACACATGAATATTTATTGATTTTGTGTGTGAAAAATAAAAAAAGTGGTTTTTTTTACATTTAAAAACTGTTGTCTTCATTATAGCAAGGGGAGCGGGTCTGATACATGTGTATTACAGTCCTTCTTTTTGTGTTTTTTCAGTGTTTTCTGTGTATCTGTACACACAAAGCACAAATCATTTAAAACAAACCCTGAATCAAATTTAGAGAGGACCATTAAGAGTCAGATGGTTAACGAAAACTACTAAAACAAAGTACTTCATTATCTACTTTTCAGCTTTTATACACAAAAGAGATGTGCACAAACCTGGTGATCAAATACAAGAAGCATCTGACCTCTGTGCTGTCCAACAGGGGTTCCTCCACCAAGTGCTAAGACATGTTTTGCAAGGGGATCAAATACTTATTTCCCACAGTTAAATTCAAATCAATTTTTATCTTTTATATAATGTCAATTTCTGGATTTTCTTTTTGATATTCTTACTCTCATTGTTAAAATAAACCAGTAATTTATTTGTAAGTGGGTACACTTACAAAATCTGCAAGGGGTCAAACACTTATTTCCTTCACTATATTTGACTCTTCACTTGCCGTAACAAATATGCATTTCCTCTCTGTGGGACGAATAAAGATATTCTGATCATTCCTCATCAAACCATTTAAAAAAAAAGTTAAGACATTCAGTGGTAACCTTGTTAACAGAAGTGGTAATAACAGAGTGATATTGACTTTTAGTCATTTATTTATTATGCACTTTTTCCTGCAGGTGTGGCTTGAGCCTCATCTCGCATAGCATTTTGGGCAGATGGATTTAGAGGCATTCAGGTTGTCCATCATCTCCAATGCCCTGACGCCCCGTGGCAGGGGGAGACGTGATGGCAGCTTATAGCAGCACTGGTTGATTATACTGTTGGACAACATTTACACAAGTTTCAATTCAACATACCAAGTTGTATTGACATATGCACAACAGCGTTGTTTAGGCAATGAAAATCCTAACCCTATACCTAACCCAGGGTCCTAGGCTTCTCCAATAATGCAACATACAATATACTCAAGACATAAAAAGATAAGTGAAAACACTACACAGAGCTCAGGAGTTTTACAGCCTTATTGCCTGTGCGATAAACTTAAGCTGCACTCAATAAAGACACCATTAATAAAGTGTTGCTGTCAGAGAACATACCTGGGCACCAACACTGCACCTCGTCTGGGCTTTGGCTTACTAGCCTTCACCACCCTCATGCTCACAGTCTTTCCTCTCCTGCTGAGCTCAGGCTCTTCCTGTTCAATGTGCCGTTCTGCTCTAAAACCAAACATTTCGATTACATTTCTTGAGTTTTAGAAAACCTAATCTATAATTGGCTCAAAGGGGGGATTAATGAAACACTTACTCGACAAACTTATCAGACAAATCCTTGTCCTGTTTTATTTTCTCCTGCATTACATGGGCATCAGATGTCCCAGGGAGCATGGACAGAGTGACTCCTGTGGGTTTTCTATCATCCTTGCTGCAGGCTTCACCTATAGGTGGAGGGTGCTGTGCATTCATGGACAATCCAGCCATGGCAGCTGATAATTTGTCCAACGTGTCAATAGCAACCAGGGGACAATGTTTCCCAGATCCATGGTTGCTGCTCACAAAATGTCTTTGAGGGGTTCTCATTTTTAAATGATCTGGTGAGGAAGTGGCACATTTTCCCCCGGTTTGACTGCTAAAGACTCACTTTTTTTTTACAAAGGGCTCCGCCTACCACTCAACATAACAAGGCGGGACTTGTTTAAAAAAAGTGAGAGATGGTCCGCTTTTAGTTTCCCAGACGGTGCTTGTCAGGACTCTTCTCACTTCTGGCAGCGGGGAAATAACTCTTTCTTCCTCCACATTGAGGGGTGGCGGTGAAACTTCTTCTTTGATCTCGCATGCTGTCTGTGTTTCTTTGCTTTTCTTTGCAAATATCTTGTACACCGATGGTTCCACTATGGTTTCTTGATGCACTACTTCTTCCAATACAGTGGTTGCTTGGAGATCTCTGGAAGACACCAGAGTTAACACAGCCCAATCTGTTGAGGTCAGTGTCGCTTTAACACTACGGGGTCCGTACGTTTCTCCATTCTTCAGATTGTAGAAATGCAGTTCATTCCCCATATAGTTGAATACATAACCCCAAACATCGCAATTTTTCAGAGTCCATTCTTCATGAAGTTCTTCGGCCGGAGGCGTCTGAATCCGGCACAGATATTGCATTCGTTTCTTGATTGGCGCTCCGGACGGATGGTTAGTCACAGGCGTCCCGCTGATTAAACCCATATTTATGCTTCTCTTGGCCATTTTTCTTTTTTGAAATTATTTTCATCTATTTCCGTCCCCTTACTTTTAAATGTTCTGCTGAGGAGGGCGGGACATGTTATGTTGAGTGGAGGCGGAGCCCTTGTACAAGCTGGAGGCTTCATGGAGTGAAATGGAGTAGAAAACACATTTTAAGAACACTTCTCTTTATGAATACAGCAACATTCTAATATTATCCCTAGTACAACCTCACACAACTTAATATTGGGTTTCCTTATAGTGGTGTAAAATAATTATAAAAAAGACAAAGATCATGTTTTTTAAATTGTTTTATTATTTCCCCCTCTTCAGAGAGACTTTTTTTATAGTTAGTAAAAAGTAATTACACATTAGTTCACAGTCCCTACAATTAAAAAAAGAGAATATCCTCAGGTATCACTATTAAAAAAACCTAAATAAGATCTTTTAAATATAACATGAGTACCCCCTTTGTAAAACATATACTGCATTCGTATACTTCCAAGAGACTCCTAAACATCTACTTGGGCAGTGTTAATTGTTCTTAAAGATAAGTTTGTGCACAGGCTGACAGGCAGGTAGGCATCTGAACCCCTCGCAGATGCTGCAGTCGTTTCTTGACTGGCGCTTCGGACGGGTGGCTTCAAGTTGTTACACAGGCTAATTAAACCCAATTCGAGACGTCTCTTGGCCATTTTTCTTTTTTGAAAAGTGACTAGGTAAGTGGAATTGTCTGTCTTTTTTAAATTTAGTTTGAGCATATCTCTATACACTACTCTGTTGGCTCATAGCCTCAGGAGGGGTGGGGAGAAGGGGGGAGGCTGGGAGGGTAGGCATTCTCACACATAGCTTCAAAAGATATACAGAGATTAACATCAAAGGCTTTCACCAATTTGAAATCACACCTGCCTGTTATAACACATCACATCAAAAGGCAAACATCAAAGGCTAATTAGATTAGACAACAAAGGGCTCTGAGGGGCAGGGGTCAGAGAGACTGACTTAATCAATACATCAAAGAACTATACAACAAAAGGGGCTGCCTGGGGCATTTCAATCCTATCTGATTGCAAGGCTATTTAGTCAACTCTCAGGGCAGGGGTCAAATACCTTAACTCAAAGAGACTATCTTAATCAATACACCAAAGAACTATACAACTAAGCTGTTGAAGGAAGTTTTTTCCATTAATTAGCACTTCTTTATTAAATATTATGAATATGTCTTTATTATTGATAGAGATTTTGAGGGACAACTGGTCCGCTTTCCAAATCTCCGCGCGTCCCTAACAAGCTTGTTATCATACAGGAAGGAATCCAGAACATACAAGTATCCGTTAAAACAATAATCTATTTTAATGGTAATATAACAATGCAATACAATCAATACCTTACCATACAAAGCCATATCATATCATATGCGTAATGTCAGGAGTATGCCTACTCCTGGCCCTTGTTCACGGGCTGCCACGACCTTCCGGTCCGGGCAGCGCAAGAAGAGAGAGGCAGAACAAAAAGCTGAATAGGCTTTCATACCAACAGAAACAGGAAGGGGTGGAGTTTACTCAGCCTCCACACACCCACACACCCCACACATTCCAGAGACCTCAGATGTGTCTTAAAGGATATTTAAGATAACACAAATATTTCATCTCTCATATCTCCAACTTCTGGTTACACAGAATACAAAGTAATTAAACCCACACAGATACTATTCAAGATATGTAGACTTCCCTGAAACAAGACATGCTAGAGATCTTAAGCAGAATATACTCTTCCCCCACCTAGCACCCTGTCATGCATGCCTACACCTCCCCCACAGGGCAATAAAACCCTGTTTACTCTAAACAGCCCTATTGTTTAGAGCCATTTTAGTCCTCACCTTTCTGAAAGGATAAAACAGAGAAATCAATATAAAACACAAACACAAGTATTGTTTGAACAGTATTCACTTAACTGCTACTATTGATAATTACCAGAGAAACTCAAGGGACCCCTTTTAATATCTGGAAAGACTTTCTGCCATTTCAAATGTAACACACTTCTTAAATATCAGATGCTGCATTATCAGGCTATGTTCCACAATCATTCAAAGTAGCAGTGATAAAACAGCTTCTTAAAAAGCATAATCTCGATCCAGAGGTTTTAGCCAACTATAGACCTATTTCTAATTTTCCGTTCCTCTCAAAAATTCTTGAGAAAGCGGTCGCAAAACAATTGTGTGATTACTTAAAAAACAATGATTTATTTGAAGATTTTCAGTCTGGCTTTAGAACACATCATAGCACAGAGACAGCTCTGGTTAAAGTCACAAATGATATTATAATAGCCTCAGACAAGGGACTTGTCTCTATTCTTGTTTTGCTCGATTTCAGTGCTGCATTTGATACTATCGACCATGATATCCTATTGCAAAGACTAGAGCATTTAGTTGGCATACAGGGAACTGCTTTAGGCTGGTTTAGGTCCTATCTATCTGAACGCTCTCAGTTTGTACGTGTTAACGATGAATCTTCCACGCAAACCAAAGTTAGCCATGGAGTGCCACAGGGCTCAGTGCTCGGACCTATTTTGTTCACATTATATATGCTTCCGTGAGGCAATATTATAAGGAATCATTCTGTAAACTTTCATTGTTATGCGGATGATACTCAACTATATTTATCAATCAAGCCTGATGAAATTAATCATCTAAATAAAATTCAAGACTGCCTTAAGGACTTAAAAACGTGGATGACCTTAAACTTTTTGATGTTAAACACAACCAAAACTGAAGTTATTGTACTTGGCCCGAAGAATCTACGAAACAAATTATCTAAAGATATACTAACGATGGATGGCATTCATTTGGCCTCCAGTGAGACTATAAGGAATATTGGTGTTATATTTGATCAGGATTTATCCTTTAACGCCCACATAAAATCAATTTCAAGGACCGCCTACTTCCATCTACGTAACATTGCCAAAATCAGGCATATCTTGCCTCAAAACGATGCAGAGAAACTAGTCCATGCATTTGTTACTTCTAGGCTGGATTATTGTAACTCTTTATTATCAGGGAGTACCAAGAAGTCAGTCAAGTCGCTTCAGCTGATTCAAAATGCTGCGGCTCGTGTACTAACCAGAGTTAGGAAAAGGGACCACATTACTCCTGTTCTGGCTGCCTTACACTGGCTCCCTATAGAACACAGGATAGAATTTAAAATGATTCTTCTCGCCTACAAAGCCCTTAATGGGCAAGCACCATCTTACCTTAAAGAACTCATTATACCCTACTGTCCTACTAGGGCATTGCGTTCCAAGAATGCAGGGTTGTTGGTTGTTCCTAGAGTCTCTAAAAGTACAATGGGAGCCAGAGCATTTTCTTATCAAGCTCCACATTTGTGGAATCAGCTTCCAGTTTGTGTTCGGGCGGCAGACACCCTATCCGTTTTTAAGAGTGCGCTTAAGACCTTCCTTTTTGATAAAGCTTATAGTTAGGGCTGATTAGATTCAGCCCCTAGTTTTGCTGATATAGGCTTAGTTTGTCGGGGGACATCTTACTTCTTCCTTCTCTCTGTCTATACCTGTGTACTCTCATGTTCCCATTAACCCAGCTTCCCCACATGTATTTCTTTTTGGTGTCTATATACGCTGGGATCCGGAGTCATGGATGATCCTGCGGTCCTCTGTCCTGGATCGCGAGCGCTGGATCTTGAGCCGTGGCTGTGGTCCTGGATGGATATCCTCGTGGATTCATCTTCCTATTATACACACATGCATTTCCAAACATTTGGACTACCTATGTTGCAAATGTATCATCTTTTCAATTTACACACGGCATCTATTGCACGTCTGTCCGTCCTGGGAGAGGGATCCCTCCTCTGTTGCTCTCCCTGAGGTTTCTCCCATGTTCCCTTTAAACTGGGTTTTCTTTGGAAGTTTTTCCTTGTACGATGTGAGGGTCTAAGGACAGAGGGTGTCGTATTGTCATACTGATATTCTGTACACACTGTGAAGACCACTGAGACAAATGTAACATTTGTGATATTGGGCTATATAAATAAACATTGATTGATTGATTGATTGATTGATTGATTGACAACAAAGGGACTGCCTGGGGCATTTCAAACTGATTACAAGGCTAATTACTCAATGCTCAGGGGCAAGGGTCAAATATCTTAACTTTAAAGGGAGCACTTATACAGTACATCAAAGAACCACGCCGGGGGGCCTTTCACTCCAATCTGATAACACACACATCAAAGAATGGGAGGCGGGACAATGGGAGGCGGGACTTGGCTCATTTGCATAATCGGGGGCGTGTCCACTTGGCACTTTCTATGCATACTAATTTGACGAAAGCGGCATGGTTACTACTACTGTAGGGGACCAGATTAAAATAAATTCCCTATCCTGAATATTCACAATATTATAAAAACAGTGGTAATCAAGCAGAAACAATTCTGCTATTCAAATATGTATTTATTTTCAGATTTTTCCCTACTGAAATATTCATGCACAAAACATTTAAATAACGAGAAGGGCCACATTTTTATCAATAAATGAAATTATTAAAATATAATGAAATAAAACATTTTAGTTTAAACTCAGAATTCTGACTTGGGGGCTCACATGGCAAAGGGGCAAAAATGTTTGACATGTGGCCCAAATAATATCCATTACTGTTCTGCGAGGTCAAAGGCAACAGTTGGGAAGCAGTGATTTCACAAGTTTGAGTCTTTGTAAAGGACACAAACTATAAGCAATAGTTTCTGGGACAGATTCAAATCAATGTAGAAAGTGATGCAGGTTTTGAAAAATAAATCGCTCAAACGAGGGAGATATAATACAATAACAGCAGTTTGATTCTCAACGTATGCAGTGGGAAGAGTTGTTTTTGATTATGTTAAATTTGCTCTCTGTCATGTTTGTTCAGCAAATGTACCTTCAGGCTGTGTTTTTAAAAAGCAGTGATGTTGACCTGAAGCTCTCCGAGGACGTTACATCAGCTGGGAGACACTCCCTCTGTAGCCGACTGACAACTCCTTCTCTCCCAACTCTCATACTGGGATCAGGAACCCCTATTTTGTAAGGGTAGAGCAGCAACCACCAAAGTGTGTGGAAAGAGCAGAGCATTCAAATGAGCTCAACTGATTCATCAGTTAGTATATTCTAATAAAATATAATTTTCAGAATGACTACCTTTACTTTTGATACCTTTGTTTGTTTTTTACTAAAGGAAGATTTTAGGAAGGGATTGTACTTGTAATGGAGTACTTGCACATGGTAGTATTTATGCTTTAACTTAAAAAATATTTATTTTACAATTGCAGAAAAAATATAGATGTGTGAATGAATTGGGTAAACTGCACACACGGAAACAGCGCAAAAATGATCTGCTAATCTTTCAGATAACAAATGATGAACATGTATCTTGCTGATGTCCGCTAATGTTAGTGGAGCTGCCCTCATCAGTTACCATTCGACGGAGCTTATGATGTATCACCAATCCCTACAACACTCGTTTCACTAACCCGCTCACTAATTACCACGTGTGTCTTACCATATGACCCCTAAGGGGTCTGTCTCTGTTCACCTAAAAAATCATGTAAATATTGATTTCTCACTCACAATTCTTGAATTGCCCCCACAGTGAAGTTTTGTTGATTTGATGTAAATAGCTTTGACTCGACTAAACGATATCAGCACACACGCTCACAAACTCTCACACTACTTGCAGTATAATCGAAGTGTCATTCATTCAGTATATGCTCGCTACTGCCCAAACATGCATTTTTACTTGAACAGTACCATTAAAGACAAGTCAGCATAAACAGTCTTAGCTTGCACTGAGTGCCTGAAGTGCCGTTAGTAAATGTGTTTGTGTAGTAGTGAGCAAACAACTGGATATACGAGACCTGCGTCTCTGCACAAGTTTCGTTTTCTTTTTTTAGTCTGCTGTTAAATGCAGTCCCTATTTCATCAAAAAATGTCCCCCTTTTTCCAGGATTCTTCGTTCACCGTGGATTCTTCGTTCACCGTGGATTCTTCGTTCACCGTGGATTCTTCGTTCACCGTGGATTCTTCGTTCACCGTGGATGCATTCAAGAGGAACCAAATAGAAATTGAGAATTGGTGTATCAACCTTCTGCTAGGACAATAACTAAATAAAAAGCATGCAGACCCTCAGATAACAGAAGGGTTTGTGTACTGGCCCTTACCAGACTCATCTGTAAAGCAAGACACAGAAGATATCCTCAAATCCTTTTATTGATGCAAATTTGTGTACATTTTTCTTTTAGAAAACATCAGTCCGTTGTTCTCTGTGAACTGTGTGTGGAGCGGTCTGCTGTGATTGGTCAGCAAGGACACGGCGTGCTGGCATCCAGCTCCACGGTCAGTCCTTTACTCAGCAGGAACGCTTCCTGTTTCGGTTCCCGCCCGAGGAACTTCCTCAACATCTCGGAGGCATCCTCTGAGCCGCCAGGCCGCAGGATGTACTTCCTGTAGTCCATACCAACCTGGAGGGCCAATCAGGAGACAGCGATTAAAGACAACAGTGTTTGTGCTAAGCTAGGCTTATATTTACACTCTTCTACTAGTGAAACTTCTGCACACTAATTTATCTCAGGATAAATAGCCTTTTCACTTTTAACATCTCAAAAAACATATATTCTCGATTTCAAGCTTATAAAAAGGCTTACTTTAGGGATAATAATGTATCTCCATTTTATGTAACACAGATTTTCACCAACATACAGATTTGTTTTAGTCTGGTTATTTGCCAAATTCAAAATATTGTATTCTTTCTTCCAAAGCCGTCACATGCAGTGCAGTACAACAAAGAAATCCCTCTGAGGTTTAGGGTAGTTTGAATACAAAGGCAGTATAGAATTCTAAATATACTCAAGTAAAGTATTTGAGTACCTCAAAATATACTTAGGTCCAGTACTAAAGTAAATGTACCCAGCTTTACTTGCTTGTTTTGGTTCAGTTTCATTTCATCAGTAGTGAGCAGATATTTTCCTTCATATCACCCATACATTTTTTCTCCTGATTAAAATGAGTTATTTGATTTTTCTCAGATCTGACCTTCGGGTTCATGATTCCCTCTAGTTTGAAGCGAGCGAAGAACATGTCCATGGAGAACACTTCGCTCCACAGGTAACCGTAGTACTGAGCATCGTAGCCGCCGGCCAGGTGCCCGAAGGTCGCCGGCATGTTGGTTCCTGCGGAGAGAAGTCAATGGGGAGAGAGAGAAGAGAGGATGGAAACCAGGCGGCAGTGAACTCAGTGTTTCCTCTAGTTTGTACGATTGCTAGGTTTTTGTTACTACAACTGGAACTAAATGAGAGATAATTCAACAACATTCAGAAAGCAAAACTTGACATGATTAAAGGGGCCCTGGTCTACAAAGGCTGAAATCCCTGTGTTGCCTCCAGGGGGAGTTTCTCTCCCACACACTCCCCCCTGCCTGAAACGCCTCCATTGGACACACTGGTTTACTTCTGCTTTTATGCTCTCCAACACATTGTACATTTCAGACAGATCTCTAAGCGGTTGACCAATCACAACAGAGCTGGCCAGCTAACCAATCAGAGCAGACTGGGCTATGGTTTCAGACAGAGGGTGAAAAGAGGTGCTGCAGCACAGGCAGTATGAGACAAAGACAGAGCTTTTTGAACATGAAAGCATGGAGACATGTCCCAGTAGAGACGCTACTATACACTTGATAATTAGCATAATAGGGCTTGTTTAAGGTACAACGTTATTATGACACTTGTATTTGGGAGCTAGTGGCCTGCCTTTTGTGTTCTTTAACATGTGTGGAATAATCATCTGCAGCATTTAAAAAGTGACCTGGTGAAGCAGGGATTCCCAGGATGTCCTGAGAGAGGCGTGCGTATTCCTCTGCAGCATCCAGTCCGTTCCTGGTGTGCAGAGCCTGGTCCACTTTAGCCAGGACGATCTGCCTCAGGTTGAACAGCCCTGCACGAGGGGCACAGTCACATTAAGGGTTTGGAATTCAACATTACCCACAGTTAAAGTGGAATACATGTTTGGTATAAAAGTACTATTTCATGTGTGGTACCCACCGGTGTTGGCAAGGCGGGACTTGATGAGTTTGTCCAGCAGCTCCTCTGGGATGGCGCTGTTGGTCTTGTAGTGCTTGGACATCCTCTGCAGAGGCTCCCTCTCCCACACCCAGTTCTCCAACATCTGAGATGGAGCCTCCACGAAGTCCCGCTCCACGTGAGTCCCGCTGAACATGGCGTAGTCCGCCTGCAAACAAACACATGGACACTCAGAAACCTGATGAGGCGCACTCACTGCCGGCTCACAGCCTGTTTAGGAGACACATTCTCTTAGGGTACGAAAAAAGTAATGACAGCATATTACAATCGGCACCAATGGAATATCATAGAATACACTCCTGTATCATTAGAAATGTACACGGCTAACAATCATTTTAAGCTTTACGAATATCAGCGAGCTCTGCCGTTAGTGGCCGTCACAGAGGGTTCCACAAACTGAGACCAATGGTAATGCTCTGTGTTGCCAGACCTCACAACAATTTGTTAATTTTCTCTTAACATGTCTTACAGTGTCAGAATGTTCAGAAGACATGAGGCTTGTAAAAATGGACCCTATATTCACTTTCATAACTCAGTCCATCATAAACTGTGACTAGAACTATCCCATCATCATAGTCATTGGATTCAGACCAGCTGATAGTCTCCTAAAGAACCGCGGCAGATGAAACCCATACAACACAGATACAGAAAATTGAATTGTAGAACTAAAATGTAACAGCATTCCAACTATCGGTCATCCGGGACTCATAGAACCGTAGTTACAGCCGTAACTATCGTTCTACTTCGTCCCTACTGACCGCCAGAGGCGGTGCTTTAAGCACTGGATGACTTATACCAACAATGTCATGAAGAATCCAAGCCCTTGCTCACCACTGGAAGCAGCAGAGCTCAGCAAAAGGACCACGCCCAAAGAATGGGGAGTGGCGACATTGACCTGATGACAACTGGAGAATGTGCCAGAAGACGCCCACGACGCCGCGGCGCAGATGGTCTCCAGGGGCACCACCCTCAGGGCAGCCCAATATGTTGAGATGCTCCTTGTAGAGTGGCATCTCAGCCTGATGGCAGGGGGCGGCCACTGGCCCCGTAAGCCTGTGAGATGGTATCGACAACCCAGTGGGGCAGCCACTGGTTAGAGGGCACAACCTGCTTTAGTGCCGCCAGGGCAAACTCAAGAGTTGCTCCTCCTGCCGTATACAGGCAGTAGCCTTGATATACGCCCTTTGGGCACCCCCAGGGCACGGCAACTTCGACGTGCCATACTCCTGAATGTCAAAGCGTGCCAGCTGGGCAGGCTGATTGAAGTGAGTTTGTGGAAGGACCCCGGGCAGGAATGCCACATTTGCCCAAAGGGCAACGCCTGAGAGTCTCACCTCGGGCATGTATTGTTTATGGAGAGGACATGCAACTCCCCGACTCGCTTCCCTGAGGCTATGGCAAGCAGAAATGCTGCCATCGTGGGCAGCCACCTTAGCCCCACCTGGGCCAGGGGCTCGAAGGGAGGAGATGATAGGGCATCCGGCAGCAGGGGCAGGTCCCAAGCCGGAGCCCTCGGGGTGCTAGGGGGACGCTGCCGTAAAGCCCCTCTCATAAAGAGGGACACCGACCTGTGGCACCCCGCCGTGGCGCCGTCAACCCGAACATGTCGGGCAGAATCGCAGCCACATAAATTCAGAGTGGAGTGAGAACGTCCACTATCTAGAAGGGACTGTTGTCTAAGCAACAACGTACATGCTGTCCCCAAGGAACACGCACATTCTTGCCCCCCAGTTGGGGTAGAAAGTGCGTGAGTGCAAGCTGCACAGCCCGAAGCTCTAGCACGTTGACCTGGCGCGCACTCTGCTGGGCAGACCGCTGATCCTGAACGGTCCTGCCCTGCCGCACTGCACCCCACCCTGAGAGACATGCACCTGTGGTGATGGTCTCCTGGCGGGATGGGATGGCGCCCATGGGCACGCCCACCAGGAGATAGGCCCCTCCAGCGTGACGGAGAGTGGAGCACTGCTGCAACACCCTGACTTCCCTGCGCCTGTGCCACTTGGCGTCCAAGTGAAGGCTGTTCAGCCACATCTGCATGGGGCACAACGACAGCGAGCCTAAGGGCCCAGCGGCAGAGGCAGCTGCCAGTCTTCCCAAGGGCCGGAGGAACTGAATATAAGGCACCATCTTGCCCAGCCCACGTGGAAGTAAGCATCCCTCAAGTCTACGGTTGAGAACCACTCCACCTGTGCGTATGCAGTGGTCAGCATATAGAATGGCAGCACCTTCAGGAATCTGGTGATTCCTCTGAGGTCCAAGATCGGGCGAAATCCGCCGACTTTCTTGCTCACGAGAAAGTACGCCGAGTAGAACCCCCTGGGCTAAGCAGAGGGTCTTACTGGGTTGATTGCGTCCTTGGACAGAAGGACGGACAACTCTTGGGCCAGAGCTAGGGCCCCTGCCGGATCGCTGACGACTGTCAAATTAGACCCAGCCGAAGGCTAGGGCCCGGAGCTGCGGTCCGTACCCCTGGGTTAAGGTGAAAACCACCCAAGGGCCGGAAGTACAGACCGCCCAGTAACTGAGCTGCTGCTGGGAAAGCAGCCGACGACCGCCCCCGGGATTTCAGGGCCCAGCCCCCCGGCCCCTGGAGCCTCTTGGTGGGCGCCGGTAAGGCTCTGGGGCACGAGGCCACCTGGAAGGAGGGGCGTCAACCGAAGGGGGGGGGAGGGGGGACAGACGGCCCGCTAGCAGCCCCTACACCGGGCCCAGGCTGAAGGGCCAAGAGGCGACTTCATCATGCCCCTATCGGCAGCTAGCCGATCCACTTTAGAGGACAGCCTGTTTCTAGTCCTTCTATTGGGGGGGAGCACACATAGCCATCGCTCCCTCGTACACGAGAAAGTACGCCGAGTAGAACCCCCTGGGCTAAGCAGAGGGTCTTACTGGGTTGATTGCGTCCTTGGACAGAAGGACGGACAACTCTTGGGCCAGAGCTAGGGCCCCTGCCGGATCGCTGACGACTGTCAAATTAGACCCAGCCGAAGGCTAGGGCCCGGAGCTGCGGTCCGTACCCCTGGGTTAAGGTGAAAACCACCCAAGGGCCGGAAGTACAGACCGCCCAGTAACTGAGCTGCTGCTGGGAAAGCAGCCGACGACCGCCCCCGGGATTTCAGGGCCCAGCCCCCCGGCCCCTGGAGCCTCTTGGTGGGCGCCGGTAAGGCTCTGGGGCACGAGGCCACCTGGAAGGAGGGGCGTCAACCGAAGGGGGGGGAGGGGGGGACAGACGGCCCGCTAGCAGCCCCTACACCGGGCCCAGGCTGAAGGGCCAAGAGGCGACTTCATCATGCCCCTATCGGCAGCTAGCTGATCCACTTTAGAGGACAGCCTGTTTCTAGTCCTTCTATTGGGGGGAGCACACATAGCCATCGCTCCCTCAAGTCGCCGGGAACGGCCGAATTGATCTGGAGAGGTGTCTGTTGGCTGCTACCAGACGTTCCACCTCAGTGATTCTAGCCACTCTGAGCGTCCGAGGCATGCAGCTACAGCTCATGCAGGCGTTTACCGTGAGAACCTCCCTCAGATGCTCGAATTTCGTCCCCACTGACCGCCAGAGGCGGCCGAGGCAGGAGGGGCAGCGGTCGTGGCCGTCCTCGGGCTCAAGAGAAGCCATACAGGCGCTACATGAATGAGCCATTCTGTAGGTAGCACTGTAACTGTAACAACCAGTAACACTGCTTTCACTGGTTGAGTTAGAGACGAATGCCAGGTGCAGCGTAACCGGGAGCGGGAACACAGCCTTCACCAGCTGAACGGGAAGAGTAGAGCGGTGCTACTGCTCGCCGAAAATAAAGAAGCTTAACAGTATACGCAAGACGTTAGCCGAGCGGCTGCTGCTAACGATCAAGCGAGATCAAGTCAAATAACACACATGTTTAAGACCAGATAACTAGCTTCTAAAGAAGAGAACAGCACAGAGCCGTAGTTACAGCAGTAACCATGGCCAGTGCTCACACGGCATATAACCATAGTTACAGTAGTAACTATGGCCAGTACTTACACGGCTTAGAACCGTAGTTACAGTAGTAACTATGGCCAGTACTTGCACGGCTTAGAACCTTAGTTACAGTAGTAACTATGGCCAGAACTTGCACGGCTTGGAACCTTAGTTACAGTAGTAACTATGGCCAGTACTTACACAGCATAGAGCCGTAGTTACGGTATTGACTATGGCCAGAACTTACGGCTTGGAACCGTAGTTACAGTAGTAACTGTGGCCGGTGCCTAAAAGTGTCAGCGAAACGGCTGCCCACTAGACAATATAATATTGGGAGGATGAAATCCTCCTTAATGGCCATACATGCAGAGCACACAGCACACACAGTGAAGATTGTTCTCTGCATATCGTCCTAGTGCTAGGAGTCTAGTACTAGGAGCAGTAAATACAACGATATAGCGCTACTGCAACCATACCATGCGTTTACCGGGAGCGGGAGCACTGCCCTCACCGGCTGAGTTAAATAATGAAGCTTAACTGTACATGCAAGGTGTTAGCCAAGCGGCTGCTGCTAACAACCAAGCAACCAAGTCAGAACACAATGTTAAGACCAGATAATTAGCTTCTAAGAAAGAGAACAGCCCGCATAGAACTGTGCCTGGTTACAGTAGTAACCGCACATGCAGAGCACAGAGCACCCGCAGTGAAGATGTTCTCTGCATATCATCCTAGTGCTAGGAGTCTAGTACTATAAAAATGTAGCCACGGTACTCTAGCGCAGCGAGAGGATGAAAGGAACAGATCCTCTTACGACACCGGCTGATATAGCCCATGTCACGTGGGTCACAAGTTACTTTGTTGTTATTGGTACTCGAGCTGCGCATGCGCACGATGGACATATCCAGTGCTTAAAGCACCGCCTCTGGCGGTCAGTAGGGACGAAATAGAACCAACTGACATGCTCAGAGCAGCAGACTTCAGATAAAGGTTAAAGGTCATGCCCTCAACAGCTCTACTCAATTATGGGGTGTCATCATCATATGCCGAAGAGAGAGAGAAGAGGGAGAGGGCGATTAAGAGAAGAGAGAGAGTAATGTAATAAAACACGGTTTTCTCATAACTTCAGTGAAAATACTGCAAACAGCCCAGAACTTCACAGGTTTGGTAACGATGCAGCCATCAATGCATCTAAGCGTATTATGGGGTGTCATCAAATGCCGTTGCCATGACCGGTTTTATGCCATTTCCATGGAAACGGCATAAAACATGATGTCGCTTTAACTCCTATGAAAATGTTTCAAAAGTGCTCAACTTCACATGTGTGCCAACAGTCCAGCCGTGAAGACATCTACGGGACAGTTTTGAGATTTATTCAAATGCTGTTGCCATGGCAACACAATGCTCGCCATGAAACACGGTTTTCTCATAACTTCAGTGAAACTGCTCCAAACGCCCCACAACTTCACAGGTTTGGTAACGATGCAGACATCAACGCATCTAAGCATATTCTGGGATGTCATCAAATGCTGTTGCCATGGCGACAGATCATTCGCCATCAAGTTAGTTCAGAAGTTTGCAGTTCAAATATTCTGCTGCTTTTCCAAGCCTTTTTACTTTCTTTTCTTCTCTCATCACACATTCAAGTGTTCAAGTATCATTTCAAGTATCTAAATTCTTCACTTTCTTCTTAAACATTACATTTCAGCATAGCAGTTTAGCGTCAGCTTTTCAGCATAAAGCATTCGCACTAGCAATTTCTTCAGGAATTGCATTCTCTAGTTTACAGTTGAAATGCATGGTTCACATGGCACACATGTTGATGCTAAGCTTGTAACATATTTGACCAATTACTTGCTGATTTCTTCTATTCTTATCGATCTGTTGCTCAGAGCTATCTTTATCTCTTGTCATATTTGTCAGTGTTGATGAACCATTGTAAAGCATTGTTCTCCAAAAAAACACTTCATACTAAATAAAATGACCTGAAAGAGCATTCAAACAGATTTATTGCTAGAGATTTCAAATGTGTTGTGTGGGTATCTCCATAGTGGTCATCTGAGCTGTTTCTTCAAAATATCTACTTTGTAATAACTGCATACTGTTTACATGAACAGCTAATTGGATGTGAAGCTGGACAGGTGTAGCATCGGTAACTACAGGTGAACACTGGTTCCTCAGACCTCAGCGCAGAGTTGGTGCATGACGTGTCCGAACTCGTGGAAATACGTCTCCACCTCGTCGTGCTGCAGGAGAGACGGGGCGTCAGCCGTCGGCTTGCTGAAGTTGGCCACCATAGCCGCCACCGACATCTGCCGCCTGCCGTCAGGCAGCAGGCAGCCGGGCTGCAGGCCGAAGCATGCAGCGTGACCATACTTCCCCTCCCTGCAGGGACACAGAACACACACACATCAACACATCTGTAGTCAAAAGTAGAGGAGCAACAGGGGAGAAGGAAAAGGAAACCGACATAAAGGAAGAGGGAACTATTTATAAAGGAAAGAAGAGGAGAAATGACGAGGAGGGGGAAGGACGAAGAGGAAAAGTAAAAAGACGAGGAGGAGAGTACATTGAAAGATTGTGAGGGACGAAATAAAAAACTAAGTGGAGGAGAGGATATTTAGTGAGGGAGGAGGAGGAAAAGTAGACCCTCATAACTCCCCTTTAGGTGTTCCCTGAATACATGCATGCCCCTTTCACACCGACGCGGTTCCCATTCTAGCTTTGTGCTTGCGCTCTTCTGGTTCTGAACCGGTTTTTTCTTTTCAGCCCCCGTTTTGTTCACACCGCCGAGAGCCCGACTGATGCTGCCGCGTCATGACGTCGCCGTTTACATCACTGATTTTCTCCCCAAGGGCGCTCACAACTGCGTCGGGTCGATGATCGTGTAGCTTTTAATCATACGAAGCCAGATTAAATTAAATAACTACTTCTCAACCCTTGTACTTTTCTTCAGAGTGCCGTGGTTCATTGTTCATTAATGTGTTTCAGTGACATCTACTGACCGCTGCAGTGCTGCCCGCTGTCTGGCATCACAACGCTGTTATGAACGTTTCTCTGGTATAAAATGGGTGATGTTGGCATAGCAACCGAAGCTAAACTGACTATCTTGACTACTTGTTGCTATCCTATTGTGGCATAAGCCGTTTTCTACAGGCACATTTTACCGGCATATTTTTCATTATGATTCTACTTGTGATAGTCAGACATGACAACCTGTGCAGCCCATGTATTGATTCCATCAGATAGCTGCTATAATACAAAACAAAACGTCTGCCTGCTCTCCACAATGATCAATGACAGCGAACGGATGGTCAAAGTAAGCAGTGGCATTTCTAGAGTCTGTGGGGGCCCTAGGCAAACATTCACTGGGGGCCCCTCAAACCAGCTTTTCATCACTATGCACAGACGACACAGGCTCTAGCTCCGAACCGGCCCTGGAACCGCGTTGGTGTGAAAGGGGCAACAGAGCCATCTGCTCTGAGCCTCACCTGGGGTGGAGGTCCAAGTAGAACTGCCCCACCACCTGCCCGCTGCTCTGGTCCTTCACACAGTACAGAGTGACATCCGGGTGCCAAACAGCCGCCCCCCCCACCAGCTCGAAGGTCAGACCCAGCAGCTCCTGGTAGATGTCCAGCAGACCCTGAGTCACCACCTCCATGGGGAAGTACTCCTTCAGCAGGTTCTGATCCACTGCATACTGAGTCTCCTCCACCTGAAGGGGGGGGGGAGAAGAAAAAAAAAGAGTGACAGAGAAAATGTCTATCTATTTTATGCTTTAATCTGTAATGATCCCATTTAGTTTTTTTTAAAAAGGTCCCATGTCATGCTTTTCTAGTTATTACCCGTCCCCTTGTGTGTTATGAAGGTTTGTATGCATGTAAACGGTCTGCAGAGTCAAAACCCTCAAAGTACACCCTGTAGGGAGTACAACTCTAACACAGAGAAGACCTCCCCAAAACGCCTCGTTGGAGATTTCTCATTTTCCATTGTTTACTTCCTGGGTATCGTGGCGTAGGAATGGCCAGTAGCCACGCCCGGAGCTATGGCCACGCCCTCTGCCAGCCTTTCACGAAACAAAGCTTCCCAAAGCTTTCAGCGATTCATGCCGGATATGCACAGCGTAGGGCACTGAAGAACGATGCTGTTCCTACTTTGTTTGGACCAGAGGGAGTTCCGGTACACAACCTGTAAGTATTCATTGTTGTTTGTGTATTTATGATGTTTAAAACAAACAAGGTATCTACCACGACTGTTTAAATGGGTAAATGTTTTTCGGACTACGTTGTGATGGCGGAGAAATGCTCTCCGCAGCAGACCCATGCTCACAGCGTTATAAACCTTTTTCTTACTCGATATCAAGCCACACTTATTGTTTTTACTTCGGCTGTGAGTGTGTGTGTGCTCAGGATGAGTTTAGCTTGTTCTCCTGTATTGCCGAGACGCCGACACGCAAAGCCTGTCTGCTCCAGCAGCAGCTCACACAGCTGTGAGCAGAATGAGCCTCTCAGCCAATCAGAGCACACTGGGCTCACAGGGACGGGGGGCAGGAGCTCCAACAAGCCGTGTAGGACAGAGTCAATACACATACTTTACAGGATGCTGGATGACGAACCAATGTGAGTTTGGAAAATTGCACAGTATAAATGTATTCTAGTAGACCTCAACAATGGAACTATGATCAGTGGAAATGGCCACGACATGGGACCTTTAAGATTTTAAATTGTATACATTTTAAATAAGATGGTACCATCTTGGGGCCATGTTTGAAATAAGAGTTATTACTTACATTTGGTGTTATTTGTAGATCCAAAAATGTATAAAACATTAAAAAAAAAGTCTGGCTTAATCTTTCTTTCTGCGTGGTGCTTATAAGAATAACTGAAGTGTGTGTCTCAGGCGCAGCTCGTACCTGGGTCATGAAGTAGCGCGTGTCCCAGGCGTGCAGCTCTCCTGTGAAGGGCAGACCTCTCTTCTGACACTCCTTCTCCTTCAGCTTGAGGATGACCGCTCGCTCCTCAACACCCAGAGGCTTCAGCTTACGAGCCAGCTCCTCTGAAACAACACAGCAGAGGCAGTCAGGAGAGGACCTCTGCACGTCTTCTTTGCTGATTGTTTATCTATTCTACTAACGGTTTTCAAGAGTCCACATACGTATCAGTTTTTCCATTGAGAACAATTCCTTTATACGTTTTTAGCTACAGGGTTTCTTGTCCGTTTACTCTCCTCCCTACCAATTCATAAATGTTTTTGTTTACTTTATACCATCCCTGTTTTGTTTCACTAAATATCTGTTGCTTCCCATTTTAGAAATCCCAAATATGATAAACTTGGCTGCTACTAACAATTATTTTCACTTTTGTGAGTTATTTTCTAGTTACTCATTTGGTCGATGGAATGTCAGAAAATAGTGAAACATTTCCCAGTGTTGTCTTCAAATGTTGTCTTCAGTCCAACCCCTAAGATATTCATAATTAATATGATATCAAATACAAACCCCAATTAAGTTGGGACGTTGTGTAAAACATAAATTATTTGCCAATCCTTTTCGACCTATATTCAATTGAATCCACTACAAAGACAGGATAAGTAATGTTCAAACTGATACATTTCATGTTTTTTGGCAAATATTCACTCATTTTTTATTTGATACATGCAACACGTTCCAAAAAAGCTGGTTTTACCACCGTGTTACATCACCTTCCTTCTAACAGCACTCCTAAGCATTTGGGAACTGAGGACACTAATTGTTGGAGCTTTGTTAGTGGAATTATTTCCCATTCTTGCTTGATGTACGACTGTTACTCAACAGTCCAGGGTTTCTGTTCATAATTTTCAATGGAGACAGGTCTGGACTGCAGGCAGCCGGTCAAGTACCCTCACTCTTTCACTGCGGAGCCACGCTGTTGAAACGCATGCAGAATGTGGCTTGGTATTGTCTTGCTGAAATAAGCAGGGACATCCCTAGAAAATACGTTTATGTGCCTTTCAGCATTAATGGTGCCTTCACAGATGTGCAAGTTGCCATGGGCACTAACACCCCCTCATACCATCACAGATGTTGGCTTTTGAACTTTGCGCTGATAAAAATCTGGATGGGAAGAAAGGGAGCTCAGGGAAGCGTTCGCCAATATGTGTCCAGAGCTCGAGCAGCAACAGGTCAGTCTTCGCTTTAACCCACCAGCAGTACCACACTTCAGTGGCGCGTGGGAATA
This sequence comes from Champsocephalus esox, assembly GCA_036324585.1. Taxonomy (NCBI): domain Eukaryota; kingdom Metazoa; phylum Chordata; class Actinopteri; order Perciformes; family Channichthyidae; genus Champsocephalus; species Champsocephalus esox. Next base: position 1,381,159 of record CM070484.1, read on the forward strand.
AGAAGTGTGCTCCATCAAGACTGCTCTGCACACGACCACTGGGTCTGAAAGGTGAGTGGTGAAGTGCTCATGACAGTTCTTACTGAAGTTGAGAGCATCCTAAATACAAAACCCTTAGCTCAGAGGTGCCCAGTACATCGACCGCGGGGGCGGAGCTGGTAGTTCGCGAGTCATTCATAACATTAAAAAATCCAGCTCCGTTAAAATAGACAAAACAGGTTTTGATCCCTCCTCCCTTGGCCTCCCTGCCACTTCATTCAGGAGTTTACTTGATTGACAGAAAAAGCGACCTATCGCTTTCCAGTCTGCTAACCCAGAATGCAAAGCGATACAAATCAGTCACGTGCCGGGAAAACTCAAATTAAGTTAAAGAGACAAACAACAGCATGAGTGCGGGACAGAGCAAGAAGCTAAAGACATTCCATTTCCACCCAGAATGGGAGGAAGAATATTTGTTTGTGATGTAACATTCAAAGGTTATTTGCCTTATTTGTAAAGCAAGCGTCGCTCTGCCAAAGAAAGGTAACGTGGAGAGGCATTATCGGAGTGTTCACAAGAAATATGACAGTTCCCTCCGAGTAGTGAGTTGAGAAAGAGAAAGGTCATGTATTATTGCTACACAAACATTATATTGCAGTCTTCGTGTCGCCAACTCGTTTCTAACATGCAAAAAGACAAACGAATGCATCTATGGTCGGTGTATTTTTGATCTTTCCAATCGAGTCGAGATCTCTCTCCCATCTGTGTGCGAGGGGGCGGGGCAGTTTACACACGCGGCTGCTACATGCAGCAACACACGGAGGAGATGGCGGAGAGAAGCGCTCCAAGGTGTGGTTACATGTTACCCGTCTCGATGTGGACGATGCTCGTTGCCAAGAGAGTTTAGCATGTGAGGGCGGTAACACGAGCAATGTGTCTGAACATTTAGCAAAAGTGCTCCACATCCAGACGGAGGAATGCACCGGGCTCCACTGTCTTTCTAGCAGCCCTGCCCCGTCCAGAGTAACGTTTCCACGTCAGGTGTTCTGTGTGCTAGCAGCAACACACGGAGTTAACACAAATATACAAACATGGGTTAATGATTAGAGGTAACTGAGTTATTTAGTTTGTTAAAGCTTCAGCTATTCTGTTCACAGTTCTGTCATCAGATTATTTAATACCATTTGTTAAAACATTGTTGTTTCTTTTGATGTGAAATATTATTTATTTAATTTAAATAAAAAGTAATGTGAGTTTTGTTCACAATTTGTTAAGTTAATTTAATAATATATGTATTTTTGAATCAAGTATTCATCTTTGTTGTCTTCATTGTTAGTTTCCACATGCCTAAAACAACCTCAAGCTACATCTAAGAGTTGATGGCTAAATAAGAGCGTTTGAGAAATTGTGCAAGGCAGACAGTAATAGTCCGAATAGTCGATTAATCGTTTCATTAATCGATAGATTAATCGATTATCAAATGAGTCGTTTGTCGCAGCCCTATTGTAGTTATCACATGTATAAATAAAACATGTTATTCAGCAACCCTTGCCATTTGGGATTTTATTTTTGGTTGGTAGACCTCGGTGAGCTGGTCATTTCAAAAGTAGCTCACCAGCCAAACAGTGTGGGCACCCTGCCTTAGGGTATGTTTCTTCCGACGTGGCTGAAGTTGACCCTGTGACCACTAACGTCCTGCTCCTGGGTCGAGCTGACGGCTCCCTGCCCCAGGTGGTGCATCCTGCATCCGGACTTCTAGGACAGCGGAGATGGAGACATTCACAGACATTGGTTGATCGTTTCTGATCTGCCTTCGTGAGACATTATCTGCCTAGCCTTCAAACTCCAGGCAAGTGGCAGAGACCAACAGAAGACATCAAAGTAGGAGCGGTTGTACTGCTCGTCGACCCACAGCTTCCACGAGCATTATGGCAGATTGGGCAAGTGACCAGAATATGTCCTGGTCCAGATGGTCACATCAGAACAGCAGAAGTGAAGGTACAGGCCAAACCTACACCTGGTCTATAGTTCGTCTCATGCGGCTTTCACACCAGCGCTTTTCAGTCTCTAGCTCCGAGCGGGAGCTTTTCTGGTTCAGCTCCCGCTCTGTTCACACCGCCCACTGGCGCCCCCGAGCTGCCCCTGCTGCGTCATGGCGTCACCGTTTACATCGCTGATTTGCTCCCCAACGTCAGCCATTACGGTGCTCTCAACAACAACAACAACAACAAAAACAACAACGTCGGGTCGATGATCGTGTTGCTTTTAATCACACGAAGCCAGAATAAATTGAATAACGACTTCTCCAGAGTGCCGTGGTAGTTCATTGTTTATTAATGTGTTTCAGCAGCATTTACCGACCGCTGCAGTGCTGGCTGCTCGTCCACGGGAGTGTATTCTCCCGTTAGCTCCCGGTAAGCTCACACTGCAACGGCCGCTCTAAAGTATTCACTGTCCGACTCACACAAGCAGCTGATGCATATCCCCAGTTCCCCTTAGCCTAAGTGAATGTGTGTCAGTCTGAATTGACACTGTTTGGTATCACAACGCTGTTATGAAAGTTTCTCTGGTATAACACGGGTGATGTTGGCATAGCAACCGAAGCTAAACTGACTACTTGCATCCGATAGCTGCAATAATACAAAACAACACGTCTGCCTCTCTCCACAGTGATCGATAACAGTGAACGGATGGTCAAAGTAAGGTACAAACAGAATCACACGCAGCCTGGTTAGTGCTGCCTGACTTTATAAAGTGTGTTTACAGGCACCCTGCTTGTAGGCAGGCATGACAGTCGACCCGTGTTCAGGGGAGGTGGGTTTAGTTTCCTGCACGCCTCGACGTAAGAGAGACGTAAGCGACGTCGCCTCTTAGCTCCAAAGCTCTTGCCACTGGACCGACAATTTTTTGGAGCTGGAAATGAAGCGGATTCCGGAGCTAAGAGCCGGCGCCGCTGCGGTGTGAACAGGAAAACCCGGCGCTTTTCAGCTCCAGCTCCGGAGCTGAAAAGGCGCCGGTGTGAAAGGGGCATTACTGTCCTCCCAGAGATCCAGGACGAGGACAACAAGGGATCAGATCCCTCATCAGAGTAGTTGGGGGCGGCTATGTTCGAAAGGCTGTTGACTGTTAGTCCAGCGCACTCTGTTGGCGGCACGCACAATTACAACAACGAGCAAGCACGTGAAGCTGCGTAGCTAGAGTTAGGAGGCAAAGAGAGAGGCAGTCAGTCGACTGAGAGCAGCTTGGCCCTCATGGTGGCGACGTGGTGAGAGTCTTGTCAGCGGCGCTGACCAACAGTAAGTCTACTTTACGCACACTGACGGGATATTATTGAGCCTCTCACAGCATCTGAGTTGTATTGGAGTTTGCTAACCCCGGCTGTTATTGACATGTTGAGCTACTGAAGCTAATGTTAGCATTATTATATACCTTTCTCTGCTATGTTTGACGATGTTGGCAATCTCTAATGTTTGGATGACATATTAACCGGTTTAATTGTAAGTTAAAGGAGTTATCTGTGCGGTATGTTCCATGGTTTTATTACAACTTGCCTCTCATCAGTAAAGTAGCCTTAGAATGTGTAAAAGCACTATTCAGGGGAAAGCTATTGTTTACTGTATAATATATTTAAGTAAGAGATCCTAAATGTAGTTTTATATTTCTCTGTTATAGACACACACATACACTGCACCTGCTCCATGGCTGTGTTGCTGTTGTGCTGACATTCATAAGTGAAGGAAATCCACCGTTACCAAGGATCGCATGTGTTCTTACCGATAACCAAGGTGTACACCACTCAGCGTGAAACCTTCCCTTAACTTTTCTAACTGACACAAGTTTCTCCGCAGGTCTCAGAGCTCTCAGGTGTAACTAAGTGATTGAGGGTGTGAACTCACCCAGGAAGCCGGCCACCTTCCTCCCAGTCTTGACCATGTTCATCTCCAGGACGAAGTCAGCGTGCGTGGTGAAGCCGAGCACGGAGCTCTTCTGAGCGCGGAGCTCCACCAGCTCCTTCAGGATGGCCGAGTTCTCCTGAACACACACACACACACACACACACACACACACACACACACACACACACCTTTATATCAAATAGATATATATCTTTTGGGGTATTCCCACGTGTGACCTCTAACCCTTCACAGACTGTGAAGTGCTCTGTGCTATGAACAACTCTTCTGGCGATCAGAGCTTCGCTCAAAGAAAGAACAGCACAAACTGACTCTCAAACTATTTAAAAATCTAAACCTCGTCAAGCCAAGTCAAAGACCATGACTTTTCCACTTTGTGTCTCACCTCCTTGCAGCGGGAGTTAAAGGCCTCCTCCAGCTTCTTGCGGGTTTCTGGGATGTAGCATTTCTTCATGGTGGGGAAGTAATGAGGATACTTGAGGGTGACCTTCAGCTTCTCTCCATCCTTCTCCAGAGAGCTGAGGAAGTCCTCTGGGAGGCCGCCTGAAAGCAACACCACCACATGTGTGAGTACACGGAGAGAGGAAGACGAGGCCGACCGCGTGAAGCTCAACACCCACCCAGCTCCTCTCTGCTGAAGGACAGACTGGTGGTGTCCTCGTTCAGGTTCTTGTTGAAATCGATGCACAGGTTGCTCAGCTTCTTTTTGATAGTCTTGATCTCCTGTTACAGAATCAGAATGACATCATACAGGATTGTATCCACACATATTATAAAGGGATACTCTGTGTGGTAAAGCTTTATAACCACAACAACAATAAGTAACACATTAAGATGGGCATCATATGCATGTTGACCCTGTCCTGGGTGGGTTCGAGGAAGAGTAATGATCTCAGTGAAGTCCCCTGCATGATAAAGAAACCATTGGTCACCTCTTGTTTCTCTGTGGGCAGGTGGAGACCGTTCCTCCTCCCCAGCTTCACCAGACGCTCCATGTAACGCTTGGACTCTGCAGTGAGGCTGCTGGCATCCACCTTTTTCTGCAGACAGAAACAAAAAGACCTTGGCACGAGAAACCAGGTGACCAGAAGCCTCATGGCAGACACGTCCCATCGTTCTATCAGTTTGGGTTGACGTTGAGAACACGGTTCCTACCTGCATTTAGGAAAGAATCCTGAACAGGAACTTAGACATTACAGAACCATTCCAACTTCCCCCTCCAATACAACATAACAGAAGGGATTTATGTTTTTGAAAAACACTCGTTATCGTCATGTCAGGTTTTTGGAGGATTTAATCAAGTCTTGGATTGCAGAGTATGAACGTCCTCGTGCTATTTTCAGTTCATACGTGTGTACAGTTTGTGAAGGCAGGAGGAAAGCTCCCACCATCACTGTCTGCTCTCAGTTCCTCCAAACCCCGCCCCCCTGAAAATAATGAGTGACAGGCTGATAGTAGTGACCCGATAGAAACTTTATTATTCACTTAATCACTGATTGAGATATAATGAAGCTAACTTAATCTCATACATGCATTTATTTATGTAACAGCAAGACAGAGAATGTGAGTGTGCACCCACATGCACTATTTTTGTGTTTGTAAGAACACAGCAGACAACAGGAGTATTTACAACAGCATATCAACACAAACATACTGCATGTGGGTACACATTTATATCCTCCGTCTTATTGTCTCACAAACAAGTCCTGTGTGTGATGCCACATTCAGGACATTCAGTGTCTGTTTTTTTAACAGAAGACCGTGGCTTGAAGCTGCAGAACATTCACCAAGCAGCACTTAACATGTCTGCTTTATTTGGTTCTGTTCTCCAGACCTTTGTGAAGCAGCTTTTTCTGGCATGAATGAAATCTAAATACAGAACAAGACCGACTGATGGACATTTAAATGACTCTATTAGAGTGAAGCTAAGTGGGTCCACTCCAGCAGACACCTGTGTGGTGGACTCCATGCAGCGCCAGTCCTCTCACCGACTGTAAAGAAGAGTGAATGCACTTATTTGACACATGTGCCATAAGATGCTTGTAAGGTGGTGATTAAGGCGATGTAATAATAATAATAATAATAATAATAATAATAATAAGTGAGAAATTGTCCTTTTCTTGGACCTTGATGTGAAGTTAAGATTTTTGATAAGCTTTAGGTATTGCAATTTCGCACGTGTACAAAAGTAGCTTAACTCAACTGATGAGTGCCATGTGAATAAATGTAAGCGATGTGATGCAAGTAGCTCCGTAATGTCGTCCTACATTCAAAATAACTCTTGAGAAGTCTGAAAGGCATAGAGCATAGTTCAGTAACAGGCGGACTGCGGTCCGGGTCCGGATCCGGACCCAGGCGCCGACCCGGACCTATAATCATTACATTAATAGGGGATTTCAATTTTGAGGGGGCGATTCTATTTTAACCGCCGCCGAAAGGTAGGTAAAATAGCTACGTGTGTTAGGTCTAACTCTTAGCGTGTGTGTGGCTCCGCTCACCGGTCCGTCACAGCAGGTGGAGCTGCAGGATTTCTGCTTCACACACGTTGCATATAGGGATGCCAGCGATTATTCGAATATTCGCAACAGTCTCCATAATCGAATGTTATTTTTAAAAATCGATTTTATTTATATATATATATATATTACTTTTCTGGCTTAGTTTCAACCAAAATATATATAAATTAGGGCTGTCAAACGATTACAATTTTTAATCAGATTAATCACAGCTTAAAAATTAATTAATCATGATAATCGATTATTATTCGCCAGGGCTGCCGAATAATCGATTTTGATCATGGTCAGTTTCTGGCAACCTAGAAACTAAATATAGCTATTTTATGCCAGATTATGATAGCCACTTTCACACCCAGTACTTTGCCGTACTTAGTGCCGGCACTTAGTACCCCAGGGCACTAAGTACAGATCGTGTTCACACCGGAATAAGTCCCTGAGGGAAGATTACGCAAATTAAGCCGCTGACGTCACTTCTTCTTCTTCTGCTATGGGTTTACTGGCAGGCCGCAAACAACTTCACGGTGTATACTGCCACCCGGAGTCCCCGGCCGGAAGTCCCCGGAGTTGGGGACCGGCTTCAGTAGAAGCCTTCCGAGTAAATTGCCAGAACGCCAACACCTCCTCATCACTCTACCGCTCCCATGTTTTTTTTTGTGTTGCTATTCTCTCTCTGCTGGTGCGAGGGGCTAATGCTAATAATGCTAATGCTAATAATGCTAATGCCAGCAAATACAATGGCGGCTTCACAAAACTTTTCAGAGTTTTACGGGCCGTGGTATGAAATTCGCCCAGCCAATAGAAATTGGTACATTTTTGGTACCAGGATAGTACCACCTCTCTAGCAGGCACTAAAAATGGGGGTAAAAGTTCCCGGCACCGAGTAATCTTTTTGGTGTGAACGCGACATAATGCTGCGTTCACACCGGATGCGATGCGATGTTTGGGGGCGGCACGATTACATGTAGAGTCAAATGCAGAGACGCAAATTCACTCCGACGGCGAGCATGAAGCGGTGGACGCGGCGAGAATCAGGCGATTGAAGGGGGCCGCGTCAAACGCGAGAGGTCAATTTTTCACGATACACTTCCACAGAAGGTACAAAGCAGCAATAGTTGTTATATCCTCCATAGTCAAGGACAGAAATAACCAAAACGATCTTGCATGGAAGTGTAAACAACCTCAACTGTCCGTCAACGGCGCGGCGCCTCAACGGTATGTCTATTTTGAATGACGTGATATAACAAACTGCAAGCCGCGGTGAAACTCGAGCGTTTAGAGCGAAGCGAATATTCGTATTGCGTCCGGTGTAAACGCAGCATAAGGGATACTAGCGGAACTAAACGGGAAAAGTTTTCCCGGTGGGCCGGTACCGAAGTGGGCCGGTCGGACCTAGGATTTTTGCCTCCATGTCACAAATATATTCTCTAAAACAAAGCAACAGCCTGTTGCCCCATGTTTAACTTGGTGCACGTTTGTAACCACTTGGAACAAATTGTAGCTGTTCGATCAACAGTTTATTGTTCAAATGAAGTCCACTAATGTAAAACCAAATTTAAAGAAAGTCTAAGATGTTTCGCATTTTTAAGGGTCCACTCATAACAGACAGGCAGGCAGATCAATAAATGCTCCTGGCTTCAACGTCACTTCATGTTTAGGATTTTTTGGATGGGAGTTTACTTTAGAGTACATGTGTTAGTGTTTCATGGTTGGTTATGAGCAGACGCTAAATGTCAAATGGAAAAGGGAAAAGGGAAAAAATATGGAAAAAAACGAAAGGAAATGACAAACCCATCAACCTATATTTAATTGATTATGTCTACATTCATTCATCCATCTGTCTGCATTGGACATCTCTCCGTCAGCTCACCTCCAGAGCGACAATCCTCAGGTACACGCCCTCCCTCATGCTCATCTCCACGTCGAACTCAGACAGACGCTTGTCGGCCTCGGTGCTCGCTGTTCGGACCTCCTTACAGGAAGAGACGTGCTGTGGGAAGTCCAACATGTTCCTCTGGACTGAGGCCGGAGAGAAAAAACAGCAACGTCACAATCAGTTTGGATGTTGTCCACTGTACAGCAGGTTCATGACAGCAGGTTCATGACATGTCAATTGCTAGTATCATTTAGTTTCAAAACCCTTGGATGTTTTTAGTATGTAGAAAGTGTTTTTATTTTTATGGCCAAGGAAACAATATTCCACTTGGTTAGACAATATAGTTTAACTTGAACCTCTTAAATAGTTTGAGAATTGCATTTATATTTTAAGCCAAATATTACAAATTGAAAATGATGTACATTCAATATTTAAGATTAAACAGTTTTCCATTTTCATATTTATTTGATACCCATACAAGTATGTGAAGATTCAAATGCTAATTGGATTATTCCATTCTAATATGCTTAAATAACATACCTCGGTGGAACTTCCTTTTAAAGTCTCCATTATCATTTCCCCATCGTATAATGTCTTTGTGGTATCTTGTAAATTCTATAGAGCAAGTCATTATTTCAACTTAGACATTTTGAATTTCTGAATCTCGTATATTTGCAAAAGTAAATGTATTTTCATTTACTTTTTAATTCCTCTGGTTAATTTAGAGGGCTACCATAAATATGGAACAAGGAGGTGTTTTCAGCTGCCTCCACACAAACTCGCCATCTTTATTGTCTCTGCACAGCTGGTTCAGCGGCTTTCTCTCCAAACTGCTGACGAGTCCGTACCATCGCATTCTGCTGACTCAGAGCAGCGCTCACAATGGACACATGCCCCGACTGCTCTCAGGTTCATGCTGCGTTTGACCGCTTTAAAGTCAGGTTCATCGTCAAATTGACAGTACAAGCTGCAAAAATATCTGGGGGGGGCAATTTAAATAATAATAATAAATACAAATCAAATATTTGTTTGTCTTGCTCTGTTGCCGATTAACTGCTGTCTTTTAGAATAAATCAGGTGGTAGTCTTCTAGTTCAGAGCAACAGTGAAGGTATCTACTACCTAGTATTGTGTGTGTGTGTGTGTGTGTGTGTGTGTGTGTGTGTGTGTGTGTGTGTGTGTGAGCCTGTTATATGTTCTTCTCAGTATGTTATTCCTCTGAGCATATAACATATATATAACTATATATATATATATATAACATATATTATATATATATATATATATATATATATATAACATATATATAACTCAATTGTTGTCTAAAAACATTTAAAAGACACTCAGGGAGGCACACCGTTTCCCAGGGCCGCATTTGTATTCAATATCATGTGCACACACTCCCCGCTCCTAACATAATCCCACACATACTGTCCTGCTGCCACTAACTCTCACTGGAGCACCTAATATGGATTAAACTGGCACTAAAAATAGTCATGAAGAAATGTGCTATTTCATCCTGCTTTTCAAATGTACTATGTGTAGCAGCTATTTAGGGATTTGGGTTTGCTCCCAGCTGCATATTTGTTGTAGTTAGTTACTAAAGATTTCAGTAGAATTTTGGTTTTTAAATAGAGATATTGTTGATACTTTCACCTGCTATTGTTGCCCTTATATCAGGACACAGGTTTACATTAATCCTTGAATTTGAAATAACGGTCAGTTCTTATTTAGAACTATATTCTAAATTACTTTAGCTTTTTGGATATGAAAAGAGATGCCCATCATCTATACACATGATCTTTAGCATCAGGAGAGAAGCGCTGCCGAGTGGTGGACACTGACCGGTGTACTCCACCTCCACGTCGGCGAGGGCCTTGAGCGTATTCTTGACGGTGACGCTGTCGATGTCCAGCGCTCCCACGCCATCGTACACCTCCTTGGTGTTGGCAATGAGTTTGTCGGTGAGCTGCTGGATCTGCTCGGTGCTCAGGTCCCAACGCAGACGGTTCTCGGAGCAGACCGGCATCTGGCTGCCATTCACCGCCTCACCTGGAACAAGAAGAGGGACAGGTGAGCAGGGTGGGGGGTTCCAACGCATGTCAGTGATGAAAGAAGCACACATGATGTACATGTATATAATAGTATCAAGATGAAAAGCACTCATAGGGCCAAATGTTTCACAGTGTTTGGTTGTAATATATATCATATTATTGGAGTAATGTTAATATGGTTGCCTATTAGCTGTTAGCAGATGTGGTATATTATAAGAAGTAGGACCTCTAACGACTAGCGGTAAAGCTAATAGATGGATGGACTTATAGACTCTGTGTGTGCTGTGCTCCAAACTGCATCTTAACCCATTCCTGATTAGCTAAACATCTTCAGATATTATACAAAGCTCAAGGACTGAATAAACACTAGTGGATGTTGTTCGGCCAAAACCAAGTCAGATCCACCCTACAGAAAGATCATGTGGAAACCTTTAGCTCTACACATTAAAATAGAATAGAAGAGAATATGACAAATACTATATACTAGATTCCGATTTAGTCATATTTTACTTTACACAAGCACTCTGTTAATCAGGGAACAATTAGTAAGTACAGAAAAGTGTTGTTTAGTGGATCAGAAGTATGCTGAACTCCTGTAGAACGCGGACAATTAGAAACTATAACGCATTTGGCAACAAACAGCTTAATATCAAATTCACATTCTTTTAAATGGAGCATTGTACATTGTTCATTTAATTAATTTAGGAAGTACATTGACTGGAGAGTCGTTATTAGTAATCCATCTATAATCCACGCAGGCAATCTGAGGTGGAATTCCCGTTAGGAATCACATTCAGTCAGTTAGGTTGGTAAAGCTAACAGCTAACATGCTAGACAAAAAACGATGAGAGAATCAATACAGAACTGTGGAGAGATTAGCCACTATTAAAACAACAATTGTATTTGTTGTATACTAAACTGACAGTTTAACCGTGTTTCTATGTAATTTAAATCAACTCATATTTACTGTCTCGGGTACAAGATTTACAGTTACAGCACAGAAGCTAAATTAGCTAACATAAGCGCAGAAACTAGCTCAAACAGATCAAAGCTAGCTAATTAGATCTAAATGATCACAGACCCCATTCACCAGGAGACGTGGCGGGCACAGAGACAATTGTACATTTATATGAATCAGTCAAATTAAAAAGGTAAGGACATTGTTTACCTGTCGGCCCCATGGTTCAGATTTTGAATGATGGTTCGTTGGGTCCGTAGTGGGGTTAGTGCTAGATCGGCGGAAGTGACGTCATCGTGGATGAGAAATCGGCATTTTTTGCAGCAATTGACAGCACATCTGGTAGTAAAAGTAGACACATTCAATTTAATTGTGCATGCGCTCTCCGCGACTCTGGAGTCCTGCAGGAATCCGGAGGACAGTGAACAGGAGTGAGAGGGAGCACACTCCTAAAAAATCTCCCCCCTTTTTTAAAATAAACCTCGTTCACTGTCCTCCGGATTACAGTGTGTCACTGTGTTAAATGGTTAAAATCCATAGGTTAAATCCCATCTGTGCTTTTCTTCTTGTGAGATGTCTTTTTTTTTAAATATTAGTAATACCCTACTGTCCACCAAAGTTGTGAATTCTCAAAATATTATATTTATGATATTTGTGGGGAAATTATGTATTCATGCTCGTCTCTTGTCCTGGGTGGCAGGTCACGTCACTTCCGCCTAAAACATGGGACCTTATTTCGGAAAAATTATGTATTGAAATCAATGGGGAGAGAATACGTATCGTTTATGGAAGCAAACAAGAGACAGAAGTGTGGAAGCAAACAAGAGACAGAAGTATTTGAATTTTATCAGACACCGAATTTATAGCATTGAAAATAATTACTTTGAAAATCATGTATCTGAATTTTTTTTGCGAATTTACCTATGTGAAATAAAAATGTTGAAATTCAGATCCCAAAAAAAAATTGTAGTGAAAAAAATTCGACGTCAAATATTTCGGTGTTTAAAATTCGATGTAAAAAAATTCGGTGTATAAAATTCGACGTCAAAAATTGCGATGCAGCATCATCCGGGCTACTCAGACAGGATAAGCAATCGAGCCCGAATGCAATCAACCCGACTTCTGGGGGACAGTGTTGTGAAGCTCAATGCTGCAAACTGTAGGCGATGGATGCATATGGGAGCAATTCCCGTAGTCAATGCTTTAGTGACAAGGAAATGATTTGTTTAAATATTAGATATGACGTTATGTGTGACTTCAGTGAAAATTAAGCTTATCCATTGCATTTGTTCAATAGGTTTGTGTCTTACCCTTACGTGTGTGAGAAATGACTCCTCTCCCCTGAGCGGTCATCTTAAAGAGACGTCCATTAATGATGACAGAAGGCACAGCAGCCCTCTGTCTGATGGACAGATGTGTTCATGACCACTTATATATTTACTTTTAATTCATTCACAGTGCGGTATAATGACACAATAACAGGCTACATATGCGGACATATACACACACATAGCCTATGTATCAGACATGAGAATCACTCACCTTTCGGCGAAATTCGCCGTTTTGAATCTAAAATAGGTCGTTTGTGTGATTCATGTAGATCGGCAATACAAATATTTTTGGGGTATGGGGGGGGTTTGGGACCCGGAGTAATCTGCGGCCGCGAGCTGTTATGTGCCATCATGACATGCATGGTGTTCTTTTTTTATATATTATAATGCAGCTGTGTGCTCGAGTCTTCCTGCCTGTCGGCTCTGCTGCTCCGCGATGATGGTCTAGCTTCAGCAGCTACATTACCTACGGGTGCGTTCGTTAATATTAACTGTGCGGTCCGGAGTCACTGTGGCACAGACTGGACCGCTGGTGAACAGCTGTTAGAACGGGCCGTTCAGGTGTTCAGAGCAGAGCTCCCTGTCGGAGCGCAGAGCGTGATGTGCACTGAAAAGTGTTTCTGCCGCAATATTATCGTTGAGCTAGCTAGCTAGCATACATTGTCACTATCTGCTAACGTTCGCTTTAGCCTTCGTTTTCTAATAGTTTTTTTTCATAGGCGATAAACGGAGGTGGTATAAGTATAGATTTTGTACTTGAATAAAAGTAGAAGCACTCAGATATTGTACTAGACGGTACTAGAGTAAAAGTAGAAGTACTCAGATCTTGTACTTGATTAAAAGCAGAAATACTCAGATATTGTACTTGAGTAAAAGTAGAAGTACTCAGATCTTGTACTTGATTAAAAGTAGAAGTACTCAGATCTTGTACTTGATTAAAAGCAGAAATACTCAGATCTTGTACTTGAGTAAAAGTAGAAGTACTCAGGTATTGTACTTGAGTAAAAGTAGAAGTACCAGAGTGTAGGAATACTCTGTTAGTAAAAGTACTGCATTCAAAATGTTCCTCAAGTGAAAGTAGAAAAGTATTCTCATCAAAATATAGTGAAAGTAGCGACAGTAAAAGTATTCGTTGTGCAGATTGGTCCATTTCAGAATAGTATATATGATATGTTTTATAATGATTGATCATTAAAGTGTTCTCAAAGCTGGTAAAGGTGCAGCTAGTTTGAATTACTTTGTAGACTGCAGGGTAGCTGGTGGATTTACTCCAGGTGGAACTAAAGTCTGATTCAACACTTGATTAGATTTCACATCATTCATCCACATGTGAAGTAACTACAGGTATTAATACATGTAGTGGAGTCAAAGTACACCATTTACCTCTGAACTGTAGAGGAGAAGAAGGGTCCTTGTCACCTTTTCCATACCTGATGAGTTTGCATCCCTGATAATACTTACAGTATTTTTGACTCATGGCTGAAGTTAAGTTTCTCCAGCTCTCCCCAGGTTGGCAAAAAATGCATCTCAAAATGCATCAGATTGATGCTTTAAAATATGGAATATTCTAAATGTTCTTCCGGGGGAGCATGCCCCCCGACCCCCCTAGAGGGATAATATCCTTCTCACCTTTTTCACCCCTGACCCGTTTTCATGCCTGATGTATATATTTATATAAATATATACAATTTCAGAATCAAACGGAGCACTCTCATAATAACGTAACACTATCAGAGACTGGATATACCCAAATAAATGGTGCCAATCTTCAGTCAGATGTGAATGTGTAACTTAAGGATTTCAGTAAGAGTAACGGACAAAAGGAGTGCAAATGCAAATACAATTTATTGAAATGTGAACTAAAAGTTATCAAGCATGAACCATCACAATTTTTTTTAAATAAAAATGAAATAATATACATAAGTTACACTAAATGTTAATCTGTTAATTGATTAAGTAAACACATTTTGTCAAATAAAGTAACAGGCTAGGCCTGTGCAGGTGGTAACAGCTATGCCCAGCATGGGCTAAGTTCTTTAGGTGCAGCTGGTGCAGGTCCTCCTCCCTCAGGCCGGGGGCCTGTACTACGAAGCTGGTTCAACCTAACCTGGATTTGTTTGAGTTAGCCGGTTGGCCTAATCCAAAACAGACACGCTCTCGCTAAACGGTACTACGACGCGGGTTATCAAGTGGATCGCTCAAGCCAGCCGTGTCCTATCTAGTTAGGTGCGCGTTCACATGAAAGGGGTGGTATCTGGAGCATTCGACCAATCACAAACATGGAGAAGCGTACTGACAGCGCAGCGTCATACTTCCTGAATGAAAAGTGAACTTTAATATTAGACATATGAAGAAGTTCAACTTTAAACATCCATGACTTAAACCCTTGATCAGGATCAAAGCCACAGGGCTGCACCTGCAAGGTGAACACAGCTGGTAACAGAACACGTGTTTGAATGCGTACATTAACAGGTTTATGATATCACTGCCCGTCTAACACACCATCTGACTTTCATTACATTTGTCTCGAGTGTTTCATCAACTTAATGTGTTGCTTAAAATAAACCTTCTGCATCCAGTCTGTGACACTGTGAGTGTTGCACGGCCAGATACGGCTCAGCTGACTCAGATAAGGGGATATATGATACATTATGAAGTGATATGCCGCGGACTGTACTTAATGTACTCTGATCCAGTTACTTATGTTGTGGCAGATATTTAAGTTAGCTTTGTTAACGCTAATGTTATAGTCAGATTGCTCTGAAGATGGAGGTGATATTCTATTCATGTTCACGTTCACACAGTCGGTGATTTTTTCCGGCCGTCTTTCCTGCGACGGCAGCTTTTCTGTATTTCCTTTCTCCTGTTATATGACTTGATCGCTTTAAACTCCGCACACTGAGCTCTGATTGGTCAGCAGGCGGTGCTTTCACTGAGTTGAGCTCTTAGCCTGCAACCTAACCAGGGGGGTATACTACGAAGCAGGATTTTCGCTTAGCCGGCTAAATTCAGGGGAAACTCCGGCTTTCCGGTCATCCGAAGCTGGTTCTCTTTTTAGCAGGCTAGATCTCCATGGTAATATATGCTAAGCAGCTAACCTGGTCGAGACCAGGTTAGGTTGCAGGCTAAGAGCTCAACTCAGTGAAAACACCGCCTGCTGACCAATCAGAGCTCAGTGTGCAGAGTTTAAAGCGATCAAGTCATATAACAGGAGAAAGGAAATACAGAAAAACTGCCGTTGCAGGAAAGACGGCCGGCAAAAATCACCGACTGTGTGAACGTGAACATGAATAGAATATCACCTCCATCTTCAGAGCAGTCTGACTATTAGAACATTAGCGTTAAGAAAGCTTACTTAAATATCGGCCACAACATAAGTAACCGGATTAGAGTACATTAAGTACAGTCCGCGGCATATGACTTCATAATGTATCATATATCTCCTTATCTGAGTCAGCTGAGCCGTATCTGGCCGTGCAACACTCACAGTGTCACATACTGTATGCAGAAGGATTATTTTAAGCAACACATTAAGTTGAGGAAACACTCGAGACAAATGTAATTGAAGTCAGATCGTGTTTTAGATGGGGCAGTGATATCATAAACCTGTTGATGTACGCATTCAAACACTTTTCCTTTTCCCAGCTGTGTTCACCTTGCAGGTGCAGCTCTGAGGCTTTGATCCTGATCAAGTGTTTAAGTCATGGATGTTTAAAGTTTAACTTCTTCATTTTTGACAAGTATTAAAGTTCACTTTTCATTCAGGAAGTATGACGCTGCGCTGTCTGTGCGCTTCTCCATGTTTGTGATTGGTCGAATACTCCAGATACCACCCCTTTCATGTGAATGCTCACCTAACTAGATAGGACACGGCTGGCTTGAGCGATCCACTTGATAACCAGCGTCGTAGTACAGTTTAGCGAGAGCGCGTATGTTTTGGATTAGGCCAACCGGCTAACTCAAACATATCCAGGTTAGGTTGAACCAGGTTCTTAGTATAGGCCCCAGGTTAGGTTGCAGGCTAAGAGCTCAACTCAGTGAAAGCACTGCCTGCTGACCAATCAGAGCTCAGTGTACGGAGTTTAAAGCGATCAAGTCATATTACAGGAGAAAGGAAATACAGAAAAGCTGCAGGAAAGACGGCCGGCAAAAATCACCGACTGTGTGAACGTGAACATGAATAGAATATCACCTCCATCTTCAGAGCAGTCTGACTATTATAACATTAGCGTTAAGAAAGCTTACTTAAATATCGGCCACAACATAAGTAACTGGATCAGAGTACATTAAGTACAGTCCGCGGCATATGACTTCATAATGTATCATATATCTCCTTATCTGAGTCAGCTGAGCCGTATCTGGCCGTGCAACACTCACAGTGTCACAGACTGGATGCAGAAGTATTATTTTAAGCAACACATTAAGTTGATGAAACACTCGAGACAAATGTAATTGAAGTCAGATCGTGTTTTAGCAGTGATATCATAAACCTGTTAATGTAGGCCTATGCATTCAAACACTTTTTCTGTTACCAGCTGTATTCACCTTGCAGGTGCAGCTATGTGGCTTTTATCCTGATCAAGTGTTTAAGTCATGGATGTTTAAAGTTTAACTTCTTCATTTTTGACTAGTATTAAAGTTGACTTTTCATTCAGGAAGTATGACGCTGCGCTGTCAGTACGCTTCTCCATGTTTGTGATTGGTCGAATGCTCCAGATACCACCCCTTTCATGTGAACGCGCACCTAACTAGATAGGACACGGCTGGCTTGAGCGATCCACTTGATAACCCGCGTCGTAGTACAGTTTAGTGAGAGCGCGTCTGTTTTGGATTAGGCCAACCGGCTAACTCAAACATATCCAGGTTAGGTTGAACCAGCTTCGTAGTATAGGCCCCTGGTCCCGACCAGGTTAGCTGCTTAGCATATATTACCATGGAGATCTAGCCTGCTAAAAAGAGAACCAGCTTCGTAGGACCGGAAACCGAGAGTTTTCCCTGAATTTAGCCGCTAAGCGAAAATCCTGCTTCGTAGTATACCCCCCTGGTCCTTCTCGCAGGGAAAGACCCTCAGTCCTCTCTGGCCAAACCAACAGACAGGACGTTCATAAAGCTGAGGTCTCCCCCAAGGTCTCTAATCATCCATCCTGTGAATATGAGAGGGGAACAAATAGTGTAATAGATGCTTTGGACAATAAGAAATATAAAGTTAACTGTTGAGTTGCTCAGTTTTTTTAGATTGACAGGGTTTAATCATACAAACCAAAGGAGAGGCACCGTAAAATAAAGATCGGTCTTTCAATAAATTGTGTTGATTTTGTCTTTTGAATTGTTTGTCTAAAGTCAAGTACAGAACTGTTACGTATAGTTTGAAATGATAGTCTGGCTATAATGTTTGGAGGAGGCATCACAGGTAAGAGCACCATTTGTTGTGTTGCATCCACAACAAATCAGATGTGTATATTTATTTATCTACTATTTCTTGAATCATTACTGTCAGTCCAAAACAAGAGATTTTGTTTTAGTAACATTTTTTTTAAAACATTCTCTTTTCCACTACACTATCTTGAATATTTTAGTTTTTACATCACTACATTTATCTAACAGCTTTAACATCGTAAAGGTGTCACTTCGGACTCTGGGTAATTATGACAGCATGTCCTACTATTTTGAGAGTTTGAACAAACCAGACCTTGATCTATTAATGTAGAAAATAGTCAGCACATTAAACCATTATGAAAGTAATCATTAGTTAGCTCATTGTTCAAAATGAGCTCCAACTACAACAGTTAAGTCAACTCGTGCATCGGTAATAACAATAAAACAAATGATATAATAGTATAACTTGTGTCGACTTTAACAACACTTTCCTAATTATACTAGCATACTTTTACTAAAGTAACATTAACATGTTTAAATGCAGGGCTTTTGCAAGAGAGTATTTCGTATAGTGTTGTGTCTATAGCAGTGCTTCTCAAAGTGTGGCCCGCGAGCGCCCCCTAGTGGTCCGTGAGTATATTGGTAACATTTCACATTTTAAATAAATAAGTTAATTTATGTTTTCCGCACTCTCGCGGGAATAGCTCCGCAATGGAGCGAGGTTAAGTTTCACTCTCTATTGCATGATTTGTAATCTGTTCTAGAAAAACGATGTGTTTTTGGATATTTGTGGAGTTAGGTGGTCCGCGAGTGTATTGGTATTGGTTAAGTGGTCCTTGGTATGAAAAAGTTTGAGAAACACTGATCTATAGTGTCTACCTGACTTATCTAACCGAAGTGATCGTTACGTTACTTTGCAAACCGTCAACCCCAACCTGATCTCACCAGAATGCGTGACTCCACCACGAATCCTTAACACCACAATGCGTGGTGGAGTCACAAACTTTGTTACATTTGCGTGTCGGCACCACGCAAACAACCCCAATGTAAAGTGAATGAGGCTCCTTTGTCGTGGTGCACACACGCATTTCTACAACGGCCCGCAGTGAGCTTTTATTATATACAACGTTTTTTAAATCTACTTTATAGCTTGTAGTAACTCACGGGAGGCTTCTTTTATTTTATTTGTATTCATAATTATTTTTATTTTTCGTCAGAATGTAAAAATTACATTAGTTACGAATTTGTGTTCTCAAAAAACAGTGCATTGTGTGTAATGCAACTGTGATTTTTATTAAATTAGTTAGTTTTTAAGGAAGGCCAGAGCTTCAGCTGTGTCAAATAGATTGTTCCCTTTAGTTAACGTTATTTAAAAGATAATGATCATGTCCCCTGTATTGTATTACGAGCGTCCATTCCCATTGGATAACGGAGAATTTTACACCCGGAAGTAAGTAGCCTATTCTCCTTACTGTCGATTGATTTTACAGTGATATCTGCACTACTCATCGACTAAAAAACACCAAATTGTCCTTGTTAATTACACAACATTGAGTGGTTTGAATTGTGTGCAATGCTTTTGTATTTTCCCCCTTCGATTCGGAGAAACAAATATTTTTTCGGAGTTTTAGGACGGCAGAAGACACTACACTACCCAGAATCCTCAGCTATCGTTTGGGACTACACCATGTGCTTAGCTTGACAAACCGTGATCAGTCCTCAACCTCTGTGATTGGTTGACCTCCAACTGCATTCCATATGAAAAAAAAACGTTTCGTAAAAGAGAAAATCATACTTTATTCAGCAGTGCTTGCTTTACTCTTTGATAGTCATCACATGAATGCATTGTAAGAAATGGTTTGGCTGCATTAAATATTACACATCTGTCGTAGTTCTTTATTTATCTACAGAGATCGGCATCAGAATAGACCGGAAACTATTCTTTTACCGTTCTGTTTTAATTTCACAATAAAGTTAGTAGTAATATTTTGTTTTGATATTATTGTTTTTTATTAACTACTAGACGACTGGGTCATGTTAAGACCATCTTTTTTTTGTTGCTATGGGTTTTTTTTCCCATCGCTTTTGTGTTACAAATATCAAAACAATAACTAAATAATATTCGTTGTAAACTAAACCAGAAACAGCAGTATATTTTATTTTGTTAACACTGTAAACTTGACAGCCTTTTAACCTATGCTTTTAACCCAAACCACCTACTGGTTAAAGCACGTTATTACACGTTTAGAGTAATTGCAATGCAGGAAGATTGTGTTGCTTTTTAATGACCGTTTAAAATGCCTTTTTCTTAATGTCTTTCATTTTTGTAAAGCACTTTTGAATGTGTTATATTTTATGAAAACATTTAAATATTAAGAGTACATACAAAATAGTGGGAAAGTAGAAGGTCAATTATATAAATATAGAATAGAAAATATCAAGAAGATACTCAAATGATATCTAGAGTAAAACAGTTTAGTGCCTGATAGGAGGATGTGCTAACTAATAAGGCTTTATTTAAAGCATGTGCAGAATACGACAGTGTAATGGTGGTGGTACACACATATTGATAGATGTCTTGTAATGCACTGTTGAGGAACCTGTGACCCAAGTTTTTCATTCATTGCATAACTACACTGTTGTGTATATGATATGTCAATAAACCTTAGAAAACCTTGAAAGGGATGTGCAAAATAGCAATTATATACAGTCTTTAATGAACTATTAGAGAATAACGAGTCATGAATATGCTTGAAACGGATCTGCAGATAAATATTTAGTCTTCTCAAGCACCAACTATCAAATATCTCTCCTGATTGTTGGCACTTGACAATCACCTTCACTGAATTTCACTCAGGTGTAACTAAAGTCTGATTTAAGGGTTGTTTATATTTCACATCATTAATCCAAATCTGTAAAGTAACTAAAATAAATGTAGTGGAGTAAAAATACCAGGTTAACCTTAAAGAAAGCCCTCAGGATTATAAAAGACCCCATCACCCCAGCCACAAACGGTTCTGTCTGCTGCAGTCTGGCAGGCGGTACCACAGCATCTGGACTAAAACCACCAGACACAGAGACAGCTTCATCCCACAGGCAGGGCCGCCTTAATGCACGGGCTGACCCGGGCTGAAGCCCAGGGGCCTACGGAGATCAGGGGCCTATCATGAGCCAATAAAAAAGTTTAAAACAATTTTTTAATTCAAAAATAAAAAGTTTTTTATTTCGGATGTTTTTAAAAAACATTTAAATAAACAAAGTCTTGGCTTTCAGAATATGAAACTTTTATTTACAAAATCACACGATAAATACATTTTTGAAGCTTGTAAAGGGAAGATGACAGCTCTCACTCGCCACTCACTCCTCCTGCCTCCGGCTTGGGGCGGTGGTGGTGAAGTCGATAGGGACTTGGCTTGGCAACTGGAAGGTCACTAGTTCAAGTCCCGACAAGACCAAGTGCTCCCGAGGTGTCCCTAAGCAAGGCACCATTCCCCACGCCGTTCAAAATGGCAGCCCACTGCTCCTAACACTAGGATAGGTCAAATGCAGAGCAACAATTTCCCCACAGGGATTAATAAAGTATATCAAATCAAATCAAATCAAAAAGATACTCAGACTCAGACAACTCAGATCTGAAGCTACACAGGAATCTGCTGCCAAAGTGCAATAAAAAAGACAAAATTAATAGAATCAAACCCTTTTTTTGTGTTGCATTTTAGTAGAGTATAAAAATAAATGCCTTTAAAATAGGATGCAAGCAACACCAGTTTCTTAACCTGAATTGATAATAGACTATAATCAATTTAAACAGAACAGATCTTAATGTTTGCATTCTTATACCATTTTGTACAATAATTATAATGAATAAGTTCATACAAACTAAAACTTACAGCTGATTAATAACGGTGGTATCTAACTTGAGTGTGTATTATATCAAAAACCTGTTGAAATGCTACTGTTATTTTTACTGTCCCCCAAAAGCGCGTCGGCAACCTCCAGGAATGCTTCTTTCACAACTTCGCCGTCTTTGAAAGACTTCATGTGTTTCGCAAGAACATGACTGACACGATAAGATGCTATTGTAGCAGCCTTGCTCTTGTTGTTGGGCCGGGTGAAAATGGACTGCTGTGCATTTAGCTGTCCTTTCAGGCCCCTCCCCTTTTGGGAGCAGAGGGCAGAATTAGGAGGGAATTCCGTTTCGTAGCGTTTGTGCACTGTTTTGAAATGCCGCTCCTAAATGACCCTTCTTCGATAAAGCCACGCTCGCATTGCAGATGAGAGAAATGGACTTTGAATTGGAATAGATACAAAAATGATCATCCTCCCCCTCGGAGTGAAAATGATATATTTGGGGCTTTTTTGCCCTGCCATTGCGGTATTGTGTGTGTGCGGACTGGCGCTCCTGTTGACACGGACAACGTCAGCGAACTATGCCCACTGCCCACCAGCCACGCCGCGACACATGGGGTCACGCCGGCCAATCACAAAGCTTTGATGCGTTCAAGTGCATTATTCTGCCACAGGAAGATTATGTTATAGGACATTAACGATACAACTGAATATTGTTGTTCTATTTTTCTGGTTTCAAATAAACAAAGTCTTGGCTTTCAGAATATTAAAATTGTTTCGGCAAATTCAGATGATAAATACAACGTTGAAGCTTGTAACGGCATAATTACAAGCGGAGAACGGAATAACTTGACGTCACATTAGGCATAACAACAGCCTGTGTTTCTCGTGAGTGTTTTCCCCGGGAAACAAACACAATACACACAAACGCAAAAATACACAAACACACACACTCGCGAGCTTCCCCCAGACCAGTAATCCAAACGAAAATATCTTCCCTCCGTAGTATTATGATCATTTGCTCCGCTAATCAATCGATGGATTCCAGAGATTTCTCTCAAACATGATGACTCCGAAACAGTCAGTGGTCATCACTTAACAGCCAATCAGAATGAGAATATGTTTCACATGTGACTTATTCAAATTGCGAGTGATTGAGTGACAGATGAAGGTTGTTTAGGAGAAAAAGTTTGAGAAGAAAAAGTTTGAGAGTGGCGCTCGGGAAAGGAAATTGTTGAGGGAAAAGGAGTTTCGAGACAAGCAGCTGTTACAAAGCATGCCGAAGCTTCCAGGTTACTTTAAACCTGTAGGCCAGGATGAGGAGGAAGGACAGATGAGTTCTGTACCGAGCGGTAGCGGTGCCGGCCGCGGGGCCTCGGAGCCAAGTAGGCCGTCTGGTTCTGATAGCGATGGAGTAGCGGGAGAGGAAAAACAGACAGGAGGGACATTATCTGTTGGAGGAGATGAGAGGACGACGAGGACTTGCTACGTGGAGGGAAGCCAACGGCAACCGGACAAATACATGGGGGAGGCCCGATACGTCACTCATCTGGAGGAGAGGACCAGGCGCGCGTAGAGCAGAGTGGAGAAGTGCGATCACAGAGCCTGCCGAGGCTATAAATTACTTTCTTTTGTTTAAATAGGGGGCCTACAGCCCCAGGGCCTGATGGCAGGTTAAGGTGGGCCTGCGATTTAAACGATTTAAACGATTATTAAACACCTTGTTATCGGTGTCGGTTATTCTCGTGTCCCGGGTGAGAAGCTTAAAAGGAGACTAAATGGAGTCTCTGAAATTGTTTCAAATTGGTACTTTAATTAAAAATAATGGCACGGTTATGTTCACAAACAGGATGTTGTCCTACAGAAAAAACAGCTGTGTTTCTGGCTCTGGTATTGAAGAAAAGAGAGCGTCTTCAGGTCGTGCTCAATATATATATCCTCTGCTGGCTCCTCCCTGCGGGCCGGCCCTCAACATTTCAATATCCGTTGTTACGCATATCAGAGGATAAAGACATTGTACGTTCAATATATATCTAAACACACCTTTTCTCTTCCTTAGCTATTTCATGACTTTTCATTTAACACATTCTAAACGCTGTAATCAATACTCCTAACAATACAGGAAATACTTCACAGCAGTTTGATTTCCGGTCAGTCTGAATGTTGTCATCTGCTAACCACATCTGTAAACAATAACGTAATCAAATAAACTGTACCTTATTCAACAATAATAATATCTCAACGTTTATAGTTGTAGTGTTGAAATCAGTAGGTTTCGCTGTGCAACATCATATCATATCGCTGCTAAATTCACCTCTATCGTAAATGGTATATTAGCCTCATGCTAACAGGAGATGAAGGATTTTCAGAATAAAAGCTTAACAAGTTCTTGTTTTTCAGTATAAAACAGCATTTAAACTGACTGTGTGTTTAAGGTGCACTATGCTCTCAAAACATTGATTTTAATTTCTAACAGTCCCTCCTTACACACCTAAAAGGTGTGTATAATACTGAAATCAATGAGTTCTTCATCTGAACTCTGCATAGTACATAACTCGTATCAAAAACATACAATAAAATGGCTTTAATATCAACCTTAGAAAAATACAAAAATACTTTGACTGTTCAAACATAAAAGTGTTCCCTTGTGCATAACTTCTAGTGTTAACATTCAATATGGTTCTTCAAATTAGCAGCATTTGGCTTGGTATCAGAACATTTCTTCCTCCCTCCTTTCACAGAAACCGTTCTCATACCACGCTCAGTGTTAAGGCACTTGTTTTTACAAAGTGAAAAGAAACGACCCATTTTAGAATATCAATGATCCATACAACATGTGATCCATCATATTAGAACAGTATGGCTAATAAAGAATAAAATAAAATATCTTGTACCAGTTTAATGTAATAATAAAAAATAAAAATACACCATCTTGGAATAGTATAGGGTAATAATAAAAATACACTATCTTGGAATAGTATAGGGTAATAATAAAAATACACTATCTTGGAATAGTATAGGGTAATAATAAAAATACACTATCTTGGAATAGTATAGGTAAAGTTAAATGGATTCACTCCATTTTATTTTTTCTCACTTCTTCACATGATTTCATCATTTAAAGAATCACATCAGCTGGACATTCATTGAATAATCTCATCTCTGAACATCCATATCGTTTAACATCATTCAAACTAACTCATCATTTTCATCAACATCTGTATACGGGGGTGGATCGTCCTGTTCTACTAACATTGGAAACTGTTCCCCCATGTGATATTGACCCCTAGCATATTCCTGGTTGAGGGCCCCATTAATCAGTCGGTTTACAAAAGCGCGAATACAGGTTGCGAAACAACAACAACCCAGTGCCAATATCACGATCACAGCTGACATAGACATCAGTCCACTCAGTAGGAAATCCTTGTACTTCCCCAGCCACCCATCTAAAAAACCCCCCAGGGGGTTCTTCTCTATCCCACTGTTGTCTGCTAACTCCATGCTCAGAGTAGTGAGTCCCTTCAGAGCCTTGGTTACTGATCCATCAGGTGAGGTGTTGTTTGGGATGAAAGTACAACATAATGTTCCGAACATTTTGCATACACCCCCTTTTTCTGCCAACAACATATCTAGGGCCACTCTGTTCTGCAAAGACATCTGGCTGGTCTTGTCCAGTTGCTCGCTTAGTCCCTTCATTGCATCTCTGGAGTGATTTATGAACCTCTGCTGATTGTAGTAGATATAGTTTATCCAGTCTACATTCTTATTTATCGTAGGCCAAAGAAAAATGGATTCCAACCCTGCTAAAATCTGGTTTCTAGCTTTAAACTCATCTGGAACTCCCCTGGGCACCCCTATGCTGTCTATGTACACTGTGGAATCAAAACTCCCTGGAAAGACTGACCTTTTAGCTCTGGTTGCTTTGGGCTGGACTGCCATGTTTATCAGTTGCTCGGCCGTCATCGGTACCGCATAAAAAGGCATCACTAGCTGTACCAGAGCACAGGTCCCTGTCCAATCCTGTGGCAAAACTGAAAACAGGGTTTTAGTGCCACAATACCACCACACATCGGTTCTGGGATACTGTCTAATGGGCATAGCTATACCTGGGAGAAAATCCTGATTCATTAAAGTCGTTGTAGAATTGCACCACTTGAGAGTTCCTACTTCTGTACCTTTTAGGTAGTCCCTTGTGATGCAGTCATAAAGTCCCTCGTAAGACGTGAAGTCAGGTGGAATGTCATTCATTTTTACCACTGGATACTTTTGTGCAATGTCGACACAATCTGCTGGGGATATTTGTCCATAGAGTTTGTACATACAGAGCTGTCCTCTTGGGTTATTGTGGGTGTTAAATGGAAATGGCACTGTTCCCAAACTTGGTCGGGCAGCCGCACAGGCCAGACAGTCCGCCATCTTGCTCTGCTTAACAGAATAGACAACCCAGTCCAACCAGGAATTTGTGTCCTCGTATCCTGTTTCTACTGCTATGACTTTCTGTATAGAGGTAGTACTCAGATAGGTGACCAATGGATTGTTCACAGATTTAGCAGGGGATATTTCTGGTTCTGGTTGAAATAGTGATTCAGTATATTTTGGGGCGAGATCAGGGATTACATCAACTGGTGGGTCAATTATCTTCACTAAAATTGATCCCATTGGGTCTTTTCCCGGAACTTCTATCCCCATCAGTAAATGGAATGCAGTGACGTCTCCCTGTTTCTTGAAATGGGGAGTGAGTGCGCTTTTAAAAGCAATTATTATTGGATTGTGTTTGCTCATATCTCCACTATGGCGACCTTTGGAAAAAGATAGCTGAGACCTAAACGCCAAACCAGGGGGATTGTTATTTCCTTCTGCCCTAGCACTCCAGTATACCTTCTCTGAACCGGGACACCATGAGTTATCATCTGGCCGTCCCCAAGCATGAATGCACCCATAAACGTCATGGCCTGTTTCGTCTTGCAGTTCTCCACATACAACCACATCACACACATCAAGACTGACCGTAACCGCTTCACCTCTGGGGATGAGTATTTCTAACCCCTGGTTCTGTTTCTCCGCTGATCTTTTGGCTCTGGGGATAAATGGAAGTTTTTTAAACACAACTGACGTTCCGTTAGTGATATTGGCATTTTCTACGAGTGTCCGAATGGATTTGGGTTCTTCGCGATGCTGTACCCCCCACCCAACCAGGAAAATGCCAATTGTGATGAACACAGCTAACAATGTTACTACAATTCTTATCCCTAGGGGGCCCCTTAATTTTTCTGACTTCTTCAATGGCACTTCATCAATTTTACCCATGGTTATATCAGTTTCAGAGTTTAAAAGAAATGAGTGCAAAAATAAAGTATGTAAAAATAATAGAACAAAAATGATAGAACAAAATAATAGAACAAAAATATTAGACTCTAGTATATAAAAAATAATGAAACAAAAAGATTTGACTGATCGTATATAAAGATAATAAAACAAAAAGATTGGACTGATAGAAGTTAATCGGTTTCAGATTTAAAACCAGAATGGGTATTCTGTTTTAGTATTCAATCTACAAAACCTAAAGACAATTGGTCTTTTGAGCTGTTTCTATCTTAATGTCTCTTGATTTGATTTGTATTCTTCGTTTTGTTCCAGCTCTGTCAAATCAGTCCTAACTTCCGAAAACTTTCTGGAAGGTGCCGGTGTAGGGCGACAATGTGTCAGGTGGTGCCAATTTGCTCCTTTTTTACCTTTTATCCGGAGAGCGTGTGAGGTTCTTTCAACAACCTCCCACGGACCCGTCCACCTGGGTTCAGCCCACTTTCTTTTGTGAACTTTCAACCTCACCCAATCACCCGGTCGTACAGGAGTCTCTTCTGGCGTCTCGTCTGGTGTCTCTGCAGTTCTCTGAACCTGTGTAGACAAGACTTGGATAATATTACTCAGAGCCCTGACATATTCATCCACTTCTATTTGTCTGATGTCTAACACTGGTCCTGTCCCTCCTTCTCTAGGAGGCCCAGGCATGGGTCGACCAGTTAGCAACTCATGGGGTGAAAGATGTGTTTTAGCACTCTCAGAAGATCTCATTGACATGAGTGCCAGAGGCAAAGCATCTACCCATTTCATGTTTGTGCCAAAAATGACTTTTGCAATTTTCCCTTTTAATGTTCGATTTGCTCTTTCTACTATGCCCTGAGATTGTGGGTGGTATATCGACCCAAACTTATGAATTATACCAAAATATAACTCCACTTCCTCCAAGTGTTTGCTTGTAAAATGTGAACCATTGTCTGATCTTATCATCCTTGGCACCCCATAACGGGGTACGAGTTCTGTTTTGAGCCATTTAATGACTGTTTTTGCATCTTCTTTCTTACAGGGGATGGCTTCAATCCATCTTGTATAACGATCAATCATTACTAACATATATCTAAACCCTCTGACCACGTTGTCTGCTCCCATGTCTGTATAATCAATACAAATGTCTTTGAATGGGGCTTCTGGGACTGGATACCTTCCCATTGGGCACTTGTATGGCTTTTTTACATTGAAAGCATTGCACGTGTCACAGTCGTTTACGAAGTTTTCAACCATGTCCTTCATGTAAGGATGCCACCATTGTTGTTCAATGTCTTTTGTTGTTCTTGCTTTGCCTACATGAGTGGGACCATGTGATTGTTCTATTAGTAGGTAGCATAACTTTGCAGGTGCGACTAAACGGCCGTCATGGGCTCTCCACAGGCCATCTACTTCCTTTGCTCCCTTCTGACTCCATTGATTCTGTTCATACACTCCAGCATATTTCTGCATGTCTTTGATGTGTTCGGTGGTTAACTCCTCTTGAGTATTGGCCTTTGTACATATCATTTGCTTGCTGTACCCTCCTGCTTTCTTTGCTGCCTTGTCTGCTGCATCGTTCCCTCTGGATATTGCATTGTTCAATATTTGATGTCCTTTGCATTTCATTACTGCCACTTGTGCCGGCAACAGTAAAGATGTTAGCAGGAGTTTTAGCGCTTCGGCATGCTTTACTGGTGTCTTTGCAGATGTTAGGAACCCTCTTCTGATCCACTGTGGTCCGTCTATATGCACTGCTCCATAGGCATATGCTGAATCTGTATAGATGTTTACTCTTTGTCCCTCTGCATGCTCCAAGGCTTTGGTGAGTGCCACTACTTCTGCCAGTTGGGCCGAAGCAGGTTGGGAGATGATTTCTGCTTCTAGTGTCTCTATATTTTCTCCCTCCTGCCGGACTACTGCATAGGAGGCCACATTCCCGTCGTCTCCCTTGTAACAACAGCCGTCACTGTAGAGAGTGAAGTCTGGTTGGTCCAGAGGATCCGTTTCTAAATCAGATCTTATCTTGAGATCCTTTTGAGAGACGAACTGACAGTCATGGGGTGTGAGCTCTTCAGTGCTCAGTCCTGTAGACATGTTTGTTAAACCACTTTGGTATGTTATATGTGGTTTCAACAGACTGGTCTGAATCTTGATTTTCCTGATTGGGGAAAATGTGAATGCCTGTGAATTTATAAATGCCACTACTCCATGGGCTGTGTTGACTTTCAATGGGTGGCACATTACCACATGTGCAGTTTTTTCAATGACTTTTGCTAGTGCAGCTAGGTGTCTTGCACATCCTGTCTGCCCTAGTTCTATATTGTCTAACTTTGAGCTATGGTACATCAGTACCTGTCTCACTCCCCCTTTTTTCTGAAACAGGACTCCATTGACTATTCCACCTGATTCAGAAACATCAAGGCAAAAATCGTTGTCATAATCAGGAGTGGAAAGGTATGCCGCTTGACTCAGGGCTTGCTTCGTCTTCGTAAAAGCTTCTTCTGCCAGCGTTGTCCACTCGAGAGTGGCTTTAAGATTTCTGTTTCCTGCTTCTGCAATTATGTGTCTCAGTGGTTGTGTCAACTCCACATAGTCTGGTATGTACGTCCTGCTGTAACCTGTCAGGCCCAGGAACGCAAGCATTTGTTGCACTGTTTTGGGCTTTGGTTGGGAGAGGATGGAAGACCGTTGTGCTGGTGTCAGAGTTAGACTGTTCGAGGAAATCATCCTTCCCAGGAATGTAACTGTTCTCCTTGCGATCTGTGTTTTTTCTTTCTTCACTTTGTAGCCTACATTGGCCAGTAGGATTAGCAATTGTTGTGTCACAGCCAGACATGTTGCTGCATCTGGCCCGGCTAGAAGTAAATCATCAACATACTGTATCAGAGTCACTCCCTCCGGTAGTCGCAATGCACTGAGGTCTTGTTTCAGAGCACGGTTAAATAATCCTGGACTATCTTTGTAACCCTGTGGCATCCGATTGTAAGTGTATCGCTGTCTTTGGTAGGTGAAAGCAAATATATCCTGGACCTTTGGATCTAATGGTAAGCAAAAGAATGCATTAGCTAGATCTATCACTGTGAAATATTTGTGACCTGGATTAAGATTTTGTAATGCTAGATGTGGATCGGGAACTGGAATGTTGGCAGTTTTAGTGACATTATTGACTTCTCTTAGATCATGGACCATTCTCCATCCCTTGTTTCCAGCTTTCGGTACTGGCAAGATGGGAGTATTCCAATTTGAGCCGGTGTGTCTGATTACTCCAGCTTGCAACAATCCTTGAATGGTGTTTCCTATCCCATCTATTTGTTCTTGCTTCAATTTGTATTGCGGGCGCCAACATGGTTTGTAATTTTCCACCAGCTCCACTGAGACTTCATGATTCACTAATCCAACATCATAGTCTCCCGTGGTCCAAAGATGTGTAGGCACCTGCATCAGCATTTCTTCTGTGCCTGGATGGTTTGTGTGTTCTCGTCCATGATCTCTGTCCAATTCTTGCTTCTCCAATAGCCCTTGTTCCTGGCTATTGTTTCCAATCCTCCACATCGTCTGGTCTGTTGATCGCCACAGAAAAGGTGATTCTGTTGCCAACCATTCTGTGTTCAATGCAGTTTTTATCATTGGACCCAATGATCTGGACTCAGCTCCTATGCTCATGGCGAGTGTGACATGAGGAACAGCTTCTTCAGATAAATTGTACCATTGTTTTTGTTCTGTTGTGAGTTTTACCGCCGCTGCTACACCCTGTGGTCCGACGTAGATATCTGCTACAGTCAAATCTTCTGTCCTCCCCTCTTTATCTTCCATCCAAGCGTCTTGATATTCTTCATCTGGTCGCCTTAGATAATTGTACGTACAATGTAGGGGATCTTGCGGGGGCCCATAGGGTCCCAATGTATTTATCCATGGCTTCCAGGCCATGTAAGTTCTTTGGACTTGTGGAGTATCGATTTCAGTGGTGATCAGGCGGCTCCAGTACACCGTGGTCGTGTCATTTTCTTCGTCGTTTTCTGGATTTGCTGCCATCATCATGATTCTCTGTTGTCCGTCGTACGTCTGGTAAAGTGGTATCTGGCCTGGAAATTGGATAATTAGCCCATCTGGTGTGCATAGAATTCTCGCTCCTGTTTTTACGAGCAGGTCTCTTCCCATCAGATTTATGGGACAGTTTGGGGCATAGAGGAAAGGATGTTGCAGGAGTTGCTTCCCAATTTTCGTGACCAATGGTACTGTATATTTCTGTACATCAATTTTTCCCGAGTATCCAACTGTTTTGAGGGTGTGATTTGAGAGAGGTGGTGGTTTTCCTTTCAATCTTCTCAAACAGGAAGCTGTGGCTCCTGTGTCCACCATCATTTCCACCTTCTCTCCCTCAATCTCACAGGTGACCATTGGTTCATTTTGGGCTGGAATTGCGTCACCTGTGATTGGATCCTCTGGGCCTCCTCATACATATGGACCACTCCAAGCTGTCAGAGGCATTTGGTTCATGTTTGGCACCCCTCCTCCTCCTGGTTGTCCCTGGAATCCTCTGCCTCCACTGGGTCCTCCCCTTTGCTGATACTGTGTAGGCATGTACATGGGTGTTTGTGGCTGTAGTTGGACAGGGGTATACACAGGCGGTTGCTGTACTTGGGGATAGTACTGTTGCGTCTGAGGCTGTTGAAATTGTATAAGATTGTTTTGTGTTTGTTGATTTGGACAATCTTTGGCCCAATGGCCCAGCTGATTGCATATGTAGCATCCCTCAAACCGGAAACCTCTCCCTCTGCCTCTTCCTCGGAAACCTCCTCTACCTCTTTGTTGGTTCTGAATCTGATTTTCTGGCACCACCTGGGTTTGAACTGTTTGAGGCACCTGCCCTACTTTCTCTGTTAGCATGGCCTGTTCTGTTACAGCTAGCATCTGCCTCGTCAATTTCTTGTTCATAGTGGCTTCGGTATCTTTCTCAGCTACCTGCATCTTCAAAAGTCTTTTCGCCAGTTTCTTCGTTTCTTCATCGTCTTCCATCTGTGTTTCCTGGTATTTGGTGTCGTGGTGAATGAGATTTAGTCTCCATTCCTCTGGGAGTTTAGCTTCCAATCCCACCACATCTCCCAGGCGTGCCTGCACTAATTTGGGAAGGGCTTTTATGACTGCGTTCTTCCACAGCATTATGACAGCCGGTGAGGCGTCATGTCGTTCTCCAGTGCAGTCCTCCCACACTCTTTCACATCTCTTGAGGAAAGCATGCATGTCTTCCCCAGGTTCTTTTCTCAAGCTGCTAAGGGCATGTAAACTGCGTGTTGTTGGGTAAATGTGACGAATTGCAGCCCAATAGCTCGTCCTGATTTTGTTGAAGGACATATCATCTGGAGAGTTGGTGCATTTGGCCTCGGAATCTACTGCTCTTGCCTCTAGTCTTCCTTCTATCCTTCCAAGCAGTGCCCTCATGTCTCCCAAGCACAGGTGGTCTTGGACCGTGTATTTCTCCAGGTCATTCACCCACTTCTGACCTCCTTGGGTGAGTGGAGGTAGTTTTGCTACTAATGATTCCATGTCCCTGTGAGTCCATGGCTGGTATTCAAGTCCTCTTCCAACCGCTATCAATGGCATGGTGGTGTATGCACCAGTCTTGGTTCTTCTGATTTTGGGACATGTCCCAGGGGAATGTTGCTCGTTTTCGTCACTACTTCTATTCTCAGGAGGAGATGCAAAATTGCGTTGCCGATTTGATTGTTCATGGTATGGGAAGTGTCCACTGGTGTCAGACTGTGTTCCGTTGTCTTCTTCATCTCCCTGTCCTTTGGTATTTTCAGGAGAGTAGTTTGTTCGGCGTGGTCTTTGTGGTTGTCCACAATTATTTGTCGTTTGTCGTTTTCTTTCTTCCCTTTCTTTGTCCCGTCTATGTTCGTTTTGTCTTGCTTCCATCATCTCCTGGTATCTTTCCTCCTTTTGTCGTCTTTGCATCTGATAATCATCTTCTGTCCTTTTTTTCATCATGTCATTATACGCCTCCTCCTTTTGTTTTTTTTCTGTAGCTTGTTTGTGTTCCTGTTGCTCTCTGAACTTTTCCTGTGCCTGGTTTTCTGCTGTTGTTGGTAGTAGAGAGAACATCGGCGTGTCTGAACCTGTGGTTTGTAATGCCTCAGCAATGGGAGGTTTCTTGTTGGGCTGGAATGACATGGGTGTTCGTAGTACGTTTTGCTGAACATGGTGATCTCTAGCCATGTCCTTCAATTCTTGCATGCCGTGTTCGAAACTCTCCCGCAGCTGGTCAGATTTACTGTTTAGCATTCTTACTTCAAAGTCCAATTCTTTGACACTTCTCTCTGTGGGGACTTCGTCCAAATTCAATATTCCTCCTGCAATATTAAAAGTTGGGGCTTGTATCGAGGTTTGAGAGAAGAGTTCTGGTTCTGTTATGTAAGGAGGAGGTTTCTGAGACAGGTCTGGATAGAGCTTTGGAGTTTGGATTGGTGTTACTTCTTCAATTTTTTCCATTGTGTGTTCCTTCTCTAGCGGATTTGTTCTTTGAATGACGTGCATGTTTGCCGTCTCACTAACAGTATACTTTAAATGGAGCATCAGAACTGTAACTTGTGTTTTTCTTTTCTCCGCTTTGGTCATAGCATTCTGTGCAGATCCATACCAAGAGGGTTGTCCGGCTTTGGTCCATGCTTGTTGCTCTCGCAGATATTCTCCATTCTCATGGTCTATTACAGCTTTCCTATGGGCTTTCGTTGGTCCGGGCTGATCATCTGCTGGAAACAGTCCTCTTATTTGCCACTGTTCCCACAGTTTCTCTATTTGGTTCCATGCCTTCTGTCTAAGTTTTGGAACTGTTGTAGCATCTGATCTAATTTTTACCCTTTCCTTGATATCTGCAGTTGAGCCTGGCTCTGCTTTTGTTCTCAACTTAGTTTCTTTCGGTGACATGCTCTCTAACTATTGGAATGAATATTATGAAGTTATCAAAGATTGAAACTCTAATTCCCTGACTAGCACCCTCGTTCTTGATAATACCCTATGTCATCCGAACTTAACTGTAAATCTGGGTTTTGAATATTAATAAAGTAAATTAAAAGATTAAATCTATGCAAATTTTAAATCTGGAATTTTAAACAAAAATTGTACAGTGTATCGTTTTGAGTTTGAGATATGAAAATCTAAATCTTGTGTACAGTCAATCAATTTGTGTTTGAATATTCTACAGTGTAGTTTGATAATTAGAAACCACTGTAATTCTATCCTGGCGATTTGCGCATGTGTTCATTCATAACACTTAAAATCAAGAATAATTCTGTATCACCAGCAGAGTGCGCTGTTGTAATTTCCAGCTCAATCCACTAGGGATCGCTGTTGCAAAACTGATCTCTTTTTTAACAAGTAGCTTATTTTCCTTAAAAAATGGGAAGAAAATTAGAATATGGTTAAACAGCACCGCACATAACCGCCAAAACACATTTGCAAACAAGAATATCTCAAAACAACCGCCAATATGCACTTGCAAACAAGAATATCTCAAAACAACCGCCAATATGCACTTGCAAACAAGAATATCTCAAAACAACCGCCAATATGCACTTGCAAACAAGAATATCTCAAAACAACCGCCAATATGCACTTGCAAACAAGAATATCTCAAAACAACCTCCAATATGGACTTGCAAACAAGAATACTTCCAAAACCAGACTCCTACAAATACCAAAATTCCCACGGTAAGATAACCTGTCTAGTTTGTCTAAGAAATATGATTTGTCCTTCTCAATATGGAGTGCCTCGCATCATGTGAGTGTGACTGTGTGTAAAAACAAACAGAGTACTTTCAATTAGCATTTCACGAAATGGCGACTGCCGTGTGGCTTATTTTAGCATGAGGGCAAAACAAGATGGCAACTGATTTCCCAACTTTTAACCCGAAGAACAAAGGGATTTGATAACACACCTCGTGTCTCTCACAGGGGTGGTTTAAATAATGGCGGGGCAATCTTGTCAAGAAAATTCAACACAAAACAACACTGCAGTTTAAAATAACATTTCTATCTAGTTTACTATGGGCTTTATCTTATTGATATCATCACTTAAAGTTAGGAACCCTTTACGCTTAAGCCATAAACTTATCTGCGTAATATTTGACTTTATAGTCCACTACAGTCAACTGCTGCCATTTAGACACGCTAGGTGGATGTAGTATGGGAACTAATCAGCGACTATTAAATGACCGTCGTCTATTTAACGTAATGCTGTCGTAACCCCAAATACCGTATTCCACCCGCAATATCTTGGTTGAAAATAGAACAGTTATGACCACTGATAAAGGCTTACACCTTAAATCAAGCCTTTTCCTCAAAAAAGGACTTTTTTAAAACAGGTTCTCAACTGTTTTCGACTAGCACTGTCTTCAGTTACTCAACCCGAAGTTGACTCGCTATGCCCTGAAGGTTTTCAATTACTTGGCCCGTAACCAACTCGCTATGTCTCATAGATCTTAACAATAATCGTTAAATGGACATATATATCCTTACGTCATAGGCTAACTAACTACTAACGTAACAAGAGACACCTACATGAAAACGCAACAAGACACCTATCCAAAGTACAATGACCACACACATTTATAGTTAAAATACTAACACACACAAATTAGTAACATGCAGGGTTAAATAGAAGAACAAAAGAAAGTTTGAACTCACCCTGCTTGCGACAGAGCAGCGCCACGAGGTTTAGGATGCTTATATTTATCAATTTTGGTTATTTTATCATTAAATGCACAGCTATTTTCAGGATCCGCTGGCCTCCGTCCAACACAAACCTATGTTGTACTGCATAAACTATGAAGAATTTGATGTAACAGGCTCTTCTTACCTATTTGTTTGAGCTCTTTGTGTGTCGAACGGGTTGCCAGCGGCTCCGGTCAACAGCCGGCTGTGGAGACTCTCCCGGTCCAACGAAATCACGTCGAGGTCACCAAATGTTATCGGTGTCGGTTATTCTCGTGTCCCGGGTGAGAAGCTTAAAAGGAGACTAAATGGAGTCTCTGAAATTGTTTCAAATTGGTACTTTAATTAAAAATAATGGCACGGTTATGTTCACAAACAGGATGTTGTCCTACAGAAAAAACAGCTGTGTTTCTGGCTCTGGTATTGAAGAAAAGAGAGCGTCTTCAGGTCGTGCTCAATATATATATCCTCTGCTGGCTCCTCCCTGCGGGCCGGCCCTCAACATTTCAATATCCGTTGTTACGCATATCAGAGGATAAAGACATTGTACGTTCAATATATATCTAAACACACCTTTTCTCTTCCTTAGCTATTTCATGACTTTTCATTTAACACATTCTAAACGCTGTAATCAATACTCCTAACAATACAGGAAATACTTCACAGCAGTTTGATTTCCGGTCAGTCTGAATGTTGTCATCTGCTAACCACATCTGTAAACAATAACGTAATCAAATAAACTGTACCTTATTCAACAATAATAATATCTCAACGTTTATAGTTGTAGTGTTGAAATCAGTAGGTTTCGCTGTGCAACATCATATCATATCGCTGCTAAATTCACCTCTATCGTAAATGGTATATTAGCCTCATGCTAACAGGAGATGAAGGATTTTCAGAATAAAAGCTTAACAAGTTCTTGTTTTTCAGTATAAAACAGCATTTAAACTGACTGTGTGTTTAAGGTGCACTATGCTCTCAAAACATTGATTTTAATTTCTAACAACCTGCATTTAGAAATAACATTCACCTGGCTGCTACTTAGAAATTATTTATCTTATATATTGTCACAATTCACATGTTATGTCACGTTTGTAGTTTTGTCTGTGTTGGTGTTTTTCTTGTCTTTGGGTTTCCTGTTTTATTGTGTTAAGTGTTCACCCCCGTTTCCTGCCTGTCTGCTTTCTGTCTGTTTCCCTCCCTGATTACCCGATTGTGTTCACCTGTTGTCCTTGTGTTTCTCCTCCCCTGCCCGGCTGTTTCTCGTTGTCATGATTACCCCTTCTTGTATTTAGTCTTGTCTCTTTCTGTGTTCAGTGTTGGGTCATTATTTGTTGGTGACTGAGTTCACCGGTGAGTGTTCCGTGTTTTTGTATCCCTTGAAATGAAGGGTTTCTCAAGAGTTATCTGCATTTGGGTCCTGCTTCCTTCACTCGACCGTGACATATATCATATTCCAATTACTTGTGTATAGACTCTTATTGCACTATTTCACTATTTTTTCTGTGTATCTGTTTTATTGCGTAGCACTGTTGGAGGAGCCTGTGACCTAAGAGGGGGGTGGGTAGGACACGTTCGATTCCTGTTTTGAATAGTGTGCCGTCGATGAGTTTTATTCCATTTCAAAGTCCTTTTGGACGCTCTGTGTAAACTTCGCGCATCCAATCACAGAGGTTGCGGACTGATCACGGGGTTTGTCAAGCTAAGCACATGGTGTAGTCCCAAACGATAGCTGAGGATTCTGGGTAGTGTCTTTTGTCGTCCTAAAACTCCGAAAAAATATTTGTTTCTCCGAATCGAAGGGGGAAAATACAAAAGCATTGTACACAATTCAAACCAATCAATGTTGTGTAATTAACAAGGACAATTTGGTGTTTTTTTAGTCGATGAGTAGTGCAGATATCACTGTAAAATCAATGGACAGTAAGGAGAATAGACTACTTACTTCCGGGTGTAAAATTCTCCCTTATCCAATGGGAATGGACGCTCGTAATATAATACAGGGGACATGATCATTATCTTTTAAATAACGTTAACTGAAGGGAACAATCTATTTGACACAGCTGAAGCTCTGGCCTTCCTTAAAAACTAACTAATTTAATAAAAATCACAGTTGCATTACACACAATGCACTGTTTTTTGAGAACACAAATTCGTAACTAATGTAATTTTTACATTCTGACGAAAAATACAAATAATTATGAATACAAATAAAATAAAAGAAGCCTCCCGTGAGTTACTACAAGCTATAAAGTAGATTTAAAAAACTTTGTAGAGAATAAAAGCTCACTGCGGGACGTTGTAGAAATGCGTGTGTGTGCCGACACGTAAATGTAACAAAGTTCGTGACTCCACCACGCATTGTGGTGTTAAGAAGTCGTGGTGGAGTCACGGGATAGGCCAGAAGTCGGTTTGATTGCATTAGGGCTCGATTGGTTTTCCTGTCTGAGTAGCCCAGATGATGCTGCATCGCAATTTTGGACATCGAATTTTATACACCAAATTTTTTGACGTTGAATTTTTTTCACAACGGCACTTATCATGGCTGCCACTGAGGGACTTCCGGGTCATTTCACTCCGTTAGGAAGGTTCCTAAGCTAAATGGACTATTGGAACGCAACCCAGGGCTTCTCAAACTCCGGACCAAGGTCCGTATCCGGACCGAACCCTGTGTCCCATTATAAAAAAATATTAAAAATAAAAAATAATACTTTTTTTTCCTTCTGATTCTGATTTAAAGTGGACCTATCATGCTATATTGGACAGATATATTGTAGGGCCATACCTTTACAAAACATGTCTGTGAGGTGTTTTGCTTAAAAGACCAAACAGTTCACCCATTGTAGCCATGCCTCATACTGCTCTCTTGCAGCCCTGTTAGAGAAACGCGGATTTTGGGCCCTTAGCTTCAAAATAAAGAAAAGAGGAGGCGGAGATAATGCCTGATCAGAATTCTACCAGAGATAAAGTTAAATTCTGCTGTGATAAAACGCCATCCTGTTCTAAACCACATCAAAGATTATTTGGCGCTCAAATGCTTTTTCTCTTGCAGGTTTATCACAAGGTGAGTACCTTTTTTTTTATTTCCTGCTTTTTAAACACATGTGCTCTAGAGCAGTGGTTCCCAAACGCCTCACGGCACACTGGCACACTGGTGTGCACACCGGTGTGCCGTGAGGCAAGTCCGGGTGTGCCGTGGGATTTTGTGACAACCATATGTTATTATTGCAATATACGACTACACAAAAATAATAATTTTTGAATTTACTATATCAGTACTTTGTAGGTTTATATGTACATAATAATAAAGTAATATGTAATATATTAAAAAATATTAGTAACGACCCCATCTCTGGAGTTGGCGTTCTCTACTATGATTTACATGAAGAACAACAAGAGGTCATGGCTCTCTGTTGAACAGGACTTGCGAGTGGCCCTCTCCTCAGTGCCACCAAGTATTAAAAAATTCTGCGCGCCCCGACAGGCACATGTATCTCCCTAATTTGGTAGTCGGCAAAAATATTTACAATAGCCAACACACTCTCACTCCCTAAGCGTCCAATAGCGACGTTTGGTCAGTGTCCGTGGCGTCCGATTGTGACGCTCCTAGGCTCCTTCAGCGTCATAAATGGACGCAAATAGCTTTCAACTGATTGCAATGTATTCCCATCTGCGGCGGGATTTGACGCTCATGGAAGCACGGCATTCGTTTGTGTCGGCTGCCCTTAAAGGTAATGTGAGCGTCCATTCCCATTGGATAACGGAGAATTGTACACCCGGATGTAAGTATTCCTCTTACTGTCGATTGATTTTACAGTGATATCTGCACTTCTCATCGACTAAAAAACACCCGATTATCCTTGTTAATTACACAACATTGATTGGCTTAAATTGTGTGCAATGCTTTTGTATTTTCCCCCTTCGATTCGGAGAAACAAATATTTTTTCGGAGTAAAGGATGGCAGAAGACACTACACTACCCAGAATCCCCAGCTATCGTTTGGACTACACCATGTGCTCTGTTTGACAAACCCTGTGATAGTCCTCAAGCTCTGTGATTGGAGAGTGTGCTCCGAGGGTTAAGCCGATTCTCGAACAGCACTTGAAATGGGATGGAACCACGGCAGACTGTCCAAAACTGGATTAGAACGGGTCCACCGCGTCCCCCCTCCCCCACCCCGTCCCCAGAACTACACATGCTGGCTATTCTGTTTCGCAACATGTTCTCTATGGCACGTCTCTACTGGGAGTTGTAGTTTTAAAAGACGTTTTCGTATTTCCCATAATACGAAGTTGCCAGTATTAAACTGTGTACATCCCTGGAAGTTTAGGGGACAGGAAACACTCACATTTAAAACATAATTAATAAATGGGTGAAAATTGCTTGTGCCCATTATGGGCAGTATTAATATATATATACCCACATGCCAGCTAAGGTCAGAAGAGCTTTATTTAACAGCTGGTCTTATGTTTGTGACCCCTGTGATAACATTACATTACATTACATTAATTGATAAGCCTGAAACATGCACTTGTCAAGGTTCAGAGGCACATTTTGCAAATATGGCAGTAGCCATCGATCAGCTTAAGATAAGATATACTTTATTGATCCCAAGTTGGAACATTTGCGTTACATCAGCATGTGTAACAGTTAAATATGCAGTTGTGTTTATTTGAACATCATTTAGTATAATCACACAAATTCTGTCTTTTATATTCAACAATTCTGTGTTCTTTATTTATTGATTGTTCAATACCTGACAAGGCCGGAGATGAAATATCTACATACATCTTATAAGAGTATAATACATTATGTATAATATCAGTTAAAATAAGTGCTTCAACATAGTTAACATTGCTGGAGGTATGCACAAATATTGATAGATGTCTTGTAATGCACTATTGAGGAACCTGCGACCCAAGTTTTTCATTCAGTGTAGAACTACACCACAGTTGTGTAGGCCTATATGATATGTCAATAAACCTTAGCAAATCTTGAAATCTTGAAAGGGATGTGCAAAATAGTCATTACATACAGTCTTTAATTAACTATTAGTAGAGAATAACGAGTAATGAATATACTTTATAGGGATCGTATTAATATCTAATAATAAAAATAATTAAATTCAATCACATGCTTTAACCACCAGGTGTCCCTTTATATCAGCTGTGTACCTTTATGGTGTAAATACAGCATATCTACCAATTGGATCAAATATAAAAGTGAGCCGAATTAGTGTTGATACTGCAAGGAGACGTATTGTGTGAAAATAAATGTAAGATGTTGTTTAATGGCTGATATATTTATGATCCACATCACGTTTTCAGTTCCTCATGTTTGTCTAGAGCAGTGACCACCAACTGGCGGCCCGCGGGCCACATCCGGCCCGCCAGACATTCTCATCCGGCCCGCACGACGGGGGTGACTGTGGCGTTGGCCGAGTGGTTACTGCGTTCGCCCCCCACCCATTTCTTTATTTACAACGTCTCGTGAGTAAGGTGCAGTACCGGAGTCCAACAGAGAGGCAGCAGCTGCGGGACAGTTGACTGCGTACTGCGAAACCATCCCTCCCCTGAAGAAGAAGTGATCCTTCGTTGTGAAGAGTCTGGTTAATGCGCTCTGCACCACAGCAGTAGCCCCGCTGCGACAGAGTCCAACAGAGAGGCTGGAGCTGCGGGACAGTAGCCTCGAAGCAGGGTTGGGTTGTAACGGAATACATAACGGCGTTACGTAATCAGAATACAAAAATCAAGTAGGCTAACTGTATTCAGCTGGCGTTACATTTGAAAAACGAGTAATCTGATTACAGTTACTTTCGTAAACATGAAATGAATACATTTTGGAATACTTTTGGTATTGGTGGAAAAGTTTCCTCACAAAATGTAATATTCATTACCGGCAGAACTGTGTGCACACTGCACAGCGCTGCAGCATGTCTGTGAGCGAGAGAGAGATGCAGCGTGTCTGTGAGGTCCCTCCCCCGCACGCAGATGAGAGAGAGAGATCTCTTTTAAAATATATTGAAAGTTAGAAACGGAGATGGTTAGATAAAATGTGCAAGATAACGTTTATGTAGTATTTCTGCTGCTGAATGCATGGGAAAAGTGACTGGAACAAGTTTTTAAAGTTATTACATCGTTTCAGATAATAAATAATAATGATAATTCATTCTATTTAGGGGCGCCTTTCAAAGCACCCAAGGACACCTTACAATGCATAACATATTCCAAGGAAAGGTTTTAAGACAGTACAAAGAATGCAGTCAGGGTGATGTTTTTTATTTGGGGTGCAGATGAGAGAGCTATCCAGAATGACACCAAGATGTTGTGTTTGAGTTCTTGATAAGCCATGAAAACAGTAAAAGAAGTGTCTCCTGTTCACCAAAACATACCCATCTGTTATGGAAAAATAAAGTATTCCAAAAGTAATCTGAATACTATTTATACAATTCTGGGCTATATAAAAATCGCTGGCCCGCGATAGTGTCGATTAGTTAAATTTCAGCCCTTGGACAAATGTAGTTGGTGATCCCTGGTCTAGAGGTCTTCTCATCAGGGCTCTATAAATTCAGAACTACGGCAGATATGTAATATGTAATGCAGCCGAACCGTGTATTACAATGCCGTTTGCCATTTTTTTAAATGTTTTTGGTCTGTTTCCGGTATTTGTTAATGACGATGTGCTGTGAGATGTGAGACTGGAATTGCACAGGGGAAAATAACGTAGGCTATCTTTAGATGCGGATTTTGTTAAACTAATATGTTTAGGCTGTGGACCAACACTATACATTGACGGGGAAGGGGGTAGCAATAAAGATAACACCATTAAACAGTTACACAACATAACAGAAATAATATCGATAGCAGCGTCCCAAGCAACCACCTTGGTAACAATGAAAACGTCGCGATTTCCTGAAGTAATCTTCGTAATAACTAGCAAACTAAAGATCATGTACATCCACTGCACACA
The DNA here is from genome assembly GCA_036324585.1 of Champsocephalus esox. NCBI lineage: Eukaryota > Metazoa > Chordata > Actinopteri > Perciformes > Channichthyidae > Champsocephalus > Champsocephalus esox. Next base: position 1,424,012 of record CM070484.1, read on the forward strand.
TAATCTGAAATAACAACTCATATTTCTCCCATGAAATGACATCAAAACGCATTTTAATGGCCAAACCAACTTTAAAATAGGCATTTTCCACCGAGAATAAAACGAAGTTCGGCCATGTTTTCTTTTTCTGCAGGGAGAAATTTGAAGATCATGTGACATAGACGCCAGCCATCGGAATGAATGGTGAAAAAAACGGGGTTTCTCAAACAGAGCACATGGTGTAGTCCAAACGATAGCTGGGGATTATGGGTAGTGTAGTGTCTTCTGCCATCCTTTACTCAGAAAATATATTTGTTTCTCCGAATCGAAGGGGAAAAATACAAAAGCATTGCACACAATTTAAACCAATCAATGTTGTGTAATTAACAAGGATAATCTGGTGTTTTTTAGTCGATGAGTAGTGCAGATATCACTGTAAAATCAATCGACAGTAAGAGGAATACTTACTTCCGGGTGTACAATTCTCCGTTATCCAATGGGAATGGACGCTCACATTGCCTTTAAGGGCAGCTGACATAAACGAATGCCGTGCTTCCATGAGCGTCAAATCCCGACGCAGATGGGAATACATTGCAATCAGTTGAAAGCTATTTGCGTCCCTTTATGACGCTGAAGGAGCCTAGGAGCGTCACAATTGGACGCCACGGACACTGACCAAACGTCGCTATTGGACGCTTAGGGAGTGAGAGTGTGTTGCAACAGCACATGTTTCAATGCTGATTGCTGAAATGTTACATTTATAATTTGTAGTTCAGGACCATGGACAATGCAGCTTCCTTGCATTGACAGTTCTCTGTGCTGAATTTCTGCTGAGTTTCCTTTGCCTCATTTTTAATGTTGTGACCTGTCTGGTTTAAATGAGTGTGTTGCTGCTTTGATGAAGAAGTTTCAAATTGATTTCTGAAATATTTCGTTAATAAATATTTCATGAGTAATATAGTTGTCTTTGTCACATTTTATTTGGCATTAGTAAATAATTATGCACATTTACAGATATTTTACATGATATGAGTGATAACACGTGTTATAAGGGCTATTTTTGCACAATAGGTGTGCCTTGAGATTTGTACTTGTCCTTTGGTGTGCCTTGGGCACAAAACGTTTGGGAACCACTGCTCTAGAGTCTACAGTACAGGTTAGCTCTGAGTGTTAGCGAGGCTTGCTAATGTAAACAAAGACGAGATTACGTCCAAAACACGTCAGGCATTGTTTCTGATAGCAACTTTCTGTGGGTCTGCTGCCGATTTGACGTCAGATCGGCAGCAAATCTGTATCCGCTCGTTGTACCTCTGTTTTTAAAAGATTTGGGTAATCCCCCTAGGAAAAGGGGGATATCCCTCTAAGGAACATTTAGAACAGATAAAATATGTACGATTAATTTGCGATTAATCGCGATTAAATATTGACAATTATGCGATTAATCGCAATTAAATATTTCAATCGACTGACAGCCCTAGTTCATAATAAATACATTTGTATTTATTTTAAGATCTTTTCATACAATCATACGTATTGGGATCATTTGTATTAATGTAGACTGGAGGTAGAGGGTGACGAGCATAAGTTTCACTTTCCTTTGAACCTGTTTAACAGTGGTCTGTGCATCCGATCATCAGATCAAGGGGGAGTGCTGGGGAACTCCAGTTCGAAACCCGCTCCCGCCCCACTGCGTCAGGCCGTTGTGTCCTTGGGCAAGACACTTCACCCGGAGTTGCTCCTGTGGGTATTGTCCACAGTGACCATTGCATGTATGTAAAATATGTGTGATGTGTATTTGTAAAGCGCTTTGAGCACTGGAAAAAGCGCTATAATAAATGTAAGGAATTATTATTATTATTATTATTAACTGTAGTTTCCATAGTTTCCCCACAGCAGCAGACGCACATTTATGTCGTCTGCTGGCGCATCATAAACACGTTGGATTGTGAAAGTGCAGTCAGATATTCTAAAGTACCGCGGTCTCTTCTCCTAAGTCCTTTTGAATTCTCCTGTCCACTATCCCTTAACCCCGTGACGTTTCACTCAGAGGTCAAGGAATAGACGATAGGGTTAGGATTTAGGAGCTGATTTTTGGACTATTCGACTGCAGCCCAGCTCCCAACGTCTATCCCTATCATCAATACTTGACCTCTGTGTGAAACGTCACGGCCGGGTTAGCCTAACCCTAACCCTTTTTATTGGGTTCTTTTATTTGGGGTTAAGTACATTGTCAGAATAAGTGAGAAATTACAGCTATCATACTGAATACATATTTACTGTGAATGTATGCAAAAATGTATAGCTGTCTTACAGAAGTTAAAGGTGGAGTAGGTACGTTTCAGAAACCGGCTCGAGATACACTTTTTGTTATATTCCATGGAATGCTCTTACCATCCCGATAGCAATGAATATCTTAAGTGCTTTGACAAAAAAATCCATAAAGAAATGTCGGAAGCCGTAATACTGTAAAAAGTACAACCAATCCGTGGGATTGCCGCCCTGTCTGTCAGCCTTCCATCTCTGGACGCACAAATGTATCTCGTGCCATCATGTGTGTTGGAGGAGGTGCTCTGTAAGGAAGTCTGAAGGAAGGGGCGGATTCTTTTCGGCTGTGTACTTTCAAATTGTATTGCACTCGAGCCGGTTTCTGAAACTTACCTACCCCACCTTTAAATCCACTTCTCACTTATTCTGACAATGTACTTAACCCCAAATAAAAGAACCCAATAAAAAGAGTTGTAAATAATAGTGAAGTCACGTTGTAATAACAATAACTCATCTCTCTCGAGTTTTATTTTTCAGCTTTGCCAAAAACCACTGTGTCAAGTGTCCTTCTTGGGTTGCTGTCCGGAGTTCTCCAATATGGCGGACCATCTCGCACCAAGCCCCCAGGAAGTGCGCCGGACTCAGATGAAAATATTCGTGCTGGCCAAACGGCGGTACTACACTTCCGTTTGGTTGCCAGGCCCGGAAACACTTTTTCCCATTGACTTACATGGGGAAAGAGTGGTCTGTAAATCGTTGGATAATTTTTTTTAAACTAAATAAACTACCCAGTATCAACACTTGTATAGCCCTTATTAAAAACATTCATTCCTCAAGTTGTAATAATTTGCTAATAACGTTATTCTGAGAGTTATTTCCCTCTGCATTATGAACGCGCATCTAACCCACGGGACTGCGCCGCCCGGCACGTTCATGTTACGTGTCCCGAGTCCGACGAATCAGAGCACACTGTGCTCACAAGGAGGGTGGGGGCTGGAGCAATAGAGAACCGCAGCGACGCGTCCTAAAACCCGGAAGTAAGTTAGCATTTTTAGCACTTCCGGTTCCTTCGTCAAAAAGCAATGCATTTTCTCCATAGGGTTTTGGAAAATAGTTCGAAATAAGGTCTGTGGTTGACACAAATTTAAGAGATAAATCACGTTTTGTTCTAGGACATTAAATACATCAGAAGTGACCCCACTGGTGATTTTTGAAGAGTTTACGTGTCTGAAAAACGATGGTTGTTACCGAGTGGCTGAATAGGACTACAGAAATTGTCGAGGCCGTTGTACGTCATTACGCCGAACACGTAAACACTCCCGCTAAGTTTGTTTTCCCCTGTGTTCTGCTTGAAAGCAAGTACCTGCCTATCTTTAGTATCTTGTTAGTGTATTCTAGAACCCTGAAGGCAGGAGAGACTGAAAAGAGTCAAGGGAAGCTTATAAAAGTTAACAGCATTTAATTACACAAAAGATGCGATGGTGTACAAAATGAAATGTGCGAGTGGAGGCACTCTCCTCATCGGACCGGTCAGTCCAGATCAGCAGGTAGAAGAGATCAATTATTGGCTTGCTCTTCCTGTTGTCATCTGAGGTCTTCTCCTATTGGCCGGCGTCGTCGGGGGGCGGGTCCAATGCAATTCCTGCCTTTTTCTGTTGTTAAATTACATCATTCTGGTGTCTGTGGTTATTTAAACATTCCCTAATAAACGTTATTCAGCGGCAATAAATGAGTGCTAAACCCAGTGTGCTCAGTGTACAACATCACATGTCATTTCATCTTTGATTCACGGTTTGAAAATGCAGCATTTCGCCACATGCTAATGCTATCCGGAAGTGAAGAATTTTCAGAATAAAATAATTAAGTTAATAGTTAGTGAACTTCAGGTTTTTCAGAATAAAACTGATTTAAATTAAATAGTGTATTTAATTCAAATTACGCCATATCAACATTGATTTTAATTTCTAACAATCTGTAGTACCTTTAGTATCTGTATATCTATATCTGACCATTAGAATCTGAATTTTTGAAATTGTCATTTTTAACACCGTAGTTTTACAAATTATAGAACAATTAATTACCAGTGTTTTCCAATTTTACTCAGCAGTTTGTTTCGTTAGCTAACGTTAGCTAAAGCTAGCTAAAGCTAGCGCTACTAGTTATCTACACAATGGTTTGTTGCTTTGCTCCGGGTTGCAGCCACAGGTCTTCGCATGAAACATGCTCGTTCTATCGTTTCCCGGCCACTGTTTTCCAAAGGAGAGTCTGGATTCGTGCCATGAGGTAAGCTGACGTTACATTTTTGTCCATGTCACGGTGAAATATGCAATGATGGGTAGTGACTGTATCGCCGTTTTAGAGATGGCACTGCTGAAAAGACCGCAACATAAGTAAAGATAATGAATACATCCTATTAAAACCTGTGTGGCTTATATGATAAGTCTAATTAGTACAAGCAGCATAACGTTTCACCATGTAACTAAAGATTGTAGTCAGGGAAATCAGTTTGACATATTGAACTAATAACAAATAACCTCTGCCTGGCAGAGAACTCTCTGCTCCATAGCTTCGCTTGGACTTAACATCACATTTTACATTTATATTCAATTTAATATTCCATCCTTAACATACTTTTGTATTTATAATAACTTATATTTTGTTTTTCTTGTTATGCTGTTGCAACACAAACATTTCCCAAATTGGGATCAATACAGTAATATCTTATCTTAATTAAGAAATATAACTATTATAATTAGTGTAGTAGCTGACACCTATTTTCAATATGGATTAATCTACCTAACTAGACCTACCTTTCTTTAGTTCAATTTTGATCTATAAAAATGTCAAAATAGTGAAAATGTTCACGAGACAAAGTGCAAGGTTATATCTTTAGATTTTTTGTTTTAGCCTATGTACTGTATGTCTTAATGCTCTTATATGTGACGGTGTGACTTCCATGAAACTAATATTTGATATCTTCCCAACAGACGAGCTGACAGGAAGCCTAACACTCTAACAACCACAACATTGCAAAGGCGAGTAAATGTAAATTAAAAACGATTAACAATTTCTTAATGTCTTCTTCTTTCTTGCAGTGAGGTGAAGCTGACCTTGCACTTGGTGCCAGTAAGGATGCTCCTCACGCAGGCTGAATGTGTCTCCCTCCTTACTGACACAGAAGCCCTTGATTTGCAATGCTTCACTAATTGTCATTTCCCTGGCTCCGTAGGGACACTTTACCTCCAGCACAGCGGAAGACCCTACAGACCATCTGGAGATGCCCGCAACACTCCTGATTGGGAGAGCCACAAACCTGACTCATGGACCTGCATCTGGGTTGCAGTGGTGAATGCCCTGACGCCCTCACATTCATTCATAGTCCCCCACTGTACAGACACAACACCATCAAGGGCCTGTTGTTGCCCTAGCACCCTGGCACTAAGGGCAGCAGTCACACGCTTTGACCTCAGGACAGCTCCAACGTTGCTGGCAGTCAACCTTCCTTTCCTGAACCAAGGCCAGTTTGGGTTGGTTCGCTGACCAGTGTAGCCACCTGAATTGCCCTCTGTTGCTCCTCAGACTATGCCATGCTTGCCACAATTGCCTCACGTCCCTGATGCCCAACAGATTTGATCATTTCAGGAACAGTAAGTGTTTCCAAGCTGCAGTGTTCCTCTTCTGGCTCGGGGAGAGAAGCCAAGACATTCCTGAGAACCTGCCCCGAGTCTGTCCCTCAGCCAGTCACGATCTTCGGAGGTGGGCTCTCTTGCCAGCGGGTTGAATGAGTTATTGAATGCGTACGTTTAGCTGCCTTCGGCTTCTTCCACTGACAGGGGGTGTCAGTGCAGCTGACATTGTGGATGGCAAAGATGGCTAATGCAGCCGCATGATTGCATTTCCATTCTCCACGTGGGCATTCACATTTTGTGGAGAGAACTCCCTCTTCTCCTGTAGATACCTGTGGTGGTGGGTTTGTTTTATTATTTAAAATATATTTACATTTGTAATGCTTTCTCAATTATCCCTTTAATTGTTTATAGCCTACTGTATGTTTATTTCATGGAAATGTCTGTGTTTTCTGGTGTGTAATATTTGTAATAAAGATTTCATGTGACACATAAAATTGATTTGTTGATGGGAATTAATGTCACGAATGTGAATAAATGAACTCTAGGTTAACGGTACTCTTCCTATCACTACTCACCGACACTATAAACCTTGTCCCTCATGCTAGCCCTGACAACACCGGTAAGCACCCCTTCATCTAGGCTGCACTGCTGTACGTGTCCTGACTTGTAGTGGTTCTCTCCTCTATCTACACTTCTTGTCATCTTTGTAAAACGATATCAGACTGGTAATTGACAGCCATGACTTCTCGTTAAATTCAGTGTGGCTAAAATGAAAAGCTTTGTTAAAATATGCAAGCACGCGGAAGTCAAAGTCAGCTTTATTGTCAAAAATTCGACATGTGTTATCCATCCAGAAATATCGTTTCCCACAGTGTGACATGTATACATAAAACAAACAAAAAAAGAGCCTAGATAAACGGGGTATACAGTTTAAAATGTTAATATATTTAAAGTGTTCAAAGTGCAGTTTCAGTGCCAGTCAGTTGAAACGATCTTAAGTTGGCGTGACGTTGAAGTCGTGCGACCCTGCTGCTGTACTGGCTTGTAGTTCGTTTATAGCATAACGTTAGCATTTCGCTTTTGGCGACTAGATTTATGATTCAAAAATTATAAAAGTAGGATAGACATGTGGAGATTATCCGGCTGAACAAAACGTGATCCCTCTCTTAAATGTGTGTCAACCACAGACCTTATTTCGAGCTATTTTCCAAAATCCTATGGAGAAATTGCATTGCGTTTTTGACGAAGGAACCGGAAGAAGTTTACTTCCGGGTTTTAGGACGCGTCACTGCAGTTCTCTATTGGAGCTACAACGAGCCGTTAAAGGCAGAGAGTGAAATTCAGTGAATACACGTAGTTTACAGAGATGCTGTTTGAGAAACAAATGTGAGTTGCGTTTATCTTTACCCATGGATGCACAATAAGAACAGACCCATATCGTCTTACTGCTATCCCACGGAGCTGTAATTCTTTCACACACACATAGGGGTTTTGGGCCGAGGGCGACACCGTACTTCCGGTATGCGCCATTTCACGCGAGGTGCAAGCAGAATATCATAGTCTATTGCCTTAATCAATATCTAGTCAACTCTAAAATACCACATATATGCAATGGCATGATAATATTTTTGTGACAAGTGGGGTTTCCAGAAGATAGACGTAGATGCAGCCAAAATCGACGAAGGCCACTTTCGAGGGTCATTTTTCCATACATCTGCAGGCAGTCTGGAAGGGCAATCGGACAACCCACACAGCTCTAGTTCACACTGGTAACGACCTAGAGCACACCCCTCAAGCCCAGAGATGTAATCCGAAGACATGCAGCGATTTCCTAGTGCGCTCTGCCTGGCTACGTTAGCTAGCTGTTCACATTAGCACCTCCAGGATATTTGCACCTCCAGGAAAATGGCGGATTTATATATATATATATCTATGGCACGCGTTGCATTGTGGGTAGCTCGTAACGTCACTGTGTGTGACAGAATAATGGATATATTGCACATGTTTGCTATAATTCATTATCATACTACATGGGTATGATTAAATCTTGTACCGTAAATGTTGGATTAAATAAAGTTAATATTACTTATAAGTATATATATATTATATATATATATATATATATATATATATATATATATACAGTGCAATCATTCTTTCATGCTAAATGAAGCTCTGTTGCTTGGATATCACTAGATCCTGTTACAGCGTAATATAAGTACATAACGATTGATGTGTACATTAGCATAATTACTAGCTAGCCGCTAGCTGCTAACTGCCGCCTCGTTAATATCAAATCCATCATAATAACAAATCATTACCATGCTGTCATGAATGCACGGTGCTGTTACGTGTACGCAAATTGATGTGCTTGATGTTAACAAGCATTTTGGTTAAAGTTGCGCATGCGCTATGAGCGCACATATGGGTACTTCTCAGGCATGCCGGGTAATCTGTGACGTTTCAATCTCTCAAAAGTTGGGCCATTTTATCATCATGCGCTAATGAGCAACTATCATAGGAATGAATGAGGCCCCGCCTCCCACGCTGTATCCAGGGTTGCGTTCCAATAATCCAAAAATCAGCTTAAGTTCTAACCATAGTTAGATAGTTAGCTATGGTTCTAACCCTATCTCCTATTCCTTGACCTCTGAGTGAAAGGTCACAGGGTTAAGGGATAGTAGATAGGAGAATTCAAAAGGATTTAGGAGAAGAGACTGCGGTACTTTAGAGAATCCGAATGCACTTTCGCTATCCGACGTGTTTATGATGCGCCAGCGGACGTCATTGTGTGCGTCTGCTGCTGTGGGGGAACTATGGAAACTACAGTTTTCTATACAGCGGAATACAACATGGATGTATAATAAGAACGAGGGACTACTGTAAACTCATCGAGAGACTCTGCACCGTGCTCTGATGCTGCTGCTTTGCTTTATGAACGTGGACAACAGAGAAACATATTCTTCAGGACCAAAGCTGGAATTGAAATAAAAAAGGAAAGTGAAACTTCTGCTCGTCACCCTCTCCCTCCGGTCCACATCAATACAAATGATCCCAATACGTATGATTGTATGAACTAAAGATCTTAAAATCAATACAGATGTATTTATAATAAACGTTAGTCCTTAACATCTATCACTGTGTATATCACCATTCAAACATCTTTTAAAAGTTGAACAAACCCCACACAGCTCAGACTGTGAAATGTTGACTTTATTTGATCATTTCAGTAAAAACTAACGTTCATATTTCTCTCTTTGATTATAATACTGATGAACGTTCAGAACAAAGCACTTTGGCAACTTACCACCTACGTTTTAAAATGCTTAATAAGCACCGTAACTTTCATGATATCATTTCTCGGTCATAATCGGTTGTTTCCGTGAAAGGCCGACTGTTGTGTGACGGCAAATGCTGCGGCTGCAATGCATTGTGGGGCAGCATTTTCTCCTCTCCTTTCGGTAAGGGAGGTCCAGTGGTTCCTAAGCTAAAGGAGGTTATAAAGGAAGTTTGAAACCTCCTTTCCTTTCATTTAGAGAATTGGAACGGCACTTAACATGGCTGCCACCAGGGACGTGCACAGACATTTGGAGGGGCTATTGCTCTGAACTGGAAAAAGGGCCTCCCCCCCGATAAAAAACACAAGACCTTTTGAAAATTGTAACTTGTTTTTAATGTAAAAGAAACCAAACGATTATTACATCAACTAGATTGAACAGTAATTCACATCTCATAACAAAATAAGGTGACTACTTGCATTCGGTAACTTGATTTTAAAAATGAAAACCAGGGACATTTTTGGTTTTGCGGTCCATATCTCATTAAAATATCTAATGTTAGTAACTATTAAAGACAAAATGGGGACAATTCTGTTTTAATGTAGTTTGACCATTGTAGTCCAGACATACTGATAAAATAGGGCCTCTAACTAATTACCTTAAATAAACTCACTAATTAATTAAACCAGTTCAATACACATTATTCTTATCATTAAGGTAAGGTATCTAATTTCTTATTTATTTAGTATTCCATAACTTAATAACAGAGATGGTCAAACTAAAGTGGTAGAGACATGGCAGAAATCCTACAATGAAGCGGGACCTTGAACTGTTCACCCGTGAGAGGGCGATCAAGAAAAGAGAGCGAGCGGGCCGGTTAAGGGAGTTTGCAGATGAAAAGACACAGAAAGACAGAAGCTCAATAACAACAAGTAGGCTATATTTGTGTTTTTTTGTAAATCACCGACGGTATCAAGAGGAAGTTAAGTCCCCTGGTTTGTCCCTTATACCCTGACTGCCATGTGAGAACTCAAAATCAAGTTTCCAAAATCCGACACTGAGGTGGTCGTAACGCACAGCAGATGACAGCGCTGACAAAGTGTGTTTCCCGCAGCGAGACGCTACAATACTAATTGTGGGCTTATCATGTTGATTCGGCCACAACAGAACAAATACAAATAAACTCTCGCTCTCTCCAGAGGGGCAGGTCAGCCAGAAAGGCAAAACGGGCCGTTGCCCGGGCAACATTAGCCCGTACCTGTGCACGTCCCTGGCTGCCACTGACGTACTTCCGGGTCATTTCACTTGGTTAGGAAGGTTCCTAAGCTAAATGGACTATTGGAACGCAACCCAGTTCTTATTATACATCCATGTCTCGCACATGGGCACTGCAGATCGGGTAGTGACAGTGACAACGACAACATTTACCCTCCTCGACTCCCCTCCTTGACTCCTATCCTCAAGACTTAGTCCCGCCCACAGGAGATGTGAGCGGAGGACTCGAGGAGTCGAGGAGGGGAAATTAGAGTATTGAGAAACCTCTACTGACACCGGCTTGGGGTCCTTCTCACTTCGGTTAAATGGAATCCTTGCGTCCCTCACTTGCGTCGTTTCCCTGCGACCTCCCACCCATGGAGAGATGCAAGAAAGGCTTCTCAATACTCAAATTTCCCCTCCTCGACTCCTCTACTCCTCGGTCCTCCGGTAGTGACCCGGAAATGAATTTCAGCGCGCCATTTTGAAGGACGTCTCATTTCTCTAAATGCACACCGAGGACTGAGGATCGAGCGTCGAGGAGCCTCTCTGGAGGAGCTCTAACCGAGGATACACTGACGGTTCCTCCACGGCTCCTCCGCGGATGCATTTCCGGGAACGGTGGAGGCGTGACGCACGGCCGGACTTATCTCAGCCAATGACAGCTCTGCATGCATCCCCTGGATATTATTTTAGAAACTGCTCTCATCGCAACGCGATGTTTACAGTGAGAACAGCGGTGAGGTCCGTGCAGAAAGCAGAGCAGTGTGTATAATATATATCGCTCAGTATAACAGGCCTACTCTCTTTATTTGTTTAGTTTAGTAGATATCTACAAACAAAGAGTCCATATTTTTCTAAAACCATTTAGTGCTTCACAATAAAACACACAACGGCTGTAGCCTGATTATGCTTTAGGAGCTGTAGGTGTGTGTGTGGTACAGTGTGTAGGTGTGTGTTGTACAGTGCGTAGATGCGGTGGACAGACGGGTCTCAGTTGGTTTGATGTCCTTACTTTTAATACTTGCAAATACAACTTTTGGCCCGTAATTTAAATTCCCCATTTCAGCGACTAGAGAGAGGGGGGGGGGATATATCCAGTCTCTGATCATGTTACGTTATTGTGAGAGTGCTCTCATACTTTAAATTGCATATATTTATATAAATATATTTGTGTGTGTGTGTGTCCGCATCTGTAGCCTGGTATTGTCTCATTATACCGCACTCTCAATGAATTCAAAGTAAATATGTGGGGGAACAATGTTCCGATGATCTAACAGAGATTATAAAATATGACAAAACACTCGCCAGCTGATGCAGCTGTTGCCACGTAATAATGAACGGACGTCGCTTTAATATGACCGCTCAGAGGAGAGGAGTTCTCATTTCTTTTAACGTCTGCTGCTTCCCCTCCTCGGTCCTCCGCTCGCATCTCCTGTGGGCGGGTCTAAGTATCGAGGAGGGGAGTCGAGGAGGGGAGTCGAGGAGGGGAAATTTGAGTATTGAGAAGCCTCTAAGGAAACCACGAGAAGCAGGGAAATTAGTTTTAAGAGCAATGGGACGTCCTTTCCTCCTGAGCGTCACGAAGCGACGTCCGTTTGATGACGCTGCACAGCTGATCGCCTGACAGCAGCTCTGTCCCTGTTATTTCCACACACACCCCCGCCTCTGTTAGTACACATTTACTGACACAAACATTTGTATCATCTGTTGTAGATCCAAATAAATAAAAATAAAATAAGTGCAAATTCTCAAAAAAGATAAACGCCATTCTTAAAATGTATAAACGAACAATAGTTTGATTAATATTGATTAGAGTGCACAAAATAAATAAAATAATTCAGAGAAGAAAAAGAGATATGTTATCTATCAAAACCCAGTTAGATTAACATTCATTGGATTGCACACGTTGTTTGTTTGTTTGGATTAACATTTTAAATAGCACTTAATGACTGACTGAATGGAAATGACAATACATGAAAATGTAAAACGAAAAAAGCGATCATGAAAATGTTTCCAAAAAATGAATAAAATGATTTTTGACCACTTTGTTGTTCAGATATATATCACATATTTGTAACTAAATGATACATTAATTGAAACAAAACACAGTATAAACTGAGGAGTGACTCCCGTGAGGTTCATGTATTTTCTTCACTCCGCTGGGAAACTGCTCTCATGTCAAGAAGCATCAGATCAGTGCATGCACTGCCTAGTCCAATCAGTGAGCGATACACGGTAAGGGGGCGGGGCGAGTGTCTGAGGATTTAATCGATGGTTCCTCGGTTATAGCTCCTCCATTATCGCTCCTCGCTCCTCGGCACTCCGGCAAAAATAAGGCCATTGGGACGCTACTCAAGATGGCGCAGACAAATCAACTTCCGGTGAGACCGAAACCGAGGAACGAGGAAATGAAAAATAAGAGAAGTGAGAAAGGGCCTTGGCATGGATCTGACGCCGGAAACGAATGAATCCACACCGGCGCCTACACATGACGACATAACTCCAAGCCAAGCTAATTAGCTAGCTGAATGACGGCTACGAATACTCGAAGGATCGGAGCTAACGTGAATTCATCCTTATTCGGGCTAATCTACAACTGAACCATAGAGACAACTGGTAGGAAAAACCCACTACTGTGTCCTCATGTTATACCAGGCAGCATGCCGGTCTTCAAACAAATAGGACAGCACCGCTGGAGTCAACGGTATCTAATAAGCTAGGTCGCTAGCTACTTAGCATCGTGTCGTTATAGGAAGGAGACCATGTCACGCCAAACCCTTAGAATACTCTGAAAAAATAACAGGGTCTTGCTTCTTCGTAAAACCATACACCTATTAGAACAGACGTTGAAACATACAATGAGCTGTCAAAACACTGTAATTTGGCATATGTTAGTAACACTTAAAAATAGCGACTTAGTAGGAGTTATAAAGCAACTGCTGTAAATGAAACAGTAATGAGTTTGCTCATCTCCTCCTCGGTGACTACCTGTCAACATGTCGAGTATACCTTGAAGCTGGAGGCTTCCACCCATAATAACTGTGCCCATTTGTACACCTCCTCTCCTAGAGTTAAACTGCTATAATTATATCCTGTATTGGTAAAACGTTATTTTACAAGCAATGGTGATCTAGTAGTTAACCAAATCCCAGCAGACTAACTGCAGCAAACCTGCTTACTTTTGTTTATTGGAAATCAAAGTTAAAAATTCCTTTTCAACATTGGCTTTTTATATCTGACCTACACTCAGCTGTTTGCTAGGTGGCTTTTAGTTGTTCACATGATTCATATAACGTTACCAAGATGGCTAGTGTTAGCATTACTTAAACAGTCGAACCGATTATACTTAGACCGAGTTTCTAGAACATTCTAAAAGTGTGTGTGTGTGTGTGTGGTGTGTGTGTGTGTGTGTGTGTGTGTGTGTGTGTGTGTGGATCTTTTACTGCAGTTCAAGTACCTGTAACACAATGGTAAAGTACTCCACTAATACCACAAGTCCTACGTTTTTCGGTTGATATAACTGCTGCCAGCTGGTGGGAAATATTTTTGGTGGTGCTATGGAAATGGTAACCAAATCATACTAGGGTGGTCCGGGGGGATGCTCCCCCGGAAGAAAATGTTGAGAAATGACCCCTTAAATTCGGACTTCTGGTGATGTTAGATATTAAAAATATGGGTCATCCATAATCTTCAGTATGAATCTTCCAAAATGTCCAAATACCTTGTCCTGGACATAGTTTCTACAGTATAAACTGTTAGGGATGTCCCGATCACCTTTTTTTGGCCCCGATCCGATTCCGATCATTTGATTTGTACAATCTGCCGATACCGATTTTTTCCGATCTTTATGCAATGCATTAAAAGAAAAAAAAGGTAACATATAACGGCTGGTCATCTAATGCGATGAATTCAGCTATCTTGGCTGTTATTTGTTTGGCCTTTTCACTGTTCTGGGGCAGTTTCTCTTTCCTTTTGAAAGTCTCTGAAAGTGTTGGTTGTTTCAGTGCCGTTACCCGAGTGGCCGCTGTGTACTCGTCGTGTTGTTGTTGGTGTTTGTTTCTCAGGTGGCGTATTAGATTGGTCGTGTTGAACTCTGTTCTTTCCACCACGCGGAACCTCCGCCTTGCAAACATTGCATCTGGCTGTTACACTGCCTTCGCTTTCTATTTTATAATACTTCCACTCCTGACATTTTCTCTGTCCTGACTCCCGAGTCACCAGCTGAACGTAGCCTCTCGTTAGCTTACTGCTCCTATTAGACACTGCGCCCACTCTGTTGACAGATTTGAGAGGAATAAGCAACCAGGTCTGAAAACAAGCCCAAAAGAAGCAACACATACATAATGTTGTGTAATTTTAAACCAAAACTAAGGCCTCAGGATGACTTTAAGACGTGAACATGGTCATTTTTGTTTTGTAACATTAAATAAAATAATACAAATATTATATATATATAATAATTCCCGATCCCAGATTTTTTTCTTCCGATCTTTTTGAAAATCACGTGATCGGCTCCGCTCTTGCAAACTGTTAAAACAAACGTTTCAACTTGTACAATTTTTAATGTGTAGTTTTTAATATGGATCTTAAGTTGTGTGACGTTGAAGCAGCGACCCTGTTGTAGTTCGTTTATAGCATAACCTTAGCATTTTGCTTCTTTTGACTAGATTTATGATTAGAAAATTATAAAAGTAGTGTAGACATGTGGATATTATCCGGCTGAACAAAACGTGATCCGTTTCTTGAATGTGTGTCAACCACAGAGCTTATTTCCTATGGAGAAATTGCATTGCTTTGTTGACGAAGGAACTAGAAGGAGTTTACATCCGGGTTTTAGGACGCGTCACTGTGGTTCTCTATAGGGCTGCAACAAACGACTAATTTGATAGTCGATTAATCTATCGATCAATGAAACGATTAATCGACTATTCGGACTATTATGCCTTGCACAATTTCTCAAACGCTCTTGTTTAGCCATCAACTTTTAGATTTAGCTTGAGGTTGTTTTAGGCATGTGGAAACTAACAATGAAGACAATAAAGATGAATACTTGATTCAAAAATACATATTATTAAATTAACTAAACAAATTGTTTACAAAATGAACATTACACACACATTAAATGGCGTGCCATCGTGAAGCCAGGACAGTAAACAAACATGTCGTCGGTAGTATGGGACTATTTCAAAGTTTCAGAGTGAGATAGTTCGCTTGCTATTTGTATTAACAGATGCAATGCAGAAGTTCCACGAGGAGGGAAAAGGCAACGAGCTATAATACTTCCAACCTGATTAGTCACCTGAAACATCGCCATCGCTACGATGGTGTGTTAAAAGCGTACGAAGGCACCGGGGCTTTTACCTATATCGACGAGGCTTTTGAAAAAGGCAGTTTATTTGGGAAAATAAATATGGTCACTTTGAAGAGTCAAAACTGTTCTTGGCTTTGTTTTGTTCATAGTAGTAATGCTCATGTCATTTGCTCACTATTAGTCTTTTTTTACCACCAGGTGTGCAAAAACTACAGGTACATTTAATATATATATTATATTGTTATCGGTATCGGTCTTGAGAAGCAGGAAGTTATCGGTATCGGTATGCTGCATTAATTCGTTTTTTGCATTTTACTTCTGCAGATGTATGATGCTGTGGTAACTTTAACTTTTTTATATACGTTTTTAGAATTTAACTGACAACATATTATATTATAAAAGTTCAATATATGTTAGTAGCGTTGCTGTCCTGTGAGAACCAGGTATTGATTGTCAAAATTGTCAGATTGTCAAAATGTCATTAGTTTCTTATTTATATACTTATTTTATATTTCCCAAGTACCTCTAATTTGTACTTAAAGGGCCCATGTCATGGCCATTTCGACTGATCATAATTCCATTGTTGAGGTATACTCAGGGGTGCACATAACTGGTACGCAGGTACGCATGCGCGTCAAAAATCTGAATTGCGTAACGTCACTACGCGCCTTTGCGCCTACGTGTGACCTGGGCATTCTGATGAGAGATAGATGACTGTGTGCCAGGAGGTTGCAGTTTCAACGAGCGTTGGCTAGCAGAAGACAAATACAAGCCATGGCTGAGACGAGGGTCAAGCCCACGAGTAGCCTCCTGCAAAGTTTGCAAAAATAACGATGCGAGAGTCTGCGCTGACGAGCCACATGAAAGGTACGCCGTAGTAGAGCATTTTAGATTAGGCTAACATTGCATGTTACGTTTGTTTAAGCTAACGTTAGCTAGCTGAATAGTGAACTCCATGAGGGATAATAATAATTGCAGGGGACAATCATTTCAGAGGAGCGTACCTATGTTATGTGCGTTACAGTCGCCATCCTGTGGTCTTCAGAGGATGAAGCTCTCACGGCATTTCGTGTTATAGTCACAAAATATAATCTATTGATTCGACACAGAGCGATTTTGAAAGCAATGTATTTCTACTGGTAGTATGTTTCGTGCCTAAACCAAATGTGACTTGCTCTATCGAAATCAGTCGTGTGTGTGTGTGTGTGTGTGTGTGTGTGTGTGTGTGTGTGTGTGTGTGTGTGTGTGTGTGTGTGTGTGTGTGTGTGTGTGTGTGTGTGTGTGTGTGTGTGTGTGTGTGTGTGTGTGTGTGTGTGTGTGTGTGTGTGTGTGTGTGTGTGTGTGTGTGTGTGTGTGTGTGTGTGTGTGTGTGTGTGTGGTGTGTGTGTGTGTGTGTGTGTGTGTGTGTGTGTGTGTGTGTGTGTGTGTGTGTGTGTGTGTGTGTGTGTGTGTGTGTGTGTGTGTGTGTGTGTGTGTGTGTGTGTGTGTGTGTGTGTGTGTGTGTGTGTGTGTGTGTGCGCGCGCACCGGCTGTTGTTATGCTTGCTGTGTCGTTACATTAGTCCGTTCTCTGCTTGTAATTATGCCGAAGCTTCAAAGCTGTATTTATCATCTGAATTTGCCGAAATAAGTTTAATATTCTGAAAGCCAATACTTTGTTTATTTGAAAACGTGAAAACAAACTGTCTTTTATATAAAATTGAAGTATTATACAAGTAAAACTACATTTAGCTTTAATCCCATGTAATTCTTCCTTTGGAGATGTATAAGTCAGGAGTCTCGATTAGTCAGCATTACCTACAAATCATTGGACACATTTGACAAATATTATTTCCCACTTGTTACCATTGTGAGTCTATTTTTACGCAACTAATACACTACCAGAGGAGGAATAAGTACACAGATATTGTACTTGAGTAAAAGTAGAAGTACCAGAGTGTAGGAATACTCTGTTACAGTAAAAGTCCTGCATTCAAAATGTTCCTCACGTAAAAGTAGGAAAGTATTCTCATCAGAATATAGTGAAAGACAGTACAAGTAGTCGTTGTGCAGATTGGTCCATTTCAGAATAATATATATGATATGTTTTATAATGATTGATCATGAAAGTGTTCTCAAAGCTGGTGGAGGTGCAGCTAGTCTGAAGTACTTTGTAGACTGCAGGGTAACTGGTGGAGGTGCAGCTAGTCTGAAGTACTTTGTAGACTGCAGGGTAGCTGGTGGAGGTGCAGCTAGTCTGAAGTACTTTGTAGACTGCAGGGTAGCTGGTGAAGGTGCAGCTAGTCTGAAGTACTTTGTAGACTGCAGGGTAGCTGGTGAAGGTGCAGCTAGTCTGAAGTACTTTGTAGACTGCAGGGTAGCTGGTGGATTTACTCCAGGTGGAACTAAAGTCTGATTCAACACTTGGTTATATTTCACATCATTCATCCACATCTGTAGAGTAACTAAAGGGATTACATATATGTAGTGGAGGAAAAGTACACCATTTACCTCTGACCTATGTTTACTGCCAACCTAAAAGTACCTCAAAAATAGTAATCAAGAATGTATTGAAAAGGTATTTGGCTGATTGTTGTATATCGGCTCAGACAGGTTATATGGGAGGCCCAGTCTACGTACAGATCACTCATTTTGAAATATTAAACTTAGTTTTCTTTTCTTTAATTTTTCATCCTCATGTAGAATGCTATCACGAAAGACATGTTTATGTTTATAGCATAAAGAACATCTGATTTAATGTGAGGTAGGGAAATAATCATTTGAGTATGTGTATATAAATATGTAATTTACAACAGCTGTAAGATGCTTGAAAAGTTTGAAAATGCACCTTGAAAAGTGCTTTGGAAAAGGTGTAAGAACCCTGAATGTATTTATTTATTTTTCAAAATTAATATATATATATTTTTCAAAAAAATGTATATATAGGATATGTACATTTCGGTTAATCGGTTAACCGTTTTTTTGGGGGTCGAATATTCAAATATACATTTGCTTTCAAATTCCCATCCCTACTCTGTAACAGGAATTACATCTAATTTAAAACTAAGTTTATAAATCCTACATATAATACTGTGTTTTTTCCCCTCTGCATGACATTTATTAATATAATCACAACTTGACGAACTGATGAATATTGTCCTCGTCCTTATTTCCAGGGTCTCTCTCCCTCAGTGACCACAGAGAGGTCTGAGCCTCCGTCACCATGACAGACAACAAGCGTCTCGCCTTCTCCATCCTCCAGTTCCTCCATGATCAGCTCAAGTCAGGGAACCTGTCCTCAGGGGCCCAGGAGAGTCTGGAAGGTGAGTCCTCCTTAGACAACAAAACCAGGGGTAAAATACATGACTAAAACATTTTATATTATTATTATATATGATATTATTTGATATACTATCACAATTAGATATGTTTCCGCTCAAATGATGTGTGTACTGCAAGTATGTTGGATGTACGAGCCACAGAGATGTTTAAAAATAACTTATCGTGAAGAATTGTCACTCTTTGATGCTATAATCAGAGTGGATTAAGTGTTTCTTAACACTTGCAGGAGAGAGAGACATTTTCTCTGTAGGATGTCCTGTCAATTCCAATATATGAGATATACTCATGCGGCTGCTACATGCAGCAACACACACACGGAGGAGATTGCGCAGAGAAACTTTACCCGTCTTGATGCTCGTTGCCTAAAGTGCAATAAGAGTTTAGCACGTGAGGGCGGGAACACGAGCAATGTGTCTGAACATTTAGCAAAAGTGCTCCACATCCAGACGGAGGAATGCACCGGGTTCGACTGTCTTTCTAGTAGCTCTGAAGCCCCGTCCACGAGTAACGTTTCCACGTCAGGTGTTATGTATGCTAGCAGCAACACGTTAACTCAATGATACAAACACGGGCTTATGATTAGAGGAAACCGGTAACTCTTTATTAGTGCGAATGCTGTTTACAGCATCCCCTTATTTCAGCCAATACTTTGGCTCTCCATAACTTCAGCTTATTTTCAGCTACAGAAACCATTCAAATATTAAACTATTCAGCCTGTTCAGGAATCGATGGGAAACCTTCAACTTTTTCAAAACATGTTATACTTTTTGAAATATTCAGCTTTTTAAGCTTTTTTTTTATTTTTGATATCTTTTACACTTTTTGAGTTTAGCTCGTTAACTCTAGAGTGCTTTGATCTCAAAACAGAGTGGAGCAGTGCTTAAAATTGTCCCTCAAAAATATTTTAAACTTGCCATACTTCCCAAACCCTACACTCCTCAGACATAGTTGTTCATGAAAAACATAGGTAAACCTCTCCTAGGTTGGAAAATAAAATAAGAAAAGATTTTAAACAAAATGCCTCTTGAGGGCATGAAGAGAGAAAAAGTCCAGCTAGCTCCCAATTGATTGCCATGTTAAATTGTTCTGGATCTTTCTTCAGAGCAGGGAGAAGTACACTTTAGACAAACTGCTCCCATCTCCACATTGTACACAAAAAAACAACATATTTCAGTTCATTGGGGTTCCCTGATGCTCACGGTCCGCTCATTTATTTTTATAGGAGCCATCGTTTTTGAACAGGTGGCAAAATGGTCAGATATAATCCTCAATGCATTCTTATGGGACTCAGTGCTGCAGTTGGTTGTCTTTGATCTCTGGACACACACACACACACACACACACACACACACACACACACACACACACACACACACACACACACACACACACACACAGGTGTTCTGAGTAGGTGCTCAGGAACAGAAACAAACACTACAGACTGGACTTTAACAGACTGTCTCAGCCTATTCTGTTCTGTCTGATAGACTTCATACTGACTTCAACAGGTTACACATATTTTATACGTTATTGGTGACATATGGTTTTCGTCGAAAAGCTTGCAGTCAAAATATTCTGCTGCTTTCCCAAGCCTTTTTACTTTCTTTTCTCATCTTAATACAAATTCATTCACTACTACTTACATCTGATATTTAACTCCTTCAGCCTACTTTCAGCTGCAGAAACCATTCAACTATTACATTATTCAGCTATTTCAGGACATCAAGGCTATACATGTTGTTGTTTGTACCTTTTTTAAACCTTTTCCTTTAAATATTAAGCTTTTTCTGCATTTTCAGCTAAATTCAGCCATAAATGTTCACAGTTTACAGCATTCACACGCATCTTCTGCAGGAAATGCACTTTTTAGTTTTGTTAAAGTTTCAGCTATTCTGTTTACAGCTCTGTCATCAGATTATTTAACACGATTTGTTAAAAGATTGTTGTTTCTTTTGAGGTGAAATATGATTTATTTAATTCAAATAAAAAGCAATGTTAGTTTTGTTCACAATTTGTTTAGTTAGTTTCCCTTGTTTTTTTTCTCGCAACTCCGGTCCAAGCTCCGTGTCAGAGCTTTTCAGGTTCAGAACCGGTTCTTCGGTTTAGCTCCGGCTCTTTTCACACCGCCCAGATTCCGACTGGTGCTGCGTCATTGCGTCATCATTTGCGCCATGACGTAACCGTTTGCGTGCCTGCTTCATAAAGCCAAACCGTGCGGGAACCCCTCACAGCTCACACACTTGATTGTGTTGAAGTGCTACTCGTTTTGGTTTTGCTCTGTCGAAACGAAATGGAAGAAATTGGACGACTTTCCTACCAACTTTACAGTCGTCACATGCTACATTAAAAACTGCTTTACAATCGTAATCATCAAGTTCAACGACGATTCCGATTCCCCCTGCCGCCGCATCGACGTAAGCGTGACGTATGCGGTGCTTTTGCTTTTTTTGGTGCTTGAAACGGAGAGGCTGCTCAGCTGCGGTGTGAACAGGAAAACCCGGTGCTTTTCAAGCTCCAGCTCCGAACCGGCCCTGGAACCGCGTTGGTGTGAAAGAGGTAATGGTAGTAGTTTTATGTTTTATCAGATTGTTTATAGAGTGAGTTTGCCCTTCTGCAGTTGCTGTTCAGTGTTTGGAGACAGCGTTTGAAGTTTCGACTGACGACCATACCCTCGCTGTCCCCATGACGTTACCGGAGATCTTCGCCTCAGCCACAGCCGGGGTAAAGCAGCTTGTGTGACTTTTCACATGTGAAATATAAATATCTGTTAATAAAGATCAAATCGGGTTGAGTATGTTGAGGCAGGGATGTCAGTCTCACAGTTTGTTTGTTGCAGCTTCCGGTTGAGTCGCAGGTCAACAACAACACCGCTCCTCAACAACCTCCTAACTTCATCACCGAGGATCAGAGAGAAGAGGCAGAGGTGCTCAAAACTGATGGTGAGACGACAATAAGGAAGGATCTTCTCTTCACTGCCGTTATTTGGGATTTATTTTCTATATTTTATTTACAATAAGGTGATGTGTTTTGAACTGCAGGTAACGACCAAATGAAAGTGGAGAACTACGGAGCTGCTGTTGAGTTTTACTCGAAGGCCATCGCCATCAACGCTCAGAACGCCGTCTATTACTGCAACAGGTCAGTCAGGTCTCCCTAAAAGTTTCTATTCTGACTGGTAACTCATACATTTTCTTACTATATGAATCCTATTATCATTATAATCATTATAATACATTACGTCTTATTTTCTGACAAGGCTATATTTTGTATTATTTATCAGAATGTGCAAAGTAACTAAAATGATAACACAGATGTAGTGCTGTTCAAAATACAATAATCACCTCCCACACGTGGTGGTGTAAAATTATAATATAGCATACAACTTGGATAATCAAGTTTAGAAACGTAATCTAATTATACACTCCGTGTAATGTAAAATCAATTTTACAATATGTTTGTTATAATAATATCGGATACTGCTTAGATTTAGGGCGTTTAAATGTTTGGATCAAAATCCTAAAAATCCTCTAGTATTTGAGTGCCATTCAGTCTGAGTGTACACCAACCAGTAGGGATGGGTATCGAGAACCGGCACTAAGTCAGTACCGGTACCTGATTGGACGGT
Source organism: Champsocephalus esox (assembly GCA_036324585.1). Taxonomy (NCBI): domain Eukaryota; kingdom Metazoa; phylum Chordata; class Actinopteri; order Perciformes; family Channichthyidae; genus Champsocephalus; species Champsocephalus esox. Next base: position 1,446,676 of record CM070484.1, read on the forward strand.
ATTGGTATACCGCCGCTGGACAAACGGTGCTGCTATCGGTATATGAATTACGCTACTTCCTTAGTTGAGTTCATCCCGTGTGACGTATCCGGTTTGAATACCACTCTGATTGGCCACTCGTCATCTCTCCTGACAGCGCTCTTACTATTGTGAGACTCCCGGGGGCAGACCATAGCGGGGGCAGACGCAACATCTTGCTAGAAACAGCGTCTCCAGGCTTCTTAACATTTAACAAGCTATTAATGATGCATACCCACTTAACGGGAAAAACCCAGCTAACAGACGATATTAGCCATTTCAACTACACGGAACAGAAGTCCAACACCAAGAGTCTAAAATCAACACTTAGCAAAGTGGGCTATTGGCTACTTTAGCACATCACTGGCAAAAGCGATCTTTTCTACGTCATTGTATCTGCACAACAACATACCACATGAACGCTGAGATTCCACAGATTCCATTGGTATAAAAAGTCACTGAGCTAGCAGCCCGGAAAGAGCAAGAAAAGAACTTCACTTTACGTCGCCATGATGATAATTATGTCTTACCTTTGCTGTTCAAGGGCATAACAATGGTTAATCCAATGTCTCTGTGTAACTTTAAAATGATTACTGATAATCCATCATTACAATTATAAATAATAAACGCAATAAATGGATTATAATGGTTAGCCGACCGGAGCTTTCGGTTTAGGAGGTGCGCACGCAGCGTCTCGTTTTAACTGACCAATGGCCATGGATTTATAAACTGCCCCTAATTAACGCCCCCTTCCAGAGACACACTGTCAAACACACTCATACTTGCTTGGTATGACATTGAAAAAGTTCCATTAAATAAATTACAACAAAATGACTGTTAAATCTTCACATCTTGGAATGACATTCGTTAGACGCTTCTATCCAAAGCGACTTACATACTCAGTACTGTGGACGATCCCCACAGGAGCGCTTTGGGGTGAAGGGAACCTGTGCTCCCCTGATCCCAACACCAAGGCTCTACCCACTGCGCCACACGCCTCCACCTTTAAATCATGTCTATAACGTTGAGCACCAAATGATTGAAAAGTATCGAAAAATACCGGAATCGATGAGCAGTATCGGTATCGATCAAATCCTAACGATACCCATCCCTACCAACCAGGCTTATCCTGGAATGATCTTGACCTGAACTCAAAGTTGAAGAGTTGACGTGAAGTGTTTTTGTGTGCTCAGGGCTGCAGCATACAGTAAACTAGGGAACTATGCTGGAGCGGTGCAGGACTGCGAGCAGGCCATCAGCATCGACCCAAACTACAGCAAAGCCTACGGGAGGATGGGGTAAGACCAGGCTCGGCCTCCGCGGCTGCCTTCTGAATAACCCACTGTATTCCAGCTCCCTTTCTTCTGAAATGCAGCACACTTGTCAGGCTTGTTCCCTCGGCTGACTGTGAATCTCGTTGTTTAGCTGTAGCAGCTGTAATGGATGACAGATAATATCACCTTCAGATTGTTCAACTGCGTGTAGGTGGTGCAGGAATGAGTCCTACAACCAGGAAATGAGTTAGCCATGGAGCACTTTGGGTCACTGATCTTTGAATGTGTTTCTGGTTAGATGCCTGAAATAAGGACTGCTTAATATAAGCTATCAAGATTATTTGTTTTGCAGGAAATATATATATATTTAATTAATATGTGGAGATTATCCTACTGAACAAAACATATATTTATCATCAATGTTAGTTTCCCACGGAGCACGTTTTCTGCTATAAACTGGAGAAGTCCCATGAATGCTTTGTTTCAGGGAGGTTGTTACGGTTCTGATGGAAATCCTGGTGTGTTCTTTGTTTCTCAGTTTGGCTCTGGCCAGCCTCAACAAACACACAGAAGCAGGGACTTACTACAAGAAAGCTCTGGAGCTCGACCCAGACAACGACACCTACAAAACCAACCTGAAGATCGCAGAGGAGAAGATGGAAACGTCCAGTCCAGTAAGAACAAAGAGGACGTTTTATACAGAGCAGATATGCAGGGACATATGTGTACTCACTCTCTCTCTCTCTCTCAGACAGCAGGGATGGGTGGAGTAGATCTGGCCGGTCTGCTCGGTAACCCCGGCTTCATGAACATGGTGAGAGCTCACTCTGTCTGGTTCTGTCATCTGTCCAATCCTACCTAAACAAAGGTTACCTAAATCAGCCTGTGGATTAGTCTGTAATTGATATAGATTATAATGTTCTGTCTCATAGTTGTTATGTATACTTGATGCAGTGATAAGCTATTTGAGTAGGCCGACCCAAAGGTTTGCATCACGAGTGCTCCCTGGGCAAAAAGCAACGAGAGTTCTCCACTGGATGTTGGTGATGGCTAACGAATGTTCAACTTACTTATAGAGCTGCCCCCAATTAGTCGACTTAACGTTAGTTGGCAAACAAAGTATTTGTCAACTAATTTTTCATCAGTCTATTGGCCCCAAAAAATGCTAGCTTTCATTTCATGATGAGGGTTTAATGTGTGGAGGGATTTTTGACGACGCGCATATATCTCTGTTTCCGTTTCCTGTGTAGTATTTATTGGGTTGTTATATTCAGATATGAATGATAGAAATTAAAACTAAATGCTTGGTGTGTGTACGTACTCGCTGCTTGCTCCGACACACATTAAGAATCCTGACCGGAGCTTCTGCTGTTCATACCGCTGACGGGCGGACGCTACGACCGTGCGTTGCGCTGTGACTCATGCACTTTCTAAGTGTAACATTGAATCTATATTTCAAAGGTTCATTATTACTGCTTTGTTTTATGTGAAGCACAACGTACCATGCTCTTATAATAACGTTCTTTATCAGCCTTTGAAACTGATACCATTTTGAGAGAAATACAAAATAAACAATAATATTAATAATCATAAATGTGTGTTTTAGATTAGTCGACTTTTCGCCTGAATTGAGGACTATTGGTCGACTAGAAAATCTTTCGTCTAGTTACCTATATGTTTATTTCAGTCAGAGGCTGCCATACAAACTGCACCTGCTCAGGCACAGTAACATTCAAACACACACTTTGCCATCAGACACAATTTGGGGTTAAGTATCTTGCCCAAGGGACAGTCGACATGTTCAGTGTTTCCCACAGATCTGAAATATACTTGGGCGGGTGGTGACAGCGGGTGGGGGGGGGGTTGCCCCCACACATGGAAATGGGTTACTTAATGTATTTAGGAACCTATCCATGTGATTTCTAGTGGGGGTCGACCTTAAATCCTCTATGGGGGTCCAGGGGCATGCCCCCCCCCCGGTAAGATTTTATTTTTTATTTTGGAGTTAAATGCATCAATCTGGTGCATTTTGAGGGGAAAATAAAGAGACTAGATCTATGGAAACACCTATATTAAACAGAACTGTATACATTTCAATAATCATAAAATCATGGCCATAACCAACATCATACCATTTCCAATATGAAAAAAACACTGAAACTTGTTTATGAATTTATTTTTGGTTCATTTATAGTTGTGAGTGTGTCTGTGCTCCTGAATCAGCCTCTCCTGTCTCCCTCCTCTCCCCCCTGCTCCTCTTTGAGGCAGCTGCAAAGACTATTTTTCTCTCAACAAGTTTTAAGAGTGTATCTTACCTTTTTTCACCCAGTTATCTTTGTATTTATTTATTCATGCATATTTTACTAATCACATTACATTTCATTTAGCTGACGCTTTTGTCCAAAGCGACTTATAATGACCGATTACAGGGACATTCTCCCTGGAGTAACTAAGGGCTAAGTGCCTTACTCAAGGGCACACTAGTGGTGGTGTTACTGGCGGGATTTGAACCCACAGCCTTCCGATCTTCAGCCCACCTCACTATCCATTAGACCAATCACTACCCTCTCAAATGGAAATATGTGTTTACATAAATGGTGACCACACCGGTTGAGACCCACTGAGAACTTAGACTAAGTTAACTATCTAAACACTCAGAGAGTCCTTTACCTCACCTGAGCTGAGCTTATCCCGAGCTTGAATGACACACAGAGACCAATCAAGGGCTTTGATTTATGATCTGTATGACAGTGGCCATGTCGGCAGGCCACATCATGTGGACAGTAGGGGTGTTGAAAATAATCGTTTCTACGATGCATTGCGATGCGGACGTGGACGATTCGGTCTCGATGCAGTGACGGAAGATAATCGGTTATAGAGTAGTAACGTTGCTTCCTGATTTTCCGGCCGCGGCGTTTTTTCTGTCACTTTAATATCAAACCGGTCGGTGACGCAGAGATCAGGGAACAGACGTGACAGCGGCACAGGAACACGGAGCAGTCTGCTTTATCCACCAACACAAGAACACCAGTCCAGAACCGACAGCAGCAGGACACGCTCCGAATCACTCCGTGTCGCTGCGGCTCAGAGACACAGACAGGGATTTATGTTTTTCAAAAATAATCGCGTTACAATCATGTCAGGTTTTTGGTGGATTTATTTAAGTCTTGGATTGCAGAGTATGAATGTCCTCTAGCAATTTTCAGACGATATATACGTGTGTAAAGTTTGTGAAGGCAGGAGGAAAAAAGCTTCCGCGATCACCGTCTCCTCTCCGTTCCTCCAAGCCCCGCCCCCTCGCCGAAAAGGGGAGGGATCATTGTCCACAAGTCAATCGATCGCAGTTGGCGTCGTGGTCACGGACGAATTAAAAAATATATATCTTAAAAAAAATATATATAAAAAAGTTATATATATACCTAAATGGGTCGCTAAATATACTTGGGCGGCCGTTAATATACCTGGGCGGCCCGTCCAAGTATAGTCTGTGTGGGAAACCCTGAGTGCAGGGCTTGGAAATTGAACCACAGACCTTCGGGTTAGACGAGGACCATCCACCTCCTGAGCCACCACAGATTTTTCAATCCAGATAATAATAATAATATAGCCAGCAAACTATGGCGTTCATCTTACATTTGACGGTGGTTTCAAGTGAAAGGATTCAGAGCCTTTAACACGGCAGTTTCAAAGGCGAACAGCTGAAAACTCAATTGAATGAATCTTGGTAAATTATGAGACGTATGGTGTTATGTTTATTTTTCAAAATGTACCAAAACTCATTAATAACCAAATATAAAGGATCCTTGTTTAAAAACACAAACCACAATAAAACGAAGGCTACTGTATCTGTGAGTCCCAGTGTGGGTCAGACTCTACTCATATAATGATACATTTGATTTTGACTGATTCTAAGGTTTTCTTTTGGTAATCCTTCCTGTGCCCGTTAGACCTCTGCTCAGAGTGAATATGTAAACTTCTGTCTCCCTGCAGGCGTCCTCTCTGATGAACAATCCTCAGGTGCAGCAGCTGTAAGTGGATTTTCAGTTTCTCTCCGTCCGTTTCTTCCCTTCTGCTTTTTGTTGAGGGTAACTTCCAATCTGTTCTCTCTCCACCAGGATGTCAGGGATGATGTCAGGAGCGTATGGTGGGATGCCAGGAGGAGGTGCTGGGATGCCAGGTGGCTTGCCGGGAGGAATGCCGGGAGGAATGCCGGGAGGAATGCCGGGAGGAATGCCGGGAGGAATGCCGGGAGGAATGCCCGGAGGAATGCCCGGAGGAATGCCCGGAGGAATGCCCGGAGGAATGCCCGGAGGAATGCCCGGAGGAATGCCGGGAGGTCTAGGGGGACTTGGAGGAAGTGCAGCACCACCCGGACCTGCTGCTGGAGCGGGAGATTTATCAGGACTAATCCAGGCGTAAGTAATTTAGCAGAAGGTTCACACTTTTACATCACATGACATGACATGTCACTTGTTAGACACTTTTATCCAAAGCGACTCACATCCTCAGCACTGAGGGCAATCCCCACAGGAGCACGTTGGGGTGAAGTGTCTCAGGGACTCAACGACATGCTGACTGCAGTGGGGTTTGAACCTGTGCTCCTCTGATCCCAACACCAAGGCACAACCCACTGCACCACACGCCTCCCTCCACACTTGCATCATGATGGTTTCACTGTCAGAGCCACACAGTGCTGAAGACATCATCTCTAGATGAAGAGATTTGTACTTATGTTATGTATGCGAAAGCAGCAGGTCAGACGTTAAGATAATTAGAATTGCCCAACAAAATTGCAATCGATGCATCTCTTGTTAACTTTTGTCTTGTCACATTGACTTACTTTTATTTTGTCCACTGTATTGGGCTAAGCAGTCAATGTTTCCCCAGCCATCATCCTCCATATCAGCGATCTGAAGGAAAGATCCTTTTATATGTTTACTTACTTTCTCATTAATATGCGCTTGCCTCCTTATATCATATTTTCATATTTTTTTATGTCTGCCTGGTATCTGCACCGGGCCGTTGCTTTTGTAACCCTCTATTACCCTGCTGTGGGCCGCTTGGAGGCATTCTGATACATGTCATGTGTTTGTGTTGTTTGCTTCTTGCAGAGGTCAGCAGTTTGCTCAGCAGATGCAGCAGCAGAACCCTGAACTCATCGAACAGCTGAGGAATCAAATCCGCAACCGAACACCCAGCGCTGGAAACGAGGAGCAGCCATGACACTCAGACACAGTAAATACACTCTCTAATCACTTTGACATTCACTATAGGTTTTAATGTGGTGATGAGGCTCAACATTATCTGTATTTCTTTAGAGAAAGTTACATGAATGTATTACCTAACTAGGAAATGGGACACAAAGTTTAGAAAATCTGCAAAACCATTTTGCAAAGTAGACGGATACATGTAGTGCTGTATCAACAATGTTTGACTGCTAGATGGTGTTGGGTACTAAGAATCATATTTAATTCTTAATTAAAGTATTTGATTGAATGTATGATACAAAGTTCAGGGAATAGCCAAAGTATCATGAATGATGAAGCCAAACCAGATAATCAACCTTGAAGAGAAAGGCAGCTAATCTTTAAAGTATTGTCTCTTTAAAGTGATTAGATATTCTCTAAAAATCCCCCTATTTATTCCGTTATGTTGCGTCAATGGACCGGTGCTGATATGATCTTACTATCAGTATATGTTTGAAGGAAGTTGATTTTCACAATGTAAAAAGTCCCATAAATAATGATTGAACACGTCACAATTCTTCTCAGTAAATATATCTGATGACCATAAATTAAGTTATGTGTAATAAAATGGAATGACACCGATATAAAGTATTGAACACATGAAGAAAGGGAGGTTCAAGAAGCCAAGACACCTGCTGAAATATATCGGTAATCAGAAATCCTGTCCCGTGGTAATACAAATGAATACCAGCTGGTTCATTCCCAACTGATGGCCTACAAAAAGAAGTCTCATTACCAAGGAGTCACACAAGAAAGCTCTCATGGTGGGGGAAAGCAAAGAGTGCTCTAAAGACCTTCGCAACCTTATTGCAAAGCACACTGATGGCATTGGTTACAGAAGGATTGCTGTACTTCTGAATGTTCCTGAGAGCACTGTTGGGGCCATAATCCGGAAGTGGAAAGAACATCATTTCAGCATAAACCATCCACGACCAGGTGCTCCTCTCAAGATGTCTGACAGAGGAGTGAAAATAATGATCAGAAGAGATGTCCAAGAGCCAAGGGTCTTCAGAGAGACCTGGAGTTAGCAGGTACAATTGTTTGAAAGAAAACAATAAGTAATGCACTTGCCACCATGGCCTGTCTGCACGCTCACCACGCAAGACTCCATCACTGAAGAGAAAGCATGTTGAAGCTCGTTTGAGGTTCGCTGCACAGCCTTTTGACGAGCCAGTGAAATACTGGGAGAATAGAATTGTGGAGGAAATTCCCCTTTAAAAATAGAAACAACCTGGTTGGCAAGAAATAAACAAATAATAGAAGTTTAAAGCAAAGTTGTGTTATTTAATAAAGTTAATAAAAGTCAAAAAGAATTTAACAGAGTTAATCTATTTCAGCTGAAAGGACAGATTCTTGCACCAAGAAGTTAGTACAAGATCTGACCACATTCAAAGAAAATACAAATACTTTATACACTACAGAAGGAGGGAAGGGGAAGGTCTTCAGCAAGCACATTTACATCACAAGCAGTGTTGACCAGACAGTTGAAACTTCCATACATGTTAATTACAGACCAATGGTTGTAGAGACAGACTTTGGTTAGTTCTAAGGAAGATGAAATTAGAGGTTAGATGTGAATTCAATCCGTGGGAAATAAACAGATAATTAAGTTACAGTAATACTTATGATTAAATTAGACTTAATGATAAATTGCTACAACAATATTCTGGTCAGATGAGTCAAAAATTTAACTCACACCATGTTTTCGAGGTCAAATGGCACCGCACATCACCCCAGAATCACCATACCAACGGTTCAACCAACTTTGGCGGTGGGAACATCATGGTGGGGGGCTGTTTTTCAGCATACAGCATTGGAAAACTTCATATCATTGAAAGACTGATGAATGGAAAAATGTACCAAGAGATTCTTGATTAAAAAAAAGGATGATAATAATGAATTGGATTTGTATAGCGCTTTTCCTAATACTAAAAGACGCTTTATATAAATCATAACAGAAACAGTACAAAGAAAACAAATAACATTAACAGTTGTCCTAATCCAAGTGCAAGTAAAGTTGGGGGGGGGGTTGATCTGAGTTTGAAAGCTGAAAGTGAGTTTTGAGATTCAAGAGTGTTGGCCTTTCGGATGTGACTGGGAAGGGAGTTCCAGAGGGAGGGGGGTGCTGCAACAAAGGCCCTGTCACCACAGGTCCAGAGTGGGGGGGTGCAGTGAAGGCCCTGTCCCCCCAGGTCAAGAGCTTTGTCCTGATTGGCTGTAGGTTAGCATCAGCCAACCTGAGGTGACGGGTAGGGGTGTGTAGTTGGATGAGGTCACTGAGGTAGGGGGGGGGGCAAGGTTGTTTATGGTTTTGTAGGTGATAAGTACTATTTTGAAGTCAATCCGGTGTTTGATGGGGAGCCAGTGGAGGATAGGGGTGATGTGGTCGGGGCGCCGGGTGGAGGGGAGCATACGGGCAGCGGAGTCTTGGACATATTGCAGTTTATTGAGGCTGTATGCAGGTGAACCATAGAGGATGCTGTTGCATTAATCCAGTCGGGATGTAATGAAGGCATGGATCAGAGTGAGAAATTAGTCCCATTTAGTGGCGGTGAAGGAGTTGGAGATTGTGTCCATAGGTTTGAGGAGTTTGCTTATGGTTGAAAAAAGTGTCTTAGGGTTGTTGCTGCTAGATTGAATGACGAAGGAGTAGTGGGAGGAGCATGCGCTGTTGGGGGCGTCTTTGTACTATTGTTGGTGTAGTTTGTAGACATCTTTATGTATCGTAAGACCGGTTCTATTTGCAATTATTTCGAGCTGGCGGCCTTTATATTTGAGGCGTCGGAGATGATCAGTGTACCAGGGGGAAGAGTGAGTGAAAGCGACAGATTTGGTTTTTATTGGTGTGAGTTGATAGAGACAGGAGGAGAGAGCATTGTTGTAGGTGTTGACCAGGTCAGCAGGTGAAGCGTACCTGGGGAGGGTGGAGTCAGCCAATATGGAGGAGAGGGAAGAGGGGTATATGGATTTTAGATTCCGGAAAGTTATGGTGCGCTTCTGCTTGATGAGGGAGGTGAGGATGTCTATGGTAATTGCCAGATGGTCAGAGGTGCAGTGTGTGACCTTTTTATGGGTGGGAAAGTCTACATGCTGTGTGGTGTTGAAATAGTTGAGGATGTTCTGTAGTGGCTTCGGAGTCAGGTGAGTCAACCTGAATATTGAAATCACCCAGAAGCAGAACATACGGAGATATGGAGCACAGTTGTGTTAGTAATTCAGACGGGTCAAAAGAGAAAGCAGGGTTGGTTTGGGGGAGGGTGGCTTAAATAACTGCAGAAGAAACTCAGCTAACTGACGATATGAACCATCTTTAGCTAAACGAAACATCAATGGGTAATGTGTAGATGGATTTCGGAACTTCCCTCTCGATTCTATTGGCTCTAACGGTTCAAAAGAGGTGTCAATCATCAAAATCGACCGAGAGGGGCCAGAGATATGACAAATGCATCCAAATGACCCCAGAAGTGTTTTGTTTTTTTAGCTAAACCACTCATGTAAAAAAGATGCACTTGTTTTGCATCAATCTTGATACAGGGTACTTATTATATGTTATAGTTTGGATTCCTAAAGCTTTTAGTCTACTATCCCATCATTCAAGGGTGTTTTTCACTATAAGTAATGTTTTTCTTTTGGACAGACACTATAATTTACATTCTTTTACTATGTTCAATCTGAATTTACTTTAAAATAAAAATAAATCTATATTGATTCTGACACTTCTACATCCAACTCACAGGTTTATCATTGCTTTGAGAAAAAAGATTATGAATTTACCCCTTTTTAGAAGTGAAGATATAGTCATTTGTTCTGGGAATGTCATTTTCGAGCCTGAGACCTGAAAACAGGCTCAGGGCTTAACAGGTTAAAAGCAATGTGTTCAAGTGAGGAGGGAGCCGGTATGGATATTGCAATTCCACCACCGCGGCCAGGGTTGCGTGGTTTTTCTATGTATTTGTATCCGGGGCGAGTAGTCTGGTTGAGGGAGAAGTATTCCTGTGATTTTTGCCAAGTTTCAATGATGCAGAGAAAGTTCCGATTATTGTCAGTAATTAATTCATTGAGAATGAGAACCTTGCTATTCAGAGACCGGCTGTCTGAGTTTGAGATGTTGTTGGGTTTGAACAGGCTGGGGTGCTTTGGGAAGGGGGCGTAGGCAGGCAGAGTGCACATGTTGGTTGTTGTGATGATGACATGGTGGCGGGGGTGTGTCAGTGCGTGCAGCAGACCAGAGTGATGGGATGGAATGACCGGACCGGGAGTAGTACAATTTCGTCTGGAGATTTTGTGGATGTATTTTGGTCGTTGTAGCAGTCCTTGAATTCTGATGGTGAGTGGAAAACTGTTAGCTGGAGTAGTTGTGCAAGGGCGTATGTCCGTGTAATGCCAAACGGGGAGGATGCGAGACAGGAGTCGTTTGCCTGTTGCATTGAAGTTGTTGAGAGGAGAAGAGAAATGACAGCGACAGCAGGAATCTCCACAGCATGGCAGGTGATCGAGCCGAGTGGAGAGGCTGAGTTGACTGCCAATAAGACGGCGGGAGTGCGAGGGAGAAAGACGGCGATGAGACGAAGCAGGTAGTTTGATTGGAGGCTGGCTAGCTGTAGAGGTAACGATCCCAGCTAACAGGACTGACCGCACCGGGACATCTGAGAGACTGTCCGGGAAATACCTCACAGTAGCTGTGCCGTACAGAGACGAATGTATCCAATGGCCAGGACAGCTGATGGCAGGGATCAGATGAGTTTGGTCATAGCGGCCAGATGGAGGCTGCTAGCTAGCAGGCTAGGAACTGTTGATTAGTTGATCACTAACAGCAGTGTTTCCGCCAGACCAGGGCTGAGAGGGCGTCCATCCCGAGTGCGGGGGGGGTGGTGTGTGTGACGTCATGTCTTGTCACCTGACTTGAATTTTGAATTGAGCCATCCCTTATAGATACTATCTCTTTACGTATTAGTGATGGGAATTCATTTGGCTCGGCTCACTAAGAAGAGCCGGCTCCTAAATAATCGCCCCTCTAACAGAGGGATGTCCTTGTCCTTTTTCCTTTTCGCCATTTCAAGCGATTAAAACTCTCGATCTTCTCTCTAATTATTTATTTTTTTGGACGCCCTTGGCTGGAGTTCAGGGCGTTCCGAGCTGAATAAGGGCATCAAATGACGGCAAGACGCCCCCCTGGCGTGACAACAACTACTTGAAAAACAGTAACGATACAAATGAAACTAAAGTTACCGATGTTATCGTTCAGTTAACTGATGTTAAATGAAAAAAACAAAGAGGTTCAAATGCGAACTTAAAGCAGCACAAAAGTGGAGAAGCTGCGAACAAGCAACGCCAGCGTCCTCTCCCACCAGTGGTCCTCCACTTGAAGATGACACAAGGGTGGACATTTCAGCAAGACGATGATCCCAAATACACAGCCATGGAAATTCTCAATAGTGGTGCAGGGATGACGTATTTTTGTAGACCGACCCGGAAGTAAGCTGTGCATGGGTTCTCTCAACAAAAAAGCATTGGGATTTCACCATATGGTTTTAGAATATTGTAAAAATTAAGATCTATGGAAAACGAACCCGTTTGATACGTTTTTGTTCAGCCAGTACCTGCCTCCTGCAAACTGTTAAAACAAACGCTTCAACTTGTATTTATGGATTTATGATTCAAAAATTATAAAAGTAGGGTAGACATGTGGATATTATCCGGCTGAACAAAACGTGATCCGTCTCTTAAATGTGTGTCAACCACAGACCTTATTTCGAGATATTTTCCAAAATCCTATGGAGAAATTGCATTGGTTTTTGTCGAAGGTTTTAGGACGCGTTACTGTGGCACTCTGTGCTACGTGGTGTCATGTCTGGTTTTGCTTCCCATGTCGTGAGTGCTGATCGCTCTGTGATGATACTTATATTTCTGTAATCTGTGGAATCTCAGTTTCTAATTGATATCTTGTTTGTGCAGATTTGATAAGTAATAACGGTGCTTTACCTTTTCTGTGCTAATTGTGTTTTTTCGCTCAGGGCTAATTCAGAGCCTTTGTTATTACCCTTTTGTTTCGCTTAGCTAAACATGGTTAATATTGTCTGAAAGCTGAGTTTCTTCCCGTTAAGTGATTATGACACATTCATAGTTTATTAAATGTTAAGAAGCCCTCAGACGCTGTTTCTTGCAAGATGTTGTGTTTTGCCCCCACCCGCGGGGCCTTGGGGTTTAACTGGTTTTAAGATCGATATTCAAAAATAAAGATTCAAAATTGTACAAGTTGAAGCATCTGTTTTAAGACTTTGCAAGAGCGCAGGTACTTGCTTTCAAGCAGAACAGGGGCAAACAAACTTAGCGGGAGTGTTTAAGTATTCGGTGTAATGACGTACAACGTCCTCGACAACTTCTGTAGTCCTCCTCAACAACTTCTTTTGTGTTTTTCAGACACGTAAACTCTTCAAAAATCACCAGTGGGGTCACTGCTGATGTATTTAATGTCGTAGAACAGCGGTTTTCAAAGTGTGAGGCGCACCTCCCCTGGGGGGCGCCAGAGAGCTTCAGGGGAGGCGCAGCGTGAGAAAAAAATAACGAGAAACAGTGAAATCTAGCTAGTGAACTTGCGATAGGCAACATGGATCCATTTTTAGGGAAGTTACCTACAGTGAAAGAGGAGACAGCGTCTGGCAGAAAATGTCAGCTTTGTTTTGAAATAAAAGTTGTGGCTCATCGGACATTAGAGAAAATCCCTAATGTCCGAGTGCAAGTGAATGCAGCACAAGACGCGAGCCGCCTACCCTCCCCCGGCCCTGGCGCGAGCAAGGAAATGTAATTGGCGGCGATTTCATTTGAACGGGACGGCACGTTCAGACCCAAGTACACGGAAGGAATGAAGTATTTGCGGTTTACAATTACAAAGAAGAGACTGTCAAGTTTGGCTGTTCTCAGCATTGAATCAAAAGGCACTAAAGCTTTAGATCTAACGGAGCGTCCACACTACAGCTTCAAAAAAAGCTTGGAGCTGGGCGTGTCTGTAGCTTGGGAATTTTATTCAAGCAACACGAGCAACAACCAATCACATGAATCTCCCGCCCCAGACATACAAAGCAAAACCCCCGGGGATTTTATGGGAGCTATATATATATATACTCCCCAAACAGGCGAAAACCTACCAGTTTCCCCACTGGCTCTACCCCCTCCCTCCATGCCTGGTTCCTCCGGTTTGTATCCCGGTAGGTGAAGAGGGTCTGGTCATACAAAACCGGGTGATTCGCTACAGCGATAATTAGTTTCTCCTCCAACTTTTTTTGAAATATAGAAATGAACGGCGGGATATCTCTCCCAGCTTAGACGCGGACGCCGGAGACGGACCGCTCTGCTACCCACAATTCAGTTCGGCGAAAAAGCGAGGCAACGTGACTGAGAAAGTCAAATAAGACGGTAGGGGTGGGCGATATTGAAAAATATGTTACCACGATATTTCCAGGCAGTATCACGATAGACGATATATATCACGATATTTTTTCATGTCGGTTATTATGGTTATTTTTCAAGTTACTTAACAGAACAAGCACCTACAAGGTAACAGAAACTAAAACTAAAAGGAGTAACAGACCAGAATAGCATTTCAAGCTAGTTTTATTTCAGAAATGAAACCCTGAATGAACAAGTGAGCAGTGAACATCAATAAACATGAAAAGGAGGGTAAAACATAACTAAGTAAAACATAAAACATCAATGAGGAAAAGTCAGTGCCAAATAATTAAAATGTAAACTTTAGAGTAGACTTGAAGTGTAATAAAAGACTTTAGCATAACTGAAGGGAAAGACATAAAACACCACAGCGTCAGTTATGTCTTTCCACTGTTTGCTCGTCTTTTCATAAGGAGCCCCTTTATGAAATGCCTGCCCTATGGTCGCTCGCTGCAAAGAAAGGGGGCGGGGACTTTGGGAGCGTGTCAAACAACTCGGACTGAACGCAAGCAGAGGTGCGCTGACATTGTGAAATCGATCGGGCTTAATATATGGTGAAATTAAAATCAGTAGGTGAGGCTGGGGGAGCGGGAGGGGAAGAGGCTCTCCGTCCGCTGTCATAGCCCCCTGCGCCGCGCACGGAGAGCCTCTTCCCCTCCCGCTATTTTTTTTTCAAATTTTTAAATTTTTTTATCACGATAGGACGATATCTCTGAAAAAGCATATCGTGGAGACCTAATATCGTCACGACGATATATATCGTCATATCGCCCACCCCTATAAGACGGTGTGTAAAACTACACTGCCCAGCCAAAAAAAAGTAACCACTTTGATTTAACTAGGCAGTAGGTAAGGGCTTTCCACTAGATAATAATACCCATGCATTATAGCAACAACAACAATAATAATAGCAATAATAATTGGGAGGGGGGGCGCGGCTGTTGTTCTCTGAGGGGAGGCTCACCTTCCCACACTTTGAAAACCCCTGTCGTAGAACAAAACGTGATCTGTCACTTAAATTTGTGTCAACCACAGACCTTATTTCCAGCTATTTTCCAAAATCCTATGGAGAAATTCCCATTGACTGAGACGAGGGAACCGTAAGTGCTAAAAATGCTAACTCACTTCCGGGTTTTAGGACTCGTTCCAGCACGGCTTTATTGGTTTCAGAGAAAGAAAATAAAGCTTCTAGAATGGGCCAGCCAATCACCTGACTTGAATCCAATAGAAACTCCATGGAAATAACAAAAGATCAGAGGTCATAGAAGAGGCCGACGGAACCTTCATTTGAAGACGGTTTGTGTCAGAATGGGCTTTGGCAGAATTTACCCACCTGATAAATGCACGAGACGAGTTTCTCCATACAGGAGGCGTCTTGAAGCTGTCATTACCAGCAAAGGCTTTTGTACAAAGTATTTAATACATTTCAGTAAGTGTGTTTAATACTTTGTTCCTGTGTCATTCCATTTTATAACTCATGTCATTAGCCCCTTGAGAAATATATTTACTGAGAAAAATGGTGATTTAAATTCAATACTTATTTGACCCACTGTATGTGATGTGTTTTACATTGTTTGAAACATTTAAGTAATGTTTGTGTTGTGTTCTTTCATAATCTGATTTAATAAAAACCTCCGACTGACCAGCTTCGGACAATGTTGTTTTTGTTTCCAATCTAATGTTTTACACTGCATATATTTGAACTTTTACATTTTATGATGCTCTGCTCAAGCTTTTGCCCAGTGGGATCTGATTTAGTATCGACACCACTCGAAGTGTGATAATAAAGCAATACATCTTGATTAAAAGACCACATTTCTGTATCAAAGTGGGCTGAGACCACCTCCTGTTTGACTCTTTTGGCAGTTAACATTTCACTTCCTGTCTCTGTTTCAGGTGGGCCGGGTTTGTGTGTGTGGAGAAGGAGAAGAGCTCGTTTGGATCATTTATAACTCGAAGGACTAAAAGGAAGTCCCCCCCTCCCCCCATCACTGCACGAGAGGAGGAGGAGGAGCTCCCGCTTTATTTAGGAGCCGTCAACCCCCACTTCCTGCGGCTCCGTTGTGTTTAGGAAGAACATTTTGACTCTATTTTGTCATGAAATACTGAAAATAATGATCTAATAAGGAAAAGGATGTTAAACAGCAGAGTTTGAACTGAAGCTTAAAATGTCTTCTTAAACTACAGTGTAACTTTCAATGTTTCTGTCCAGTACTTTGTTTATCGATAGATCTGAATGTGTGAGTGAGTGAGAGCGAAATGAGGGTTAATTTAGTGTGTGTGGCAGGTTGAGTTGTGAAGAGGCATAGAGCTGTTCAAACAATAAAAAAAGAACATCTCAACATTTTACACCCTCCTCCCGTCTGACGTCTGTTTTCCTCAGCACTAGCTTTGCCGGAATACTGCTTCACTATCTCGTGGAATGCTCACTAAATTGTTTTGGCTAAAAGTAAATGCAGTAATTTGGTTAAAGATCCCAACAGTGTCTGTAGCTCCATGGCAGCTGGTCGAATACAGCTTCTCTTGCTCTCGGCATCTGTATTGAAAAGGAATTCCTCCTATCAGATTGTTAGATTTGATTCATTTTAGTGGCGTTAAAACGTTTAGTATAAAACAATAAATGTATATACTTATGTTGTTTTTAATAAACCTTAATATACACAAATTAGTCGAGAGAAACCATTTTTTGTATATCCGATTTCATTTAATTTTATTTTATTTCGATCAAAGGAGGAAGGAGGATGTTTAACAACTCGTGAATTAATTTACAGAACAAAAAATAGAATTTCAGCAGCACAAATTATCTTTTATTAGGACTATGCTTTTTTTATTCCTTAAGAAAATCCACATTCCCAACCTGTTTTATATGTGACCTTTAATGTAATGCAGCATCTTTGTTTTCCTGTCATTACGGATCATGCGTAATCGTTAGACATGAAACTTGAGAAACCAAGACTTAAATCGTGTGACACTATCTGATCAATTCAAGAGGTCACAGTAACCAAATTATGAGAGGCTTCACAGACCGTCTTCTCCCCAGAAACGTACATATCCTCATCAGAGATACCGGTTTCATATTTAGTAATACAATCGTATACATTGTCGATAAGATTTGCCTGTTGGTTGGACAAAACGGACAGTGTGAAGGTTTCACTTTTGCCTCCCGTTAATTGTGATGGTCGCACTATTTTCACAAACCAAACTATT
Source organism: Champsocephalus esox (assembly GCA_036324585.1). Lineage (NCBI taxonomy): Eukaryota > Metazoa > Chordata > Actinopteri > Perciformes > Channichthyidae > Champsocephalus > Champsocephalus esox. Next base: position 1,463,867 of record CM070484.1, read on the forward strand.
AATTGATGCATATTGATAATACATTACATTTTCCTGAATAGGCTACTTTTTCCGACGTAAACAGATTAGTGTTTCTAATTATTAAATTGTCAAGCGATAATAGTGCCCATCCTAAAGCCAGGGAAAGACCCTTCAGATCCATCTAGCCACAGGCCTATTGCCCTGATATCTCATGTATGCAAAATCATGGAGAGAATGGTTACAGACAGGTTAACATATATCTTAGAAAGTAACGCTCTGTTGTCCCCATATCAAAGTGGGTTCCAGAGGGGTCGGAACACAATGGATTCTATATTGTGCTTAGAATCAGACCTCAGGAAAGCACAGACCAACAAGGAAGTAGTGATTGCAGTCTTCTTTGATATTGAAAAGGCTTATGACATGCTCTGGAAGGAAGGACTACTAATCAAGTTCCACTCATTGGGAATTGGTGGTAAAGCATATATAATTGGGTTATGATTTTTTTACTGGACAGAAAAATACAAGTAAGAGTAGGTGCAGAATACTCAAGGGGTTATGCTGTGGAAAATGGTACTCCGCAAGGCAGTGTGTACAGTCCGTTGCTGTTCAATATAATGATACATGACATTTTTAATCAAGTTAATCCAAGTGTGGGAACATCTTTGTACTGTATGCAGATGATGGGGCTTTGTGGGCAAAAGGCCGCAGTGTAGCACATGTTGGAAAGAGAATACAAGCTGCAATAGTTGAAGTGGAGAAATGGACAAATACACGGGGATTCAAACTGTCAGTAGCTCAGACGCAGGTCATTTGTTTTACAAAACGGCATAACATTGCTCCTATATTGTTAAAATGGTATGAGCAGCCTCTTGAACAGGTCAATACAATAAGATGTCTTGGTGTTTGGTTTGACGGAAAGCTAACATGGAGCATATAGGAAAAGATCAAAATAAATGTAAAAAGGTCAACAATGTACTTCGGTGTTTGGCGGGGCAGGAGTGGGGAGTGAGTAGGTCATCACTTTTGAATATATATTGGGCACTCATGAGACTTGTATTCCATGATGGGTGTGTAGCGTTCATGGCAGCAGCAGAATCTAACCTTAACAAGCTGGATGTCCCACAAGCTCAGGCCCTGAGGATATGCAGTGGCTTTTAAAACATCTCCAGTATCAGCAACACAGGTGGAAATGGGAGAAATGCCTTTCAGGATAAGAAGAGTGAAGTTAATGTTGCATTCTGGGTAAACCTTCAGGGGCACAGTGATAGTCATCCTGCGGAAAGTATCTTGAAAGACTGCTGGGAGCACAATGAGTCACATTTAACACGTGTTGGATGGATTGACGATGTTAAAGCAGCAAGTATAGCTTTGAATCAAATGCAGTATTGCCCCACAGCTCCAATCTGGTCCATTCCACCCTGGTTGTTCCCATTGCCAAGTGCAGACCTCAATATACGAGAGGAGTTCAAGGGAAAGAAAGAACTACCAGTATGGCGCATAGTCCAGAATCACTTTGCAAGATATCACTCAGACTCAACAATCATATTCACAGATGGCTCCAAAGATCCAGAGGCAGGGCGTGCAGGGGCAGCAATGTATACCTCAGTGAGGAATACACATATAGAGAAAAGGGTAACAGACCATGTGTCAGTGTACACCACAGAGTTCTTGGCATTGGTGCTGTCATTGAAATGGATAGAGGAGAAATAAATACATAAGAGTGGAATTGCATCTGACAGCTTTTCAGCATTATCGAGTATACGATCAGGCAGATCTTCATCTGGAACGGACATAAGAAATGAAATATTTCTAATTTTATATAAAAATGCAAAACAAAGGCATAGCAACTCGTTTCCTCTGGTTCCTGCTCATGTTGGTGTGGAGGCTGAACAGGTGGATATTCTGGCCAAACAAACACTCAGAAGTATGAACATAGACAGAGAAGTTCCACTCAGCAAAGCGGAGGTTCAAACATTCATACAGAAATATGCACAAACAACATGGCAAGAACATTGGGACCTCAGTGATACAGGAAGACATCTTTATAAAATGCAAAGGTATGTGGGGGATGGAAGGAAGGTGGGGTTTAAAAGAAGGGAGGAAAATGTCAGTTTTGGGATGAGAATGGGTAATACAGGTCTCAATCATACTGTAAGTATAATAGGAAAGCATCCAACCGGAAAGTGTATACACTGCAGCCAGCCAGAAACTGTTGAGCATGTTTTACTGCTTTGCAGGAAATATAGTACTCAGAGAAGTGTGCTTTTCCACACACTGAAGAAAGCAAAATGCCATGCCTTGTCGCTATCAGGGCTGTTAGGGGAAACATCAGGCAATATGTACGGTGAGATTATTACATTTCTAAGAGAAATTGATACATTTTAAATAATCTAGAGTTTTGGTTATTTATTTTATTTATTTAGTTTATTGTTTTCTGCATAGTCTCTTGTCCACACTCCAGTCCAGTTGGTGGTGGTAATGCACCTACAAGTTGGTTTGCCAACCGCCAATTAACACTAAAGAAGAAGAAGAATTTCCTCCCCTACGTCATTAACATTTCCACAACTCGAACTCAACACCCGGGCCCTTTCTCATTTCTCTAACTCCCCTCCTCGACTCCCCTCCTCAACTATCCTCGAGACTTAGTCCCGCCCACAGGAGATGCGAGCCAAGGAGAGAGGAGGGGAGCCGAGGAGAGAGGAGGGGAACCGAGGAGAGAGGAGGGGAAGCAGCAGGCGGTTAGAGAAAGGAGAACTCCTCTCCTCTGAGCGGTCATTTTAAAGAGATGTCCATTAATGATGACAGGAGGCAGCAGCCTCTGTCTGATGGACAGATGTGTTCATGACCACTTCTATATTTACTTTGATTCATTCACAGTGCGGTGTCATGAGACAATAACAGGCCACAGATGCATGCATGCACACACACACACACACACACACACACACACACACACACACACACACACACACACACACACACGCACACACACACACATTTATATATGTATATATTTATATATAAATATATACAATTTCAGAATCAAACGGAGCACTCTCATAATAACGTAACACTAGAGACTGGGGTTGTGTTCCGATAATCCAAAGATCAGCTCCTAAATTCTAACCCTATCTCCTATTCCTTGACCTCTGAGTGAAAGGTCACAGGGTTAAGGGATAGTGGATAGGAGAATTCAAAAGGATTTAGCAGAAGAGAGTGCAGTGCTTTAGAGAATCCGAATGCACTTTCACTATCCGACGTGTTTATGATGCGCCAGCGGACGTCATAAATGTGCGTCTGCTGCTGTGGGGAAACCATGGAAACCACAGTTTTCTATACAGCGGACTACAACATGGATGTATAATAAGACTCTGCACCGTGCTCTGATGCTGCTTTGCTTTATGAACGTGAGAAACATATTCTTCAGGACCAAAATTGGAATTGAAATAAAAAATGAAAGTGAAACTTCTGCTCGTCTCAATACGTATGATTGATGAAAAGATCTTAAAATCAATACAAATGTATTTATTATAAACGTTAGTGCTTAACATCTATCACTGTGTATATCACCATTCAAACATCTTTTAAAAGTCGAACAAACCGCACACAGCTCAGTAAAGACTGTGAAATGTTGACTTTATTTGATCATTTCAGTAAAAACTAACGTTCATATTTCTCTTTTTGATTATAATACTGATGAACGTTCAAAACAAAGCACTTTGGCAACTTACCACCTATGTTTTAAAATGCTTAATAAGCACCGTAACTTTCATGATATCATTTCTCGGTCATAATCGGTTGTTTCCGTGAACGGCCGACTGTTGAGTGACGGCAAATGCTGCGGCTGCAATGCATTGTGGGGCAGCATTTTCTCCTCTCCTTTCGTCAAGGGAGGTCCAGTGGTTCCCAAGCTGACCTAGCTCCTCAGTTTATACCGTGTTTTGTTTCAATTCATGTATCATTTAGTTACAAATATGTGATATATCTGAACAACAAAGTGGTCAAAAATCATTTTGTTCATTTTTTGGAAAAATGTTCATGATCGCTTTTTTCGTTTTACATTTTCATTTATTGTCATTTCCATTCAGTCAGTCATTCAGTGCTATTAAAATGTTAATGTGTTACATATCCACACAAACAAACAAAGTGTGCAATCCAATGAATGTTAATCTAACTGGGTTTTGATAGATAACATATCTCTTTTTCTTCTCTCAATTATTTTATTTCTATTGCGCACTCTAATCAATATGAATCTAACTATTGTTCGTTTATACATTTTAAGAATGGCGTTTATCTTTTTTGAGAATGAGTTCTTATTTAATTTAATTTATTTGGGTCTACAACAGATGATACAAATGTTTGTGTCAGTAAATGTGCACTAACAGGCAGGGGTGTGGCAGGGGTGTGTGTGGAAATAACGGGGACAGAGCTGCTGTCAGACGATCAGCTGTGCGGCGTCATCACAAACGGACGTCGCTTCACGTGACGCTCCAGAGGAAAGGACGTCGCATTGTTCTTAAAACTCATTTCCCTGCTTCTCGTGGGTTCCTTGCGTCTCTCCATGCTTCCCTGGTGGGAGGGACTAGTCACAGGGAAACGACGCAGGTGAGGGACGCAAGGAATCAATTTAACCGAAGTGAGAAAGGCCCGAGGAGTCGAGGAGGGGGATTTGATGAAATGAGAAAGGGCCCCGGAGGCCGCGTGACGTCAATGAGGAAGTGTTTTCCTGCACCTGCTGCTGCTGGAGAGAAACATGGATGTATGGAGAGGAAACGGACGGTCACACTGGTAAACACATGACGCTGACTAATGTTTTGCGGGTTTAAAATGTTTATGTTTAGTCGAGGACGCAGTTTCGATTCCAAAACACAGGTGAGCACCACCGCTTTCATTTATAACTTTGGATTGCAGGTGTTAGTTAGCAAATGTAGCTGCCGGTGGGCTAACGACAGCTAGCTAATGTGAGGAACTCCGTCAAGCATGCTGCTCTTAACAAGAACAAGAGCGGAAGTGCTCAATGCGGTCCTCGTTAACACCGAGGACCACATTGACTAGCTTACTGAAGAAACGTAAACATACTGATGTTATACAAAGAAGGATTACTTAAAGATACATATATATGTTGGAGATGTATTCATAGACTTGTTATGATTCGCGGTTATGTTTTATTTTGAAGTTTCTCACAGGAAGTTGATGATATAACTTGATGTCATTTATCACTTGAAACGACGCCATTGGTATAATATGTGTGTGTTTCCTTTAAGTAGTTGATGGTTTCCATAATGTTTGTATTGCTGTAAGGACATCTTATCTTTAGAATCTGATGTAATCTAATGTCTCATACTCCCATGTCTCTGTGTGTCCCAGCAGCAGCAGCAGCAGAGTGGAGGTGTGTGTGAGATGAGGCTGTGTGTTTGAGCTTCAGGATGGAGATCCTGGTGGCCAAGCTGCTCGGGCTGCTGGGATTGTTCGGCCTCATGCTGGCGGGTGTGCTGGTCCCAGTGCGCCTCCTGCAGGCGGACTCCGGGGCCCTGAGGTACAGGAGAGCGCTGTCTCTTTGCAACTCTTTCGGAGGGGGGGGTGTTCCTGGCCACGTGCTTCAACGCTCTGCTGCCCGCCGTCAGAGAGAAGGTAGTAACACACATACTGGGTGTTTCTCAATGTCGAGGAAGGCTCCTCCAGAGCCACTATTTCAAGGATGCTACGTCATCGAGTCCCGCAGAGGAACTGTTCCAATGTCCAGGATCCTTGGAATTCTTGAATCCTTCGTTGCAGTCTTAAAATCCCCACAATGCTTTGCGCACGGACCAATTTCCAAAATCTTTGGCGGTAAATTTAAGGCGGGGCCTCTCATATGACGCACACTTGCTAGCCTTACCCATTCTTCGTTCTCCGAATGAAAGGAAGGATTTTTGCCTCTGAAAGACCTGTCTCGGAGGGACATGTCCTACTAAGGAAGCGTCCTCGACATTGAGATACACCCACTGCATACACTACAGTTTGTTTAGCAGTTGCGGTTCTAGACCAATTTTACTGTGCCAGGCTGGGGCCTGTTATTTTCTGAGAGAGGCACAATAAATGCAGGACGAAAAAGACGGACAGTATGAAGTAATTGCGCATAAGAAAACAATGCAACACATATTTATTTCATATTTTCATTTGTTACAGTTTTTATGCTCTTGGTGCTTTTAGACCCGCTGGGGTATTAAGCTTAAAGTCCACTTGTGACCATCGGGCGATGATATTATAAAGACTGCCACTCAATGATCAATTTGGTATTTTAATTAGGCTACTATTTATCCGGTAAACAAACAAATTAATCTGCAAGCGCGGATTTATTTTTGTACATGACTGCCGTGCATCCAATACACTTTTTAAAGATGTTCAGCTGTGCACGCTGTTACATACGTATTTTATTTTTACTTTTGGCAGCCGCAAGGGGACTGCTTTTTTTAGCCTTAATTATGTGCTTCAAATCGGCTCATGATCACCGTCTGCTCCTCCGCCGTGAAATAACAGTTTCTCCATTATTCCGATTGGTCGATCGCTCCAAATACCACCCCTTTTATGTGAACGTGCACCTAACTAGATAGGGTACGGCTGGCTTGAGTTAACGAGTTGATAACCCGCGTCGTAGCTTAGCGAGAGCGTGTTTGTTTTGGATTAGGTCAACCGGCTAACTCAAACATCAGGTTAGGTTGAACCGGCTTCGTCGTATAGGCCTCTGGTCTTTCTCCTTTTGATCTTAAGTGTGTGCTCTCCTCAGGTGGCTGACGTGTTCCAGCTGCTGAAGATCAGCAGCGACTATCCTTTGGCTGAGACGATGATGATGCTCGGCTTCTTCCTCACGGTGTTCGTGGAGCAATCTGTGCTCACCTTCAGGAAAGAGAAGCCTTCCTTCATCGATCTGGAGACCTTCAATGCCGTCGGGTCGGAGGCCGGCAGCGACTCGGAGTACGAGACACCCTTCATCTCTTCTAACCTCGGCACGCTGGGGGGTGCGGGCAGTCACCGCTCCCACAGACACCAGCACGGACACTTCAGCCCAGCCGAGCTGGCGGGGGCGGGGCCTCTGCGGCTGGCCAGCCTGGTGCTGGCTCTGTCTGCTCACTCTGTATTCGAGGGCCTGGCGCTTGGCCTGCAGGACGATGGATCAAAGCTGGCCAGCCTCTTCCTGGGCGTGGCTGTGCACGAGACGCTGGCCACAGTGGCCCTCGGGGTGAGCGTGGCCAAGGCATCGCTTGGCATGAAGGACGCCGCTAAGCTGGGCATCACAGTCAGCCTTATGATCCCGCTGGGGATGTTGGTGGGGATGGGCATCGAGTCGACCCAGACGCTGGCGGGCAGCGTGGTGTCTGTGGTGCTACAGGGATTCGCCGCGGGCACCTTCCTGTTTGTCACCTTCTTTGAGATCCTCTCCCGAGAGCTGGAAGACAAACAGGACCGGCTGCTCAAAGTGCTTTTCCTCATCCTCGGCTACACTGTGCTTGCTGCACTGGTCTTCATCAAATGGTGACACACAGGAAGTGCTTTACTCCATAGAGGCAGCAAAGTCCAGCTGTGAGAGGCAAACAAATCTGCAGCAGCTGGACTAACCCAACTAACTAGCTCAACTAACTCTTTATTGTCTTCAGCTGTGTCTGTAGTGTTAACTGTTTAGTTAAGAGAACTATTATAGGTAGGGATGGGTACCGAGCCCCGGTATTAAACGGGCCCCGGGGCTGAATTATTAAAGACCGTGGTACCGTTAAGCTCCGACGTTAGCGGTCTTTTTATCGGTACTGGAGACATGTAAAATGTATGTATATATGTATATCTCATGTATTATTGCTACACAAACATTATATTGCAGTTTTAGTTTCGCCAACTCCGTTTCTAATACGCAAAAAGACTTAAAAATGCGTCTATGATTATTTTTTAGTATTTTCGATCTCTCTCCCCCGCCTGCTTGCGAGGGGGTGGGGCAGTTTACACACACGCGGAGGAGATGGCGGAGAGAACGCGCTCCGAGGTGGTTAAACTTTACCCGTCTTGATGCTCGTTGCCTAAAGTGGAATAAGAGTTTAGCACGTAAGGGCAGTAACACGAGTAATTTCTCTAAACATTTAGCAAGAGTGCTCCACATCCAGACGGAGGAATGCACCGGGTTCCACTGTCTTTCTAGCAGCTCTGTGGCCGCGTCCACGAGTAACTTTTCCACGTCAGGTGTTATGTATGCTAGCAGCAACACACGGAGCTAACTACATTATACAAACATGGGCTAAAGATTAGAGGTAACTGAGTTATTTATTTTGTTAAAGTTTCAGGTATTCTGTTCACAGTTCTGTCATCAGATTATTTAATACGACTTGTTAAAACGTTGTTTCTTTTGATGTGAAATATTATGAATTTAAATTTAAATAAAAAGCAATGTTAGTTTTGTTATTCTCCAAAAGAACCGATAAAAGACCGGACCGATAAGCAGTATCGATCAAAGTAGTAGTACCGTTAAAACCTTAACGATACCCATCCCTAGTTATAGGTAACTACTATATATCAAATAATATATTTTATATAAACAAGGAATGTATATCCTCAAGGCTTTTCTGCACTTTTTTATTTCCTCAATACTTTTTTATCAGTTATCCCTCATGTTTCATTCCAAAGGTTCCGTGCAGGACGAAGGACTCAGACCCTTTACTTAGGCAGGGCACAACACTGACTTTTAAAAGTGGTTGCCAGGCTTGCAACCAGGCATCAGCTTTTGGTTGCCAAAACTGAAAATACGGTTTACATTTTTAGTCACCTTATATTTTAAATAATTAAGATACTATACATTTATACATCAACTTAATAATGAAAATGTGACACAAAATAATGTTCAAATGCCTTACAATAAGTAATTAACTAATTCAATTATTTGAAACTTAAGTGGTAGTAAACGTGTCCACCCTCAATTGCTGGTATAGCCTACTAAATACCAGTGGTGCCGCTGTTGTCATGTTCTTCACAGATCCCTCACAAATGAATAGAGCAAGTCACTCGTTTCTTGGTCATCCGTTGTCTCCCTTTCAAGTTTGGGTTTTCCTGACCTTTGTGCTGTCCCCCACCATAGATCCATTGGCCCTTCAGCTTTGAAGTCTTGGATTGGCCAGACTAATACATTTCTAATGTTAAATAAATGAAAACCATTCACAGTTAAGAATTAGATATTAATTATTAATGCTATAAATGACCTTTAATATGTCTAACTATATTTAAAATGTGTTACCTTTTTATAGAAGTGATTATATTTGTATGCCAATATTTTCCTATGGTAACGTTTCGTTCTGCACTTTTATTTTGGTAGTAATAAGATCGGGACTCTTATTTTGAAGGAACTTTTACCGGAAGTGAATGCACGAGCAGAATCATGAGCAGAATGTACATATATATTTCGCTTCCCAAGACTTTACACATTTCCTCTTTGCTTTTCGTTCGGGTTAATCTTGCGCTGTATCAGTTTAATCACTTTGAACATTCGTTTGAGATGTTGACGGGTGGGCCGAACTTTTTACCCCACAGTTAAACCTTAATTTGCTTCGCCGTTTTTTTTAAAACAAACACGGCGCACCGCGCACGCGAATAAACGTGCATCGCTTTCTGGCTCCGTAATCACACCATTGCACGTGGAACTTAAGTCTCAGGTTCCGACTGGGTCGTGGGTAATTTAACCACTGTCAAATAGAAAGAACTTTAATATATATTAATGCTTTTAGTCTGGTGTTAAATTGTGTTTCTGAATAAACCTGCGGTTTCTACATTAATCACACTGTGGCCTTTTCAAGGTACTCGACATATATCTTTTAACATGTCCTCTTGTTTCTATACATTCTTATAGTTCCATGTGTTGATATTCTGATCTTGAACAGTTTTGTATTTATAATGTTTGTGCCATCTCATTGTTGTCTCATGTTCCTCTTGTGAATGTTTAAATTAAACAATTATACTTGCTAATGTTTAGCTTGAATATTTTATGTAAACAGAAGCAGAGCAACAAGATGTCCACTTGATACATGTTAGACACACTTTCACAGTTTCCTTTTGTTGGATGTTTTCCCCATCTCTATTTATAGCAGGGATGCTCCGATCACCAAATTTGGGGCCGATCGCCGGAATCAGTATCGGCCGATACCGATCCAGTGGGCTATGGGGATCTTCCATTTAAAGTGATGTTTAGATGTTCAGTTAATGGGGCTCATTCACTGGCACTTCCACGAACAACAACCAACGTAATTATTACATTCAAATGAAGTACATTATTCAAGTTTACATTAACTGGATAATAACATGGGAGAAATGAGCAGAAGCGCTCTCTTTTCCTCTCTCTCTCTCGCTCTCTTTCTCTCCTGACAGCCCGTCAGAATATAGTGAAGTCACACCCATCTACTTCCAGTCCATGGGACCTTATTTCGGAAAAATAATGTATTTAAGTCAATGGAGAGAGAAAACATATCTTTCGATCCCGTTTGAATTGTGCCATGAATTACACATGATGTTTGTCAATCTTAAAATATCATTTCCATGTCAAAAAAGTCACAGTTTGTCGTAAAACTGTTGAAATATAAGACTGTTAAAAATACGCAACTAGAAAGACTATAAATCCCAGAGTTGCGTAAGTGATGTCTGTTATGGAAATCTCAGGACCCAAACACGGCTAGAGAATACAAGTCAAAGTAAAAAATAAATAAATGGTGAATCGAGAAAAACTGTCTTTTGGTTATTTATTTGAAGCTTCAAATACACGATACAATAAGGTAAATATGTCACAGGTCTGGCAGAGTATGAAAAGTCTACCAGAGAGTGAAAAGAACAAATGAAAGAGCAGTGATTATATAGGGAGAACAGTGGGAAGATGATACATCTGGATTCACACGGTTAGATTGTTTATGAGACACCTTCTGGCCTTGAGCAGGAGATAGGATAACGGTTCTCGGAGCAGGGTTGTATGTGTATGTCTGTGTGAGTCTCCCAGTAGTCAAAGCAGTTCTCTGGCCTTGACTGAGAGGAAGAGGAGGAAGAGGAAGAATAATGGTGAAAGCACAACAAGAGGAAATAACATTCATTTGGTTTAAGCATATGAAGGATATTATAAGATAGCACATGAAATATTTCCACTACATTCTCCCCTTTTGATCATACTTGATCAATAAAACAAAAACAAATGAAAGAATAGACTGATATAACACATCCGTGAATACACTCCATTGCTGGTTTAAGTAAACACATCACAAATATATCATAGAAAACTGGCTGTTTTTGTGGAGGACAGACTCCAATATAATGTAAGCATAAGAGAGGAGATACACACATGATTATATTGATAAATCGGAATCAGACTCTTCTGATTCTAGCTGATCTATCTCACTGTGGTGCAAAGGATTGTCGTGTAATGGAATAGTAGTATACTGAACGAAAGCTGAGGATACCATACTGGAAACGCATTTCTTCAGTATTGGGATAATCAAACAGGTACAACTGATTAATAGGCCAAAAATGATCGCCAGGGGTGTAACTATACTAGCCACCCATGCTTTCCACCCGCCTGATGTAAGCCAGGCCCACCAGTCCCAGCCACCTGCGTTGGATATGTCATCAGCTTTCATGTCAGCTAACAGGTTGTTAAGATGCAGCACGGTGTCAGTGATGTTCTTGGTGGCGTCGGGAATGTAAGTGCAACAGGAGTCACCGATCACATGACACAGGCCACCCTTTGAGGCGAACAAAAGGTCAAGAGCGAATTGGTGCTGCATGAGCATGTTCCTAGAGGCTATTATGAATGGGGACAATGCCTGGAAGCCTTGCGTCGTCTCGTGAGTGAGGTTCTCTAGCCGGACGTGTAAGGTATCTATTTTATGGGCATTGTTTACTGTACCCCACCATGGGAACAGGCCACCCATGAATTTAGCTCCAGCGGACGTCAGATCTCTTTTTACCTTGTGGTGGTCGGGGTGTTGGAACTCTGTGTAATGATGTGTTGTGTGCATTAAGGACGTGAGTACAGTGACTGCTGGATTCAAATCCACTAGAGTGCATGTACCTATCCAGAGGGGAGCCAGAACTTGATCGAGCTTGTCGCCGCACAACCAAACGTAATCTTCTGGCGCGCTAAACCCAGCATCACTGGGCTACGCCAGTTGGAGGGAATTATGTTTAACATCAGGGAATGCTAAGTTAGAAAGGATTCTTTCAGGGGCACCAGATATGTGACAATACGAGATTTTGTAAGCACCGTCACCGCACGTGTTCCGTAGGATGCGGGTACAACCAGTAGTAGTGCCTAGGAAAAAATAAGGTGGTGTAAGAGACGTTTTGTGGTAAACTCTCTGGACGCAGAGGCTGTGTTTCATCCCTCTCAAATGGCTGGGGTGCACATGGCTGACGGGTTGGTACTTTGCGTATGTGGTGTCAAGCATGGATGCACGCAAAGAGGAGTTAGACCGATTACTGCCTTGCATAACGCCACTCGGTTACGCTGTCTTCACCCTTGATGGGCTTTGTCAGAGCCATAAACGCACAGAGGTGTTCAACCTGGGTCAGAGAGCGCGGACGAACTGGCACGGACATTGATGAGTCCTGGTTGAAAAAGGGTGCATGCATAACATGACCCATTTTGTCCTGCGGCCTGCAATGATCTCAGAGTGTGCCACCAGACGTTACCGGTGATCCCATTACTGGTCTGAACCACATCAATGTTGCTATGGTCGTTATCGCCTATTAAATGTAGATGTACCTATGGATGTCAACAGTGGCGTCAAAGGTTGCTTACGCTTTTCCGGGGTCTGAGTTTTGGGCGCGATGTCTATGTAAAATGTGCCACATGGGTCGGCGCCGGATACATAAAATATAGTACTGTGCAGGTCTCCCTTGAAAAAGAGATCTATGATCTCAAAGGGACCAATCAGGTTAAATAAAGGTTTGAAATGAAAATGAAATGGTTAAATAAAGGTTTGAAATGAAAATGAAATGGTTAAATAAAGGTTTGAAATGAAAATGAAATGGTTAAATAAAGGTTTGAAATGAAATAAAATGAAAGGACTAGTCCTAACACAACTATCATGGCAAGTATGCAGAGGAACCATTCTATGAGTGTCCAGGCTCTCCAGTAGTATTCACATTGCTCACGGTTGCGTTGTCGTCTCTCCAGGCGAGCCCTCATCACGAGGGGGAAATGTTCTATGGTGTGTGTGAGTGTATTCTCTCGGCCGATTTCGTGACACGGACCGTCAGACTTCGCACACTGATAACACAAACGAGGAACCAGAGAGCATATGAAACCGCTCAACTAGCACTCGCTCGTGACACCTTGTGTGTAGTGTGTTTTGGTGTATGTAGTGCAAGTGTGGTGCTGGTGGTGACTAGGACACGTCACTTGCTGTCATCTGTTGGTGACTAGGACACGTCACTTGCTGTCATCTGTTGGTGACTTGGACACGTCACTTGTTGTCATCTCTGTTGGTGACTTGGACATGTCACTTGTTGTCATCTGTTTCTGTTGGTGACTCGGACATGTCACTTGTTGTCATCTGTTTCTGTTGGTGACTTGGACATGTCACTTGTTGTCATCTGTTGGTGACTTGGACATGTCACTTGTTGTCATCTGTTTCTGTTGGTGGCTTGGACATGTCACTTGCTGTCATCTGTTTCTGTTGTTTCTCCTTTCCTGTGACTACGACCTTGCAGTGGCTGGCGTGGACCCACGTAGCTCTCTCGGCGACCTTGACCGCTGTCAGGGTGACGAGAAGCACCTGGTAGGGATCTTGCCAACGATTGGATTTCCAGCTCTTTCTCCGGAAATCCTTGATCAGCACGAATCGCCCGGTTGAAGGCGGTGAAGCGGACCAGTGGCAGTCGCTAAACTGGATGATAGGTTAACACAATATGACAACATAGCATCCTCACACAAAGTTGTGGAGGGAAGAGGACATCCTGGAGCTTTGAGTCCAATCTGTGGAGGAGCCCCAAAAAGGATTTCAAATGGGCTAAGTTGACTCCGTGTTCTTTTCCGCATCCTCATGTACATCAGCACAATGGGCAGAGCTTGTGTCCATGACAGACCTGTGTCTGCACAGCATTTTGCTAGTTTGTTTTTGATTGTGCCGTTCTCTCTTTCCACCCCACCCCCACTCTGTGGATGATAAGCACAATGCTTTCTGATGTCCATGCCCATGTATTCTCCTATCTGCGTAATGGCCTCATTAGCAAAATGTGAACCGTTGTCACTAGAAATTTTGTCTGGTAGTCCCCATCTAGGAATGATTTCCCTCAGTAGTGCCTTTGCCACAGCATTTGCTGTCTGTGCTTTTACTGGGAAAGCTTCAACCCATTTGGACCACATGTCGACCACCACCAGACAGTGCTTCTTACCCTCTGATGGGCTAAGCTCAATGAAATCTAGCATTAGGTGCTCAAATGGCCTGGTGGGAGGTGGATGTGCTCCGGGTCCTGTAACCTTTACTGGTCTACCAGCATTTTGCATAATGCAGATTAGGCATGCTTCACAGTGCTTTTGAGCTGTTACTGTGAACCCCCTTGTGAACCACAACTGATTAATAGACTCTAACATCCCCCCTTTTGACACATGATCCCACCCATGTGTCAACTTAGCGAAATGAGGGAAAAAATGTCTGGGAAGACATGGATTGGAATTTGGGCCAACCCAGGTGCTGGAGGTTGGGTCAAAAACAGCCCCAGCAGCCTTCCATTGAGCCTTCTCAACTGGCGTAGCTTGCTGCTGCATGGAAGTCAGTGATGACATTCTGTCAGTGAAGGAGGGGACAGGGATTTTAACAAATGAGTGTGCGTGAGGTGCGAGAGGAATCAGGGCAGCTGCCTTTGCGGCTGAGTCAGCAGACGCATTTTCTAGGGAAACTGGGTCTGTACTGCTTGCGTGTGCGGCACATTTACAGACTGCAACCTCAGATGGGAGCAGAATGGCGTCTAGTAAGCCTGCAACCAGTACATGGTTAAGTACTGGTTTGCCATCAGATTTCAGGAATTGTCTACACTTCCAAATAGCCCCAAAATCGTGTACTACCCCGAAAGAATATCGTGAGTCAGTGTAAATAGTCACGGTTTTGCCTTCTGCAGACATGCAGGCTTCAGTTAGTGCGATGAGCTCTGCTGCCTGTGCTGAGAGGTGACATGGAAGCGGTCCAGAACGGAGTACAGCAGAATCTGAAACAACAGAAAAACCCACCCGATTAGTGCCCCCTTGGTCGCGAGAGGCAGACCCATCAACATACAGAATGAGGTCAGCGTTGGTCAGAGGAACGTCTTTTAAGTCCAAACAATAAAAACCTGTCTGTCTTTTAAGTCCGGTCTAGGTGTGCACACAATGGAAAGTACGTCAACCGTCTTCAGGCAATGTTCAAACTAAATGAAGTCTCTCCTTTTGAAACATCATGTGTTGAAATAAACACCTGCAGTTCAAAAATAAAAAGTTAATTGCTTAATATTTTTGTTGTGGAATCAATTAATTTCTTTCTTTAAAGGCAAAAACATGAAAAAGCTAAGAGAAAAACCCTATTGAATACAATATTATTTGGAGCAACTTAATTTATAAATGGTTGTCAACTTAACAACATGTGTTCATGTTCAACATGTGGTAATTAAGTACATACAATTTAAGATTATATTGAAATCATACGGTTAAAAAAGTTGGAACCTTTGGAGTAATCCCTTAAAAACTTGTGTTTCTGCTACCAATTATTAAGTAAGTGGTAATTGAAAACACCTCTGATTGTAGAGGGAAAGCCTTCTCCCCTAACCCAAATAACTTTGTTGCTTTAACAACATTTCAATAGAAGTTGTCTTAACTCAATAACCATCGATGCAACCTATTGCCTTGATTGAGGTACATGGTGTACTTTTCCTTCACTACATGGATGTAATACTTTTAGTTACTTCTCAGATGTGGATGAATGATGTGAAATCTAATCAAGTGTTGAATCAGACTTTAGTTCCACCTGGAGTGAATCCACCAGCTGCCCTGCAGTCTACAAAGTACTTCAGACTAGCTGCACCTTTACCAGCTTTGAGAACACTTTCATGATCAATCATTATAAAACACATCATATATATTATTCTGAAATGGACCAATCTGCACAACGATTACTTTTACTGTCTTTACTTTCACTATATTCTGAAAATACTTTTCTACTTTTACTTGAGGAACATTTTGAATGCAGGACTGTTACTGTAACACTCTGGCACTTCTACTTTTACTCAAGTACAAGATCTGAGTACTTATAATTTCACTACAAGATCTGAGTACTTATTCCACTTCTGGTAGTGTATTAGTCTGAATTGTAGCTACAAAATCACACAGAGCTGCATAAAAATAGAATAATATGTTAACAAGTGGAAAATAATACTAATATGTACTAATGTGTACAATGATTTGTAGGTAATTTGGACTACTCAAGACACCTCACTTATACATCTTCAAAGTATTGGCTTTCAGAATATTAAACTTGTTTCGGCAAATTCAGATGATAAATACAACTTTGAAGCTTGTAACGGCATAATTACAAGCAGAGAACGGACTAATGTAACGTCACAGCAAGCATAACAACAGCCGTGTGTTATGAACACATACGCAAGAATGACATCATCTGTCGCTTTGTGACTTTTTTTTAACATTTAGTCTTAACACAAACGTGTGAATGTGTAAGGTTTACCATTATATTCAAATGTGAACAAAAATTGACTGTCTTTGTGTACCGGAACACTGAAAAGAAATGCATTTGAGACATTTATGGCAGTAAATATGTTGCAGAGGCTAGAACTTTTGGAGTAATCAGATAAGGATTCCGGACGAGCGTGCATGCACAGCTGCATTTACATCGTAAATCCTGGACAAATCTCCACTCGTCAGGAGGTTTGTCTCTGATCTTTTTGACAGGAAACACCGGAATCGTTACACGGAATAATGACCGCTTGTTTAAGCAGAGAGGTAAACACTGGCCGAATGCCATCACGTTTCAATGGGTACGGGACGGAACGTGAACATTAACCCTACGTCATATCTGTGAGCTGCCCAGAGTGAGTATGGCACATCTGAAAGTGCGGCAGGAAGCTCAGAGATATGAGAATTACTTTCATCATCCTATGTTGCAGCAATGTTGTATTGAGCTCCGTATCATTTGATACACGTCACGTGACATAGAGTACATGACATATTCTGTGTGTGTAGGTGCCCAATCAGTGACTGACTCCCTCTATCTATCAGTGGGCCCCCTGGCTAGTGAAATGTGTGGACCGCCCCTGGGATTTGACACAGCTGGTTGTGTCTTGTGTGGGTGTGTGAGTCTAACAGAGATAGCGCTACCCAGCGAATTCCAATACATTTTTAAACATGAGCTCATCATTCACACATTCTAACAGTAAAAATCTCATCATAGCATTTACACGGATCTTTCAACCACGTTTAGCAGTACAATGCAAAATGAGAAGCCTCCACACAGCAGGTGGAAAAACACGTTGATCATGTCAAACGCAACAACTCCTGAGAATCAGGATATGTCAGCAGCCCATTGATACACATTCACCAGTTCTTTATCATCAAATGACACTTTTTGAACCATCGTAGGAGATGGCTGTCGGACTTTAAGACCCTCATTTGTGGAAAAATGAGGTCCAGGCCGAACCGGAGAATCAGATCTCTGCCCAGTAAATGTGTTGGGCAGACAGATGATAAAATAACTGTTTTTTACTGATGTGGGAATGGATGACTGTCATCACCGTTATTTTTACTCTGAAGTGGTACAGAAACTTCTCCTTTGGTTACCCAGCACATGAATACATCTATCACTAAATGTGCATTCAGGCAAATCTACCCTTTTTTTACCACAGAATGTGTAGCCCCAGAATCAACCAAAAATGTGTGGGACATTTCTTAATGCAAACATTCACTGTCATATTTCAAATATGTACCCTTTCCTTTTTAACCACAGACATGTTCTCTAATTCTTCTAATTTCTCAATAGCATGTATGATGTGTGTGTGTGTGTGTGTGTGTGTGTGTGTGTGTGTGTGTGTGTGTGTGTCACTTCCCTGGTTTGATGCTGCTGGCATGGGTTCCGTCTCCCCCGACCGAATTCCTTCCTCCTCCACTCCCTCCCTCGACTGTCAGTTTGAAGAATTGTCTTTGTTGTGGTCCGATTTATCCGATCAAAAGTTATTTTTTCCTCTTCTCGTGTGGGCATTCAGCGATCCGATGACCCATCTCTCCGCAGTTAAAATAGCGGTTATTGCGGTCTCTTCCCCGGCCTCGGGAACCTCCTCGGTTCCCTCTGCCCTGGCCATCACTTTGGGTCCAGGTGGTTGTAATAGCCTGGACCATGGTCAGCTGGCCGCGGAAAGGGGAGCATGTAGTTATTCCTTTTTGGAGGTGTTCTTTTCTGTAGAGTTCAGCTTTCTTCGCGTCTCTTTTCTTTTTCTCTCTCTTGTCATGGATCTTTTTCAGTCCTGCTTCTTCTTCTTCATTTTCTTTTCTCTGTCTCTCTTCGTCTCTGCTCCCTGTCTGTGTGTCTTGCTGCGCAGCTGCTCCAGCGGCGGCTGGTATGTTGACCTCTGGTCCAGCAGCAGCAGCCCCTCCAGGAGCCTCATCAGCAGGTAGCAGACGGGGAGGTGGAGGAGGGAATGGAAATCCCGAGTCGAGGAGAGGGTCCCGCACGCCTGAAAACAGAGGATAGAGGGAAGCCCGTTTATGTTGTGGAGGAAACACAAAACACTTTTTCTCTTCCTTCTCAGTCTTATCCTCAGCCTGTATCTTTTTTATTGCCGCGGCCAATTGCCTTCTTTCACGGCACTCTGCTTCATCCTCCCAGTATTTTAAACACTTTCTATGAGTGTCCAGTTTTTCCAAGTCTTTTACTTTAATTGTACTCTTCTTTTTCATCCCATCTCCATACTCTTGTAATTTATCTCCCAGGTTTTTGATTTTTAATTTACTCAAAGAACCTCCCTTAGGAAATCCGAACATTTCCGTCCATATATTTAATTTACTCAGACTTTCTTCACCATATTTTGCTCGCATGACATCTGCTATCGGACCCTCAGGAGGCTGTACACACCCCCTCCACTGCTTTGCTTCCATAACAAAGTCTTTAAAGTGTTTACCAAAACACTCCGTGTTACAAAAACACTATTTTTTCATCCGTCGATGCCAGATATTACAAATATCTCTGCTTTCGAGCAGTCCCTCTCACAAATGTCATGGAGTTTTAATTACGTTTAACTTTAAACAATTTAGACTTTGTACATCTCACCCATCCCGTACGTTTTGTGTCGGGGTAGAGGAGGATCCAAAGATCCCGGAGCGCGCAGCCACCAGCGTCCGGAGTGGTTCACAATCTAACTTACAGAGATCCTGCCGACAACGCCATCTGTTATGGAAATCTCAGGACCCAAACACGGCTAGAGAATACAAGTCAAAGTAAAAAAGAAATAAATGGTGAATCGAGAAAAGCTGTCTTTTGGTTATTTATTTGAAGCTTCAAATACACGATACAATAAGGTAAATATGTCACAGGTCTGGCAGAGTATGAAAAGTCTACCAGAGAGTGAAAAGAACAAATGAAAGAGCAGTGATTATATAGGGAGAACAGTGGGAAGATGATAAATCTGGATTCACACGGTTAGATTGTTTATGAGACACCTTCTGGCCTTGAGCAGGAGATAGGATAACGGTTCTCGGAGCAGGGATGTATGTGTATGTCTGTGCGAGTCTCCCAGTAGTCAAAGCAGTTGTCTGGCCTTGACTGAGAAGAAGAAGGAGAGGAAGAGGAGGAAGAGGAAGAATAATGGTGAAAGCACAACAAGAGGAAATAACATTCATTTGGTTTAAGCATATGAAGGATATTATAAGATAGCACATGAAATATTTCCACTACATGTCACAATTGTTTTCCTCCACTCAGAGATAGCTAAGATTAGTGCCATATAGATAGAATCTATCTATATGGCGCTGGCTAAGATAAGATAACTTTAACAAGATGCCTGTGTGCTTAGTGCCAGGTCAGAATACTGCGCCCCAGCCTGGAGCAGAAGCCCTCACGCAAGTAACGCCCTCAGGGCCAGTTATAAAACTGGGTGCTTGAAGCCTACCCCTGTGTCCCTCTTGCCAGTTCTCGCGGGAATAGCTCCGGCCGGCCTCCGACGAGAGGCTGCCACCCTCACCCTGGCCAGGAAAGCCCAAAAGCATGACTGGCTCATCCTGCATAACACGACAACGAGAGCAGCGCCCCTAAGTAGGCTCATGTCCCGCCTCCCCTTCAACAAAGCAGCACAAGAAATTCTCAATTCCACCTCTGAGGACCTCTCCAGAGATGCCTGGTTGGCGGCTGCTTGGAAGCAGGAGTGTGAGATAGCCGGGCCCTCCCGCATCCATCGCTACATCTGGGACCCAGGAGATGGCGCCATAGGAGGAGACGACCTACCACGCCGGCAATGGACCACACTAAACCGCCTACGAACTGGGGTCGGTCGCTTGAAAACATCAATGAAGAAGTGGGGCCTGGCAGACAGTTCTGCATGCGAGTGCGGTGACCCTGAACAGACTGCCGAACATATAATAACCACCTGCCCTTTATATAGACCATCCTCGGAAGCCAGCCTCTTCGACTGAGGACCAGAGATGCGGGCATGGCTACACGACACCGAGTTGGACCTCTGACGTTACACGACAGAAGAAGTGCCAGGTTGTTATCATACCAGCAATGGGTCTTGCTCCTTCTTTCGCTTCCCGTCTGATGAAAGGACCAGGATCAAGTTAGCTACCTAGCTAGTAGCTAGCACGTTAGTTAGCATTACAGCCTTGTCATTTTTATCAGCCTTAACATGAAGTAACATTAGGTAACCCAAAATGTTAAACAGTAAGGGTAGTAGTCATACTTCGTGAGCCCTTTGAAGAGTACTGTCACCGGTGTGATCATTCTATAATACACTATTTAAGCCCGGGGGAGAAATGCTAACGCTAGCATTGGCGATCGCCGATCTTTTCTACTTCATGCTATCTGCACAAATGGTTGACATTAAACATTAAAAAGACCAGGCAGTTCAGAGAGAATCAAAGGAAGGAAGGCAGGCAGCTTTTTTTTACTTGCAAAATTATCTTTTAAATTGACAAATATCATATGTGTAATTCGTGGCACAATTCAAACGGGATCGAAAGATAATCTTTCTCTCTTCATTGACCACACAGCGGCGTGCGTTGAAGCTTCCAACGCTTCTGCCCATTCACTTTGAATGGGGTGACGTCACTTTTAGCAGAACTGCATTTTGGGAAGCGACGTGGAGCGTTGCTGGCGTTGCTCGCTTCAAAAGTTGAGCTATGTTCAACTTTTGGCGCCTCGGCAATGAAATCCCGTTTATGCAAATCTGCCAGTACAAGCGCTAGCCAATCAAACCGCGTGTATGCTGGGAGAGACTACACAGGTAATTTCCTCATATTCCAAAAAATGGAGGGAAAATTCATTATAGCGGTGGTGAATCACCCGGTGCTGTATGATCCGTCTCTGTTCATCTACCGGGATACAAACTGGAGGAGTGAGGCATGGAGGGAGGTGGCAGAGACAGTGGGTGAAACTGGTAGGTTTTTGCCTCTTTGGGGATTTTATATCCAGTTTTCTTTCACACACAGTGACGTCACGAGCTACCCACAATGCAACGCACGCCATATATATATATATATATATATATATATATATATATACGCCATTTTCCTGGAGGTCCAAATATCCTGGAGGTGCAAATATAAACAGCTAGCTAACGTAGCCAGGCAGAGCGCACTAGGTTTTTTTCTGAATTAATGACCGAAGAAATCGCTGCATGTTTTCGGATTACATCTCTGGACTTGAGGGGTGTGCTCTAGGTCGTTACCAGCGTAAACTCGAGCTGTGTGGGTTGTCCGATTGCCCTTACAGACTGCCTGCAGATGTATGGAAAAACGACCCTCGAAAGTGGCCTTAGTCGATTTTGGCTGCATCTACGTGTAATTTCTGGAAACACCAGGTGAATACCCCATTTGTCACAATAATATTATCATGCCATTGCATATATATGGTATTTTAGAGTTGACTAGATATTGATTAAGGCAATAGACTATGATATTCAGTACAGGAAGCTTAGCAACACCTAGACGGTGTACGGCTAAACCCTCGGCCTGCTTGCACCTCACGTAAAATGTCAGATACCGGAAGTACGGTGTCGCCCTCGGCCCAATACCCGTATGTGTGTGTGAAAGATTACTTCGTTTTAACATTGCTATTGCTTTGTATGTCGGGGGCGGGAGATTCATTACATTGCATTTAGCTGACGCTTTTATCCAAAGCGACTTACAATAAGTGCATTCGACCAGGAAGACACAACCTTGAAGAAAACAGAATCATATAAGTACATCAGTTTTCATAGAGCCAAGTATTTCAAGTGCTACTCAACTGGCTTTAGATAAGCCAGTCCTTTATTAGTATATAAGTGCTCTGTTAGCAATTCTTTGTTTGTAATTCTATCGCTCGAAGTGGAGTCGAAAGAGATGAGTTTTCAGTCTACGCCGGAAGGTAAGCTATCTGCTGTCCTGATGTCAATGGGGAGCTCATTCCACCATTTTGGAGCCAGGATAGCAAACCCACGTGTTTCTGCTGATGGGAACTTGGGTCCCCTTCGCAGCGAGGGTGCAGCGAGTCGTTTGGCTGATGCAGAGCGGAGTGCACGTGTTCGGGTGTACAGTTTAACCATGTCCTGGATGTAGGAAGGGTCAGATCCATTCGCAGCATGGTACGCAAGCACCAGTGTTTTGAAGTGGATTCTAGCAGTTTCCGGAAGCAAGTGGAGGGAGCGGAGGAGCGGCGTGGTGTGGGAACATTTAGGAAGGTTGAAGACCAGACGAGCCGCTGCATTCTGGATGAGCTGCAGAGGTCGGATGGCACATACAGGTAGACCAGCCAGGAGGGAGTTGCAGTAGTCTAGGCGTGAGGTGACGAAAGCCCGGACCAGAAGCTGCGTGGCTTTCTGGGTCAGCTGGGGACGCATCTTCCTGATGTTGTAAAGCGTGTATCTGCAGCAGCAGGTTGTAGCAGCGATGTTTGCAGTGAAGGACAGGTTGTTATCTAGGGTCACACCCAGATTCCTTGCAGTCTGAGTCGGGGAAACAACAGAGGTGCCGATGTTGATAGTCAGGTCAAGAGTGGCACAATCTTTTCCCGGAAGGAAAAGCAGTTCTGTCTTGTCAAGGTTGAGCTTGAAATGATGAGCGGACATCCACTGAGAGATGTCAGCTAGACAAGCAGAGATGCGTGCGACGACCTGGGTCTCTGAGCGGGGAAAGGACAGAATTAATTGGGTGTCGTCAGCGTAGCAGTGGTATGAAAAACCATGCGGGCTAATGACAGATCCGAGCGAGTTTGTGTACAGGGAGAAGAGGAGGGGACCAAGAACAGAGCCCTGAGGGACCCCTGTAGTTAATTGACAAGGGTCGGACTCGGACCCTCTCCAAGTAACCCTGTAGGTACGGTCTTTGAGGTATGAGGTGAGGAGGGAAAGTGCAGAGCCTGAAACTACAAGTTCTTGGAGAGTCAATCAATCAATCAATGTTTATTTATATAGCCCAATATCACAAATGTTACATTTGTCTCAGTGGTCTTCACAGTGTGTACAGAATATCAGTATGACAATACGACACCCTCTGTCCTTAGACCCTCACATCGTACAAGGAAAAACTTCCAAAGAAAACCCAGTTTAAAGGGAAAAATGGGAGAAACCTCAGGGAGAGCAACAGAGGAGGGATCCCTCTCCCAGGACGGACAGACGTGCAATAGATGCCGTGTGTAAATTGAAAAGATAATACATTTGCAACATAGGTAGTCCAAATGTTTGGAAATGCATGTGTGTATAATAGGAAGATGAATCCACGAGGACCACAGCCACGACTCAAGATCCAGCGCTCGCGATCCAGGACACAAGACCACAGGATCATCCATGACTCCGGATCCCAGCATATATAGACCCCAAAAAGAAAGACATTTGGGGAAGCTGGGTTAATCGGAACATGAGAGTACACGGGTATAGACAGAGAGAAGGAAGAAGTAAGATGTCCCCCGACAAACTAAGCCTATATCAGCAAAACTAGGGGCTGAATCTAATCAGCCCTAACTATAAGCTTTATCAAAAAGGAAGGTCTTAAGCGCACTCTTAAAAACGGATAGGGTGTCTGCCGCCCGAACACAAACTGGAAGCTGATTCCACAAATGTGGAGCTTGATAAGAAAAGGCTCTGGCTCCCATTGTACTTTTAGAGACTCTAGGAACAACCAACAACCCTGCATTCTTGGAACGCAATGCCCTAGTAGGACAGTAGGGTATAATGAGTTCTTTAAGGTAAGATGGCGCCTGCCCATTAAGGGCTTTGTAGGCGAGAAGAAGAATTTTAAATTCTATCCTGTGTTCTATAGGGAGCCAGTGTAAGGCAGCCAGAACAGGAGTTCAGTCAGACAACTCACGTGTTCCTTTAACATGTTTATTAGAAGCAGCATGTAGTTGAGTTTGGCGACTAGGCTCGGGCATCATCACTCCATAGATATAAATAGCACGATGAGTGATGATTAAATAACTAACCCCCGAGCCTACAGGTGGAAGCTGGGGTGGTGGTGGGGCAGGCAAGCAGCAGCAACATGAAACACAGCAGCACGAACATGAACGCAGCAATAGCAAATGAATGCAGCAATAGCAAATGAACGCAGCAAGCAGCAGCGACGTAGCTGCATCAATAGCAGCAGCAAGCAATGCATGGTGAGCGATCTGGCAGGTTAAATAGAGCGGCATATTAAGGAGACTCTGTTTGGTTGGTTGTAGAGCGGCAAGGGGGCGTTATGTATGAATGCAGCATAAGTGCTCGAGTTGACTGCCTGAACTAGCTCGCAGGCTTCGCCTCATTTCAGTCAGACAACTCACGTGTTCCTTTAACATGTTTATTAGAAGCAGCATATAGTTGAGTTTGGCGACTAGGCTCGGGCATCATCACTCCATAGATATAAATAGCACGATGAGTGATGATTAAATAACTAACCCCCAAAACTGCATGGAGATTAGATACTATCCCCCAAAACTGCATAGCCCGAGCCTGACGCTGGTGATGTGAGACTGATAAGTAGAGGGCCTGGCGAGCTGCCATGTGGCCATTCCCCCTAAGCACAGCGGCTTTAAGGGGAATATACTACTAAGTGAGACTGCTATGTGTAGGCCTGAGGGATAGCCCAGAGCCGATTCTTCCCTGAGCACAGTGGCTTTGAGAGGAATATACTACCTATATATGCTACCTAATGAAACTGCTATGTGAAGGCCCGGGAACAGCCCGAAAAGCCATCCCCCTTAAGCACCGCGGCTTTAAGCGGAATATACTACCTAGTGACTGCTATGTGAAGGCCCGGGAACAGCCCGAAAAGCCATCCCCCTTAAGCACCGCGGCTTTAAGGGGAATATACTACCTAGTGACTGCTATGTGAAGGCCCGGGAACAGCCCGAAAAGCCATCCCCCTTAAGCACCGCGGCTTTGAGGGGAATATACTACCTATATATGCTACCTAATGAAACTGCTATGTGAAGGCCCGGGAACAGCCCGAAAAGCCATCCCCCTTAAGCACCGCGGCTTTAAGGGGAATATACTACCTAGTGACTGCTATGTGAAGGCCCGGGAACAGCCCGAAAAGCCATCCCCCTTAAGCACCGCGGCTTTGAGGGGAATATACTACCTAGCGAGACTGCTATGTGTAGGCCTGGAAGTGACCAGTGCCGACCCCCCCCTCAGCACCGCGGCTTTGAGGGGAATATACTACCTATCAAGACTGCCATGTCTAGGTCTTTGAAGCAGCGACAATGAGCTTTCCCCCCCCAAGCATGCAGCTATGAGGGGAATATACTATAATGAAATAAATATAATCTAACCCAGCAACCACCTGGTATGCAATAACAGGATTCTACAGATATACATATTTGAACGTTACTCATCATCGAGTAGTGCAAGAGCTCATGGTTGTTTGTGCTGCAAGGATCTCATTCATGTGAGGCATGATATAGCGCTGGTGGGCAGAAGATGACCAACGGCCCAGGATACTCAGGGTTGAGGTAGGCGGATATAGAGCTGCGGTTGTGGCTGTGCAGATCCTTCAACAGTGGGAATAGCGATCTGGGGCAGGTCGCAGCTTAGGCAGAGATCGCGCAGCTTGGAGGACAACCCTCGTCGTAGGGTTTGCAGCCATCGAATACACATGGGTGCCAACGCATGTGTCAGAGGGCAATGATGCGAGAAGTTCAGCATGGAAGATAAAGGACAAAGAAAACAGTGTTAGTTTTAGCAATGATTATTCGGGGTTCCTTGACTCCCCAATCAGAAATGTCAGACATGAATGTTTCAAAAAAGTGTGTATATTTGATCTCCAAAGTTAATTCAGTAAGGGAGAGATTATGCTGAGGGTGCAAAGTTAAGAGGCAGTCTTTATCGTTGCGTGG
Source organism: Champsocephalus esox (assembly GCA_036324585.1). Classification (NCBI taxonomy): domain Eukaryota; kingdom Metazoa; phylum Chordata; class Actinopteri; order Perciformes; family Channichthyidae; genus Champsocephalus; species Champsocephalus esox. Next base: position 1,490,350 of record CM070484.1, read on the forward strand.
AGGACGTGCCTTCTTAAGGCCCTTGAGGAGCAAATTAATGAACTCTAGCGTGGCTTAATACTTAGCACTTGAAGATTGCAGGATTCCAATGAAAATACAATAAATGCATGAACAACTATTATATATATTGCATAAGTACACAGAGGAGGTTGGGACAGAAGAAGATAAAGTACCAAGCTGAATTGTATGCTTTGAATCATGCTCTTAGTTGGAGGCAGAATATGGGAAATTCTTGAGGGCTTGACGTGTAGATCCAGAGTCGTTTGGTTGAACGAAGGCATGGCAAGCTGGTGGGGCAAACCACTCATTGTGAAATCCCCCGAACCAGCAGAAGGCGCAGCATCTGTAAGTAACTAGAGAGGATCTGAGGACACCGCAAGGTCATTATAAAAGAATGAACATAACCTTCTACTCGTCGCAGAGGGGCTAAGACCAAAGATCTGAGCAATAGCCATCTCTAAGATTGCATTCATGCTGAATAATCCGCGTCTTTACACCAGACGCAAGTGTATTACATCATTTCATTTGCAGAAGGTTGGGTTTGCGTTCACCCAGGCAACCTCAAACAGACTATGAACTGTAAACTAAAGTCATTGTACGGAGATGCTTTTCAACATTTGGCGGGACATTAAGCGGATAAAATGCAGATCCCAGCAATTCCTACAGTAGCCTGCATCATGGAGCATTGGCAGGTTATTTTCATACTGCTGTTAATCTGGAGAGCACATCAACAGACTATGCGGCCGGCGCATAGGATTATAAATCAGACAACGTGCATTAAAAACATTACAACACATAATGAGATGTTATGCAGTGAGGAGGTTTCACCGATGACAGGTGGCTCTGATGAAATTGTACCACTGCCTTTTCTCTGTGCACAGGGGACGAGTGAGGTAAGCAGTCACCAGAATGAATGCATGACCCTATAGGTTACTGGATGTTCGCAGCATAGATAGCAAAACAAGCGATGACGCGCAAATAGTTGTTTCACATGTTTTGATGCGGACTACGTCACACCAGCAATGAACCTCTCCAGAGTTTACTAGCGAGCGACCCGAGACCACCTCTTTTAGGCGGAGCAGAGGTATCGGACTGCTTCCACGCCAATCCAACGAACCGCATCAAGGGGTTAACGCTACAGGGACCGATTCAATAGTACTAACCAAGCAGGTGTGAACGTGACCTAAGACTATGATGCCTTAAGGTCATCACGTCATTGGAGGCAGTCGCAATTTCTACAGGCTCGCACTACCTGTTAGCATCTGGCATCTGTTAGCATCTAGCTCTCCTGCTTACAAACTTTGAGCCATCCCTGTTTATACAAGTAGTAGTTTTATGCTATCTGCCGAGGCCGGCTGTACTGAGGTGTTTTACCTCCGGAGACGGAGCGAAGAGACGGAGCGAAGAGACGGAGCGGCTCCACCTGTTGCTGCCTGCGATCTGCGATCTACGGAGGCCTGCTCCCACCTGTAGAATACGGCTGTACTGGAGAGGTTTTTACCTCGGAGTCGTCGCGGAGAGACGGAGTGGATCCACGCTTCGGGCTTGGCCTGCTTCCACCGGGCGTGTGCTGCTGTACGGAGGAGGATTTTACCACCGCTGGGGCCTGCTTTCCACCTGTCCTGGTTCTGCTTTTGCAGAGCCTGCTTTCACCCCGGGGATACCACGGAGGGACCGGAGCGCTTCCACGCTGCTGTTTTCGCCTGTCCTTTGCTGCTGTGCTGATTTTGCGCCAGGAACATCGCGGATACTGTGTGCTGGTCTGGGGAAATGGCCCATATCGGGATTCTGCTGTGCCTGTTAACTGTTTTGTACTATGACAAGATCATAGTCATTCTGAGAAGTCTACTGGATTCAAGTCTGTTCTGCCACCCGCAGTGGGCATCCCCTGCAAAGGTTCGGATGTGTTGCTCAAACAATTACCGGTTGCCTTGTCACAGACAATCTGCTCGACAAAATATGTTTGTCTTTTGTTTTTCCTGCGATGATGGTTCTTCAGGACTGCTTCTTAAGCTCTAATCACACTCTTGCAGACTTTTCCGGTGTTTCTAAATGAGATGACAATGTATACGTGTCGTAGAGAATCCAGCATAATGCTTCTGATGTCAAAGAAACGTGGGCTACTATGGCAACCAAATGCACATTTGATTGTAAAACCTTAAAATATATATGCCACAGAAGGCATATGGGATGTCTGCTTTCCCTTTCATGTCATCTACAGAGCAAAGAAACGGGAACAATTTTAGTAGTTAATAAAGTCTTAACAGAATAATTGTGAGGAACTAACGGCTCAATAAAGAAACGTTGCTAGAATAATTCCTCCTAGCACTAGGCTAGGGGCCTGTTGTGTTTTTAAACGTTTAAATAGCAGCACGTGTAACACTCCTGGCTCCTTCAGTGCAAACTTCAGTCTTGAGTGCAGGTTTCAGACATGGGTCCCTGGGAGCCAGCATAACTTGCTAAGAAACCTTGATTTAAGCCTGTGATAAGGTCATTTGACGAACATCTGTGATTAGGAAGAGCTTGGAAACGATTTGCAGCATGAAGCCTCCTGAGGCACACCCAGCGAGGGGCAGATATTGCAGGTAGAGCTTAATTCCTGTGAGGAAAACTCTTCTTTGGTAGGTGATTAAATGTATATGGAGAATGATTCATGGTATTCATTGAAAAGACACTGTAGGAGCACGTTTTTGAAGTCTAAAATGATGGTCAAAAATGTATCGAGCTTCCCTTCATATTCGCGTGATGGAAATTATTAATTTATTTCCGTTTTTAATGTCATTGATTTATAGTAGGCCTAGTATAAATACTTATATACAATCAACTTCTGTATAATTGCCTCAAATATGACTTACTGCAGGCCAAATATTCCATAATAAAACATTGCTTATGCAGAATAGTATTATATACCTGTCAGGAAGCAAGAACTCGTGGCTGGATCTGGGACTCCAATTCCCAGAATCCTCGGGAGTGTGACGTCAGTGGCACAACGTGGTTGAACGCGGAAGTAGAACCATTGTTTACATTGCAGGTAGAGGAAATCGAGTTTGTTCACGGGAATATATCGTGCAATTAAAGGCTTCAAGCGCTGATTTTACTTCGAGATGGTAGTACAGGATGGCAGGTACTTTGGGAATGCCGGAGTCAGCTTGCTCCTGCCTTTTTTGATGTTTAAATACCCACCGACCGAGAGACAGTGCGACTCTTAGCTGACACACAAGAGAGGGGTTGTTACCGGAGCTGGCGTAGAACTCGGGACTTCCTCTGGCCCAAAGGATATTAAAAGCTACTCCAGATGAGGACGGAAGGGACACCTGAATGCGTGTCGTGCGGGACCTGTGGCTCGTTTCAGCGGCGTCTGAACCATGCTCTGAGCTAGCCTGTGTTTCGGGAATGAGGCATTTCTTACGGCTTCTTGCGTATGACGATTCGGTTCCAGAGTCGGAGATTGCAATAGACATTTGCAAGGACAGCAACGGCAGGCAAGCAGCAGCAACATGAAACACAGCAGCACGAACATGAACGCAGCAATAGCAAATGAATGCAGCAATAGCAAATGAACGCAGCAAGCAGCAGCGACGTAGCTGCATCAATAGCAGCAGCAAGCAATGCATGGTGAGCGATCTGGCAGGTTAAATAGAGCGGCATATTAAGGAGACTCTGTTTGGTTGGTTGTAGAGCGGCAAGGGGGCGTTATGTATGAATGCAGCATAAGTGCTCGAGTTGACTGCCTGAACTAGCTCGCAGGCCTCGCAGGTCCTTTTTCCTAACTCTGGTTAGTACACGAGCCGCAGCATTTTGAATCAGCTGAAGCGACTTGATTGACTTCTTGGTACTCCCTGATAGTAAAGAGTTACAAATGCATGGACTAGTTTCTCTGCATCGTTTTGAGGCAAGATATGCCTGATTTTTGCAATGTTACGTAGATGGAAGTAGGCGGTCCTTGAAATTGATTTTATGTGGGCGTTAAAGGATAAATCCTGATCAAATATAACACCAATATTCCTTACAGTCTCACTGGAGGCCAAATTAATGCCATCCATAGTTAGTATATCTTTAGATAATTTGTTTCGTAGATTCTTCGGGCCAAGTACAATAACTTCAGTTTTGGTCGTGTTTAACATCAAAAAGTTTAAGGTCATCCACGTTTTTAAGTCCTTAAGGCAGTCTTGAATTTTATTTAGATGATTAATTTCATCAGGCTTAATTGATAAATATAGTTGAGTATCATCCGCATAACAATGAAAGTTTACAGAATGATTCCTTATAATATTGCCTAAAGGAAGCATATATAATGTGAACAAAATAGGTCCGAGCACTGAGCCCTGTGGCACTCCATGGCTAACTTTGGTTTGCGTGGAAGATTCAATCGTTGACACGTACAAACTGAGAGCGTTCAGATAGATAGGACCTAAACCAGCCTAAAGCAGTTCCCTGTATGCCAACCAAGTGCTCTAGTCTTTGCAATAGGATATCATGGTCGATAGTATCAAATGCAGCACTGAGATCGAGCAAAACAAGAATAGAGACAAGTCCCTTGTCTGAGGCTATTAGAATATCATTTGTGACTTTAACCAGAGCTGTCTCTGTGCTATGATGTGTTCTAAAGCCAGACTGAAAATCTTCAAATAAATCATTGTTTTTTAAGTAATCACACAACTGTTTTGCGACCGCTTTCTCAAGAATTTTTGAGAGGAACGGAAGATTAGAAATAGGTCTATAGTTGGCTAAAACCTCTGGATCGAGGTTGTGCTTTTTAAGAAGCGGTTTTATCACTGCTACTTTGAATGATTGTGGAACATAGCCTGATAATAAAGACATATTCATAATATTTAATAAAGACGTGCTAATTAATGGAAAAACTTCCTTCAACAGCTTAGTTGGAATTGGGTCTAACATGCACATTGATGGTTTAGAAGAGAGAATCATTGAATGTAATTGTTCAAGGTTAATAGCTGAAAAGCATTCTAGTTTACTATCTCGTGTAATATTAGAACTTACGATTCCGGGAGCTGTTGATAACACTATACTGGTCGAAGGCAAGAGGTCATTAATTTTGTTTCTAAGAGTAACAATTTTATCGTTAAAAAAGCACATAAAATCATTACTACTGAGTGCTATGGGAATAGAAGGCTCAATGGAGCTGTGGCTCTCTGTCAGCCTGGCTACAGTGCTGAAAAGAAATCTTGCATTATTCTTATTCTCATCTATTAATGAAGAGTAGTATGCTGCTCTCGCTTTACGCATTGCTTTCTTATATTCATTGAGAGTAATATGCCAAATTAAACGAGATTCTTCAAGTTTGGTGGAACGCCATATCCTTTCAAGTTGTCTAGACTTTTGCTTTATTTTGCGGGTTTCGGCATTATGCCATGGAGCTAATCTATGTTGCTTTATTTTCTTCTTTTTCAAAGGAGCAACAGAGTCTAATTTTATTCACAGCGCATCTATAGCACTATCAACAACATGATCAATTTGGGGTGGTGTACATTTTGTATAAGTTTCCTCCCTTACATGCAGACATGCTATCGAGTTAAGTATTGGTGGAATCTCTTCCTTAAATGTGGCTATAGCACTAACGGATAGGTTTCTGCTGCAAGAGCTTTTGACTAATGCTTTGTAGTCTAGTAACAGTACTTCAAAAGTACGTCGGATAAAGCAGGATTATGCGGTTCGACTAATAGTTGCTCAATTTCAATACCATAAGTCAGAACAAGGTCGAGAGTGTGATTATAACAGTGGGTTGGTTTATTTACACTCTGACAGAAACCAACAGAATCTAATATAGAGTTAAATGCAACAGTAAGGCTATTTTTATCATCGTCAACATGAATATTAAAGTCACCTACGATAATTACTTTGTCTGTTTTAAGAACCAAAGTTGATAAAAACTCAGAGAATTCTGATAAGAATTCTGAATAAGGACCTGGTGCACGATACACTGTAACAAATAAGATTGGCTGCAAAGTTTTCCAGGTTGGATGCGTAAGACTAAAAACGAGGCTTTCAAAAGAGGTATAATTACATTTTGGTTTAGTATTGATAAGTAAACTTGAGTCAAAGATTGCTGCAACTCCACCTCCTCGGCCCGTGCCTCGAGCAATATGAGTGTTGACATGGCTGGGTGGAGTGGCCTCATTTATGCTGACATATTCTTCATGTCTCAACCAAGTTTCAGTGAGACAGCATATATCAATGTTATCATCTGATATTAAATCATTTACCAATATTGCTTTAGATGCTAGAGATCTTATGTTTAAGAGACCACATTTAATCTTCCTGTTTTGTTGCACTGTAGTAGTTGTTACATTTACTTTTATTAGGTTATTATGTATGACACCTCTATTAGGTTTTACCTTAAATTGTCCTTGGGCAGACACACACACCGCTAATATTGGGAATTTTATTGGGTTCGGGATTCCTATGGGTGACTGCCTAGGAGAGAGCGCAGAGAAGCGTGTAAGACTGCGACTCTGCCTCCTGGTCTCAACTCCAGTTTGTCATGGATTACGTCCACAAAGCCCTGAAATGTTTGCCGAAATGAGATCTGCACCTTTCAAAGTAAGGTGAATGCCGTCTCTCTTAATCAGACCAGGTTTTCCCCAGAAGGCTGTCCAATTATTTACGAAGCCCACATTGTTTGCTGGGCACCACCAAGACAACCAGCGCTGAAATGATGACATGCGGCTATACATGTCATCATTGATCAGATTGGGGAGGGGACCAGAGAAGATTACGGTGTCCGACATTGTTTTAGCATAACTACACACCGACTCCACATTAAGTTTGGTGCATTCTGATTGGCGTAAACGAACATCATTACCACCGACGTGAATAACAATCCTACCGTATTTGTGTTTATTTTTAGCCAGCAGTTTAAGATGCGCCTCAACGTCGCCCGCTCTGGCCCCCGGAATGCATGTGACTGTGGAGGCTTCGGTCTCTAAATTCACGTGTCTCATAATAGAGCTACCAATAACCAGAGTTGGCTTCTCAGCGGGTGTCTCGCTGAGTGGGGAATATCTGTTAGATACGTGAACGGGTTGGTGGGGACCTGCGGGTTTCGCTTTATGCCCCTTCTGAACAGTCATCCAGTCTCCCTGCTGCTCGGGAGTTGCCGGGGGACGGCTAAGAGGAGCTACCTTTGGCCGGTCCGCACTGGCTAACATGGGCTTTACTTTAGCTGAGTTACTTTCTAAGATGCGGAGCCGGGCTTCTATGGCTATGATTCCCGCCTCCAACCTAACAACTATACTACATTTAACACATGTATCCTTACCAGTAAGGGAGGCCGGGAAGTAACCAAACATGAGACAGGAAGAGCAGGAAATAGCACCAGAGGGTGGAGAAAGAGCCATGGCTAGCTATCAAGCTAAAGTAGCTACCGTTAGCAAACCCGAAAAGAGTGTAGGCAACTGTGGAGTTACAGTCGCTAAGAGAAGGAGAGTTGTGAGTGCTTAAGCTGTAGTAACGTGTGATTACAACGTCAGGCAGTTGCCGTGATCAAGAGTTTTAAAACGATCGATTAAGTTTAAGTTAATAAGCTATCAGCAACAGAACAGACACACGGGTTACCCGGAGATGACAACAACAACCGGAAGTTACAACGTGCAACGTGCTCACCGCAATAGGTTCCTCCTCAGTTTGATGCTATCAAGTGTCCAGGGCTTCTGCCGAGTAATGATGGAGTGACAGTGAGAGTGCGAAGGAGGATCTGATGGTTCACCGTGTCGAATGCAGCAGACAGGTCCAACAGGATGATGACAGAGGAGAGGGATGCTGCTTTGGCCGTGTGCAGTTCAAGTGTTTTAGACAGGAACGGGAGGAGAGAGACAGGCCTGTAGTTCATAACATCAGACGGGTTGAGAGTGGGTTTCTTTAGGAGAGGGTTTACTCTTGCCTCCTTGAGACTGTTTGGAAAGTGACCAGAAGTTAGAGAAGTGTTGATGAAATGGGTGAGAAACGGTAGAATATCAGGAGCGATAGTCTGAAGGAGGTTTGAAGGGATAGGGTCCAGAGGACAGGTGGTAGGGCGGGCAGAGGTAATGAGGGTAAGAACCTCACTTGGCGAGAGAGGGGAGAAGGAGGTCAGTGTGCGGGTGGAAGGAGGGTCTGGTGACCCATTGGTGAGTAAAGTTGAGTCAGAAAAAGAAGAGCGAATATCATCAACCTTTTTTTCAAAGTGGTTAACAAAGTCGCTTGACAGAAGTGAGGAGGGGGGAGGGGCTTTGGGGGGGTCCAGGAGGGAGGAGGGGGAAGGGGCTTTGGGGGGGTCCAAGAGGGTGGAGAAGATGGAAAATAGTTTTTTAGGATTGGAATAGGAAGATTGGATCTTATCTTGAAAGAAAGTGCTTTTTGCCTGAGAGATGGAAGCAGAGAAAGAGGAGAGGAGAGCCTGATAGCTTAGGAGGTCGTCGCGGTGTTTGGATTTCCACCGTTTACGCTCTACTGCCCGAAGGACGGTTCTATTAGCACGCAGTGCGTCATTTAGCCAGGGAGCAGGAGGGGACTGATGAGCCTGCCGAGATGTGAGAGGACAGAGAGAGTCTAGAGAGGAGGAGAGAGTAGAGAGGAGAGTTTCTGCAGCAGAGTTTGGAGGTAGGAGTTGGAATGAGTCAGAGGAAGGGAGGGCTGAGAGCACCGATGAGGCAAAGGTAGAGGGGGAGAGGGAACGGAGGTTACGACGGACAGGTGCAGGATGAGAAGAGATTAGTTTGTTATGTTTGGAAAGGGGTAGAGAGAATGAAATGAAGAAGTGATCGGATGTGTGGAGCGGGTTTACAGAGAGGTTTGAAGTAGCGCAGTTCCTTGAGAATATGAGATCAAGGACATTGCCAGCTTTATGAGTTGGGTTACTGTGATGGCATGGAATTCAAAGGTGGAAGGAGTGAAGTTAGGTAGCTTGAAGAGGGAAAAGCTCCATTTGGGAGAGAGCAGGAGACCAGTGCCCCCTCCTCTGCCAGTGGGTCTGGGTGTATGGGAGAAGGAATATGCTGTGGAGAGAGCTGCTGGGGTGGATGTGTTGAATGGAGTAATCCAGGTCTCAGTGAGAGCAAGGAAATCCAGGGTCTGCAGGGAGGCGGAGCCAGAGATGAAGTCAGCCTTAGGAACAGCTGACTGCCAGTTCCACAGGCCGCCTGAAACTAGATGTTGGATCTCAGTGGAGCATGTGGGATAGACGAGAGCAGGCCGGTTATAGCGATTAGGAGATACACAGGGCCAGAGATGATTGCGAGAAGACACATAAACAGGAATGGAGAAAACACACATGATTATAGCATGAGGGGCTAGAAAGCTAAAGAAAAGAAAAATAAGACACCAGCAATACTTAGCTCAATCAGAGAAGGATTTGCTAGTGATGCGCCGAGGCTTCGGAGCGTGTGTCGAGTAATCCCCGAAGCTTTTTGTGAAGCATGTATCGAGGCTTGTATCGTTTTGGGCCAGTGACGTCATCGATGACAAACGAAGCCTCGCTGCCTGTCGATACCACGTGACTGCTTCAGGAAGCATTTCAGATCGGTTGAACCGTTGAACCACAACGCTCATAATACCCATGGATGTATACTAAGAACCATATTACCCCTCCTGTACCCGGGCCCGCTGGTGACACGATGTAATTAAAAGAGCTCAGACCCTCACTCATATAGAGGTCGGAACATGTCATAATAAATAGATACAAGCATAAATAAATGTAGGAATAAAAACATCAATAAATACAGGAATACATATCTTGCAGTTTTTTCCGGGAGCTTTAGTGTGGAAAGCTGGAAAGCAGTTGACTCATGACCGCTGGGTCCCTGGTTCAACGACTCGTCAATACGTCTTTTTTGTTGTTTATAAAAGCTACAGCTAAATGAGATAATGTAGTTAATGTATTCTTTGATATGGTTTAGCCTTTCTCAGGCTACAACATGGTTACGTTTATGAATATTATTAAGGAATACAAATCAAATCAATGTTTACCAGCCTCCTTAGGCTTTTCAATCACAATCATTCAACTCGAATAAATACAATATTGTTAACATGAAAATATGATTTTCTGTTCGTTGTTTAGAGTTATTCTAAGGCTTTACTCATTGGGAACTCGGTATGAGATAGAGCACACTGTTGAGAAGTCCAATCTGCCTGTTTTACACACTTTGACCAACAGGGGGGTTTGTGTTCAAATGAAGCCCATGATGAAGCCTCATGAGATGAACCCTTTTGCAAACCAATTGGCTGGAAAGCTTCAAAGCTTCATAAGGCTTCATCTCGCCATCACTAGGATTTGCCTCCTCTTTGCCACCCTCGTGACTCCCGCAGGACTCTAATGTCTTTGTCGGTCTTACTCCCGCAGGTCTCCAATGTCTTTGGCTGTCTGACGCTGAAGCTGACGCTCAAAGAAAGAGCTACCTAAATGGACGCCTGATTGCTGAGTTCTCACAGCTGTGGTGCCACGCCCCTCTAATTAGTGAACTCTCTACAGCTGATGGGCGACAGCTGAGAGGCCCTGCCTATTTAAATGCAGCCTTGATTGCCTACTGAGAGCAGTGCAACAGGTTCACGTGATCAGATCTGAGATTTAAATTCTCTCAAAAGCGCCGTTTTAGCTCCAATAACTACAGAACAATTATACAGAGTAGAATAACTGAAATAGAGAAGAGACTATCTACTCTCAGGGCTTTCCCAAGGCTTCAGGGTAGGCGTCCTCTCTTCCCCCACCGTGACTTTCGTTGCAAAAAATGTACAGTCTGCCATTAAAGAACCCGCAGTTGTTTCTTAGCTTATAGAGAAAGAACTCAGCAAAGGGTACATCATCGGCCCTTTTCACTCATCCCCATTCTCAGTGTTCCGCACTAGCCCAATAGGAGGAGCCACTCGCAAGTACCCAGAGAAGAACAGGCTAATTTATGATCTGTCTGCACCCCGCTCCGGCCTTTTAGCCAGTGTCAATAGCCTCATCCCCTCAGAACCATTCTCCCTTCACTACGCCTCAGTTGACAATGCAATTAAGCTCATTAAATTCGCAGGTCAAGGAGCATGGCTCTCCAAAGCAGACATCACCGATGCTTTCAAAATCATTCCCATTCATCCGTCCCAGTGGAACATGTTCGGCATCAGGTGGGAGTCCAAGCTCTACTTCGCCGTCCGCCTCACTTTCGGGTGCAGGAGCAGCCCATGCATCTTCAATTCCTTCTCCGAGGCACTCTGCTGGATCCTGCCGAACGTTGTCAGAATCCCATCCGTCCTTCACCTGCTGGATGATTTCCTTCTCTTAGACCTCCCACGGGATAACTCAGGCGCTTCATTGCTTAAATTGAAAAACTGTTTCCAGGAGCTCGGCGTCAGCCTATCCCAGGAGAAAACCATAGGCCCCGACACAAGTCTGGAGTTCCTGCATCACACTCAACTCCATAGAGATGAAAGTGTCTCTCCCAAATAACAAACTGCAGCGCATACCATCACCAAGTCCTACTGCGCACAACACATCATCACTAAACAGCAGCTGCTCTCCCTCCTCGGGTCATCCCACAGGGACGCTCATTCATCTCCCGCGTCCTGGACGCAGCATCAGCTGTTAAAAACCTCCATGATCATGTCCGTCTAGACGAAGGATGCCGCTCAGACCTGCGCTTCTGGTCCCTTCTGCTCGACCAATGGAACGGCGTCACCTTCTTCTACAATGACATAGTACACTCCTCCTCAGACTCAATGAGGCTTTTCACGGATGCTGCCCCATCCGCTGGTTTTGGGGGTTTCTTTCAGGGAGAGTGGTTCGCAGGTCCCTGGCCCCTCTCCTTCCCTAATCATGCCACATCCTCCGCCCTGCATGAGATCTACCCAATCGCGGTAGCTTGCTACGTGTGGGGCCACCTCTGGTTCCGGAAACGCATATCAGTGCTATGAGATAACCAAGCAGTAGTCGGTATCATTAATAAAGCGCGCTCTCCATGCCCCGATATTATGCCATTCATGAGAAGCATCACGTGGTCCTCCATCACCCATAACTTCATAATCTCAGCCCGTCACGTTCCCGGCCACCTCAACGTAATCGCTGACTCCCTCTCTCGCTTTCACTTTCAGATGTTCCGGAACCTCTGCCCAGAAGCCAGGCCGCAGCCAGTCGGGCACCTTAAACCCCAATACATTCGGGGCTTGGTAGCAGTTTAACGTCCAGTTTAACGTTCGTTGCTATGATCCCAGTTTTCCTAGTTTATTCTCTAACCAGGGAGTCAAGCTCATTTCCAAAGGACTAACTAAAGCTTTCCCTCCTGCTCCAGACTGCAGACGACCCATTACCCTCTCCATTCTGCGCCTCGTGCTTTCTAAACTTAGAGAAGGGATATTTTCTCCATATATAGACTCTCTACTGATGCACTATTTCTTTTAGCTTTTTACGCTTTCCTCAGGCCCGGCGAATTCTCCACAGCTTCCCTCTCGTTCGACCCCCACCGAGACATTTGCTTTTCCGACTTGTCTTTCTACGCCAGTCACTACAGCCTAAGCCTTAAGCACTCCAAGTGTGGAGGCGCTTGCTCCGTCATTGCGGCCCGCATCCATTCCCCGTTTTGCCCCTGCAAATCTATGATCAATTACCTGCGCTTCAGATCTTCCTCTAGCCCCCTCTCACCATTATTCCTAATTTCAGGGAATATTCCCCTGTCACAATCCTGGTTCAAATACTACTTAAAGCAAGTAGTTATCAAAAGTGGATTATCACCCCAATTTTATTCAGGGCACTCTTTTAGAATAGGCGCAGCTACTTCTGCGGCTAATCAAGGCATAGCATCCTCATTCCTGCAAAGACTCGGGCGGTGGTCCTCCGCTGCCTTCACATCCTACATCCGCATATGCATATAACTGGTGGCGATGTTTTAATATCACTCATCATATCACTGCCTGTTCATAAACATGTGTGACATTTCATGTGACATTACCCATGCTCACAATCATGTGCATTTCAATCCTATTTATGTCATCATCTCCTTCCCTGTTAAACCCCCGGTGCATCCCATGCCATGCACGTCGAGTCTCCTTCCCCGTTAAAAACCCCGGTGCATCCCATGCCATGCACGTCGAGTCTCCTTTCCCTGTAATACCCCTATGTGCATTTTAGGCACCTCAGCGTCTTATACATGCATGTGTCTCCCCCTGTATAACTCTCATCATTTCCCATAGATCTCTGCATCCAGCCCACATGGTAAGAAACCTGTATATTTCATTTCTTAATACTATTTCGTTTTGGGGGGTTTTATCGGATCGGTTCTACCCTCCCGAATGATACTTCCTGCACAACGGGGCCTAAATCGCCAAAATTACCACCACATTCATTTGTTCATCCGTGCAATAAATATATGCCTCACTCAAAACCGTCTCTCCTGATTGAAATGAAGCTCAGCGCAAGTTCAACCAGGAAGACCGTCTTTCTCATTCATGTATACGTTATTACTCTCTCCTCTCAATAAGTGACAGGGGGCGTCACTCTTCAGTCTAACCAATCACTTCGCTCTATTTCCAAGAGCCTATCATAGCGCTCTGTCAAACCTTTTGAATCTGCTCTTTCCCCCTCTGACAGCTGTCATTTCAGGTGACTCGACACAACCCTCCTCCACCCCCTTTTCTCCTCCCGTCCCTCTGAATCTAGGTGCAAGCTAAACCACTCCTCTTCAGACCGTCCCCAACTATCCATTCACCACCACCACTTCTGAATCAAAAGTTAATTCTATAATTTCTTCTTTAAACAATTCCAAATCAAAATACACTTTTGGACTGAATTCTCTGTTTCTAAAGAAACATGCTACCAGAGATGGGGTCCTTACTAAAAAAAGTAATATGTTACATATTACTTTAAAAAAAAGTAATATATTACACTACTTCGTTAATAATAATAATAATAATAATGATAATAATAATAATAATAATAATAATAATAATAATAATGGGTTCCATTTATAAAGCACTTCATATTTGAATTCAAATCCAGAAGTGCTACAAGTAGTGAGCATGAACAGTATAAATAAACATTACACAACACGGTAGTTACTCTCTACATAAAGTAACTCGTTACTTTACTCATTACTTTACTCGCAGGGCCGGCCCGCCCCTCCCTGCAGGCAGATCACGCAGACTGCTAAAGTTTCAAATGTTCTCTTTAGTTCAGTTTCCATTGTCGCATAAGACTGATCCAGATCCTGAATGTTTTCCTATCTGACCGTGGCTGTCCTCTGTCTCCTGCTATCTGACCATGGCTGTCCTCTGTCTCCTGCTATCTGACCGTGGCTGTCCTCTGTCTCCTGCTATCTGACCGTGGCTGTCCTCTGTCTCCTGCTATCTGACCGTGGCTGTCCTCTGTCTCCTGCTATCTGACCGTGGCTGTCCTCTGTCTCCTGCTATCTGACCGTGGCTGTCCTCTGTCTCCTGCTATCTGACCGTGGCTGTCCTCTGTCTCCTACTATCTGACCGTGGCTGTCCTCTGTCTCCTGCTATCTGTATATTTTGCGCAGTCTATCTCTGCTCACGCTGTTGCGTCGGCGTGTTGGTCATGTGTCGCACTGGAACACACCGCAAAGACTTCAGCCGAGCACGTAGGAGCTGCGCATGCGTGAGTGGCAATAACTCTCCTTACCAGCAGGCGGCGGTAATGTGTATTCGTCATTCAAAACAGACAACAACCGGAAAACAGAGAAGAAGAAGAACAGACTACGTGATATAAACAAACAACAAATAGCTGTGCGGTAGCTTCACCTTAGCATGTGTTATTTGCAGGTGTTTGTTGAGGTTTGATTATGACTGATTTAAGAAGTAACGAAGTAACGCGTGTCGGGGGAATGCTAGTAACTGTAGTGTGATTACTGAATTATAAAAGTAGCGCGTTACACTACTCCGTTACCGACTAAAGCAATATTATTACTCTGCATGCTACTACCCTCACCTCTTTTAGGGAGGGAACATTCCCAAAAGACTGGAAGTTAGCCATTGTTGTGCCAGTCCACAAATCCGGGGACACAACTGATGCAAACAACTATAGGCCCATTAGTATTTTACCTGTCATGTCTAAGATCTCTGAGAAATGTGTAGCTGAGCAATTGACTGGACATCTTAACAGTAGTCCTTTCACACTACACCCCATGCAATTCGGCTCCCGAGCCAATCATTCCACTGAGACCGCAAATTGTTTCCTTGTGGAACATATTAAATCAAAAATGGACAAAGGAGGCATGTTGGAGCAATCTTAAATCTTAGATCTTAAGAAAGCTTTTGATACAGTCAATCATCAAGTACTCATTCACAAAATGTCCTATTTTAATTTCTCACCCAGTGCAATAGACTGGATGAGCTCCTATCTGTCAGACATAGTTCAGTGTGTAAGGGTAAGTGGCGAGACATCACCACCCCTGAGGAATGAACTGGGTGTACCCCAGGGATCTATCCTGGGCCCAATACTATTCAGCCTTTATATAAATGACTTGCCCTCAGCGTGCACTGGATGTGAGGTGCAAATGTACGCTGATGACACTGTCATTTATGTCCATGCAAAAACCAAGGCCCAAGCTGCGGCCAAATTAAATGATGCAATGGTTCATGTAAGTCAATGGCTTACTGACTCACAGCTATATCTGAATGTTAAGAAGACAGTCTGTATGTTTTTTAGCAAGACCAACACTGTATCACACTGTGAACCCAAGGTCTATGTGTCTGGGGAGGTCATTCAAACAGTTACACATTTTAAATATCTAGGCATTATCCTTGACACTACTTTATCCTTCAAAAAACAAGTGAGGAAGGTAATGCAAATAACTAAATACAATTTAGCAAACTTTAGATATATAAGGAACTGCTTGACAACACCTGTAACAAAACTCTACATGACTACCATGATCCTTCCCCACCTAACATACTGTATGACCAGCTGGACCCAGGCGAATAGCACCACATTAAGGCCTATCCTGTCACTTCACAAACAAGCTCTCAAAGTGTTGGACAGAAAACCTAAGCTATACCACCATTGCAAAATCCTGGACAAACAGAACCTGCTCAGCTGGGAAAATATTTTAAAACACACTGATGCATGTCTCATTTTTAAAATTCTAAACGGCAAGGCACCCCCACCACTCTGCACTTTTATACAGCAGAAAAACTCAAACAGCAGAACCACAAGGTCTGCCCTAAGAGGGGACTGTGTAGCCCCTCTTAGGTCCAGTTCCTTTGGCAAACACTGTTTCTCTGTGAGGGCACCTACACTCTGGAACACAATACCAATACAGATCAGGAATAACACCTCTTATCATACATTTAACCACAATCATAAGAACTGGCTTTTAAACAATCAAAAATGTGAACACTTTTAACTGAATCAAGGTATGATGATATTTCATCTGTTTGCATGTTTGTTTGTTCCTCTCTATTGTTGTACTGCTGTTCCTATTTATTGTTGTGCTGCTATTTATTTATTGTTGTACTGATGTTGTCTGCTGTACTCTATTTAATTACGTTTTTATTTTCTAGTCTTGTTGTGGTCATTTAACATCTGGCCAAGGACAACAGTTGAAAATTAGCCTGCTGGCTAATACTGGCTCATTTACAGCAATGTGAATTAATGTGCACTGTCCTTTAAATAAATAAATAAACAAACAAACACCACCAGTGTCTAGACCCCAGGGGGGTTTCATCGGATCGGTTCTACCCTCCCGAATGATACTTCCTGCACAACGGGGCCTAATTCGCCAAAATTACCACTACATTCATTTGTTCATCCGTGCAATAAATATGCATCACTCAAAACCGTCTCTCCTAATTGAAATGACATAAAATGAACTTACCAAAGCTGAAGTACAGTGGCGAGACGTCAGGGCCCTCTAGGCCCTCTGTGAGTGTCTAAGATATTCTAAGAAATAATATTTGAAAACATTAAAAAAAACATTTTTTTTAAAATATTTTTTTTTACATGTTTTTGTAGTTATATTTTTCATTAGTTTTACCAAAATAACTTGATTTAATTATGTGTAAAATAATATTTCCGAAGAAATAAATCCTTCGAATCTGCCTGTTCAGTTTCTGTTGGAATGTGAAGGGTTAAATGAAGTCTCTGCGAGTTAAGACAGTAGGCTTGTTTGAGACAAGCAAGACCAGCAAGACCTGCGCAGACCTGCGCAGTTGCGATCAACGTCTTGCTAGTGCGTTGCATGATGGTTAGTCATTTTATCCGACTTGCTCCAAATATTATTATTTGGCAGGCAAAAGTTTGTTGTTGTTTTGTGTCAGTTTTACGTCGCCACACCCATTCCCATTTTTCATCATTGTTCCACAATGTTTATCATCATGAAATTAATATCTATATATTTTATACTATACTGCTTACCGTTTTCATACTTTATATATCTTAGCATATTCATACACACTGTTCATGCTGCTCACAGGCTGATATCTCGTGTATTCATACCCCACTGTTTATTCATCATTCAATTCATTCTATATGTTATTCTGTAGATTGTGTACATTACTTTCCACTTCTCTGCTTGTTGCACCTGGTTAGAAGCTAAACTGCATTTCGTTGTCTCAGTACCTGTAATCTGTGCAATAACAATAAAGTTTCTCTTTAAGTTAAACCAAATCATTAAAATAAGATCTAATGTAATGATTTGGTTTAACCTTATTTATTGAATACATCATTTAAAATGGCAAGATGAAATCAAATTACATCCATGTTGTACACATCATAAAGCTTAAAGTGGCAGCTAAAGAATTAACACAGCAGCAGGTCTGTTCAGTTCATGCTCATGAAGCTTCATGTGTGCGGATCTGAAGGGACTGATCATTTGTAGCCTGTCCACCTATCAGTTTTGCAAACATTAAGAGGGAGGAGCATTTCTAATTATGGAAACCAGTCACTGGTGTGGTTCATCATCATGACTGAATTAACAAACCTATATAAAGCAATGGAGATCACCTTTGTCTACAGTGAGTAACATGGCATTTCCGCCATTGCAAACCCAGCCAGTCAAACCGACTCCGAGTCCGAGCTGTCCGACTTAAGACGAGCTTTTTGACACCTCCCCCGGCTGCGATCGGCTACTCTCGTCTACTTTCTAGGCGAGCCGCAATGTGTCTCAAACAAGCCTAGTCTATGGTTAAGACGGGAGAGCTTGGTCCCTCTACATTCACAGAGGGCCAGCTATAGTAACTCAACGAGAGAGTAATGTCAAATGACAGTACAATTGACCAATCATATCTTCCCTCTAAATGGGCGGGCTTTCTTTTTATGACAGGTTCCGCCCGCTGTGAGGTCTATGCAAGTGGTGCAGTGACACGTCCTAAAACCCGGAAGTAAGCTTCGCTCGGATTCCCTCGACAGAAAGCAACGGGATTTCTCCAGAGGATTTTGGAAAATAGCTGGAAATAAGGTCTGTGGAAAACGAACCTGTTAGATAAATGCACGTTGTGTTCAGCCGGATAATATCCACATGTCTATCCTACTTTTATTATTATTATTATTATTATTATTATTATTATTATTATTATTATTATTATTATTATTTTCGAATCATAAATCTTATCGATAGATTTATGATTAGCATAAGTTCGTTCATGATGGCTCACTTCAGTGATAGTGATGACATCGTTGCGAAATTATTAACCGAGTCATTTTCAAGATTGAGTTCCAATGATAAACTGGAGTGGCAAAGGATCAGCTGAATGACCCGCAAGTGCTTCATCCAGAAGGACAGGAGGATGGACTTCGTGTTTCAGTGATTTATCATCAAAGGTAGGCCTAAGTCGTTTTCAATGTGGGTCGCCGTGCCGACTTCATTCATTTGTAATTGTTACTTGGCTGTGGGTGCCCTGTCCTGAGAGGTGTTTATATAAATGGTGTTGTTTTGTGGTAGAGGGTGTCATTGATGCGTTTTGCACCCCGGGCAGCTATTTTGATATTCCGCTGTGACGTAATATCTCTTCTTGTTTTCGAGGGAAGGGGGGTCAGAGGGCCTAGGTGTAAAAGTCACGGCTCGCCACTGCTGAAGTAGATGGTCAACTTCATTCATTTTCTTTCCGTTCCATCGCTATAAGCTGCTCTCTCGTCTCCTCTTCACATCTAAACTTTTCGCGGCACACGTAGCCTACTTACAGCCAATCAGCCCTCTGAATAATGAGATATGGCAGCACAGTGCCCCTATGGTGATTATTTTTTTGCCGCACACATTGAATAGAAAAATACTCTGAGCATGCGCAGTGTAGTTTTTACAGTACACGTTCATTTTAACAGCAGAGAGAGAGAGGGGCTTGTCCCACATCGCTCAACACGGCTCAATAGGCACACTCAGCGCCATATAGATAGAAGAGTTATGACACCGGAAGTCCAAAAACGGTTATCGTCACGTGGTTCATGGAGACGAGGATCGTTCCCCGGAAGTTCATGGCGGGCAATGTGAATGCATTGATAACAGGAGATAGAACTATGATTTTTGGTAATTATTAGTGAATAAAGGTTTTGATTTGAAATATGTATACAACAAATCGATATGTGTATGTATTTACATCAATATGTTTTAAAAAATAAAATAGAATTTGCTCATATTAAGTGATACTATTAGGATTAGTGTGAACAACTAGTTTACATGTTACTAACATGTTAAAGAGCCTGTTGCTGTTTATTTATAGCTTTGAATTCTTTCAAACCAATATTATCTTCTTAAACGTGTATGGTAGTCAGGAGCATCACGTTCTAATGTTTATTGATACATTTAGAGGGAGGGGATCTAAAGTAATGCTTTAAAATTCAGATTGGATTAATTTCTACCATTTTCTTAAATTCATGGTAGTTTCAGTAATCCCATGGTAACTGAGGACACAAGTTATCTAAATGACTAATGTCATCTTTATGGCTTTCAGAAAGGACAGGAGACCGACAGGTGGCTATCAAAGGACTAGCAGCAGCAGCAGCAGCAGCATGATGATGATGATGATGATGATGATGATGTTAAATGTGTTGCTTTAGGAACATCCATTGCAAATACATGGAATTCAATAAACATTGAATAGCATATCATGCACTTTGTCTGTGCCTTTTCCTCCGTGTTGTCCTGGTTTGCTGTACTGCCTCCTAGTCGCCACCATGGTTTGCTGTGCTGCCTGGGGATGCTCCAATCGCTCAGAGAAAGGAGTACGAATGTACGGCTTCCCCACTGACACAGAGCGGAGGAAAAAATGGCTGGCTCAAGTCAGCAGGAGCAATTTCACGACCAACAGCAACAAAATATGTGATGTAATTATATACAAACACTGCATTTGCACTTTTTCACAAAACGAAAACCACACCATAGGGAAAGCTTAATGTTTTGTTTAATACAAAAAAACAGGGAAAGGCTTGAAAAACACAGAGTTGAGACTCAGGGTGCAGGGTGAGGGTCTCAGTGCAGGTATTCAGGCTCCCCCTCTGGTTCTTGTGCTGAAAGAGGGAGTAACAGGCAGGAGAAAGGGTTATACACACTAGTGCTGTAGCGACGCGTCGACGATATTTCCGCGTCAACGCGTCGCTACACACACGTGGGTGTGTAAACAAAGCAACAAGCAGTTCGCAATCGCACTTCAAACACAATGGAGACTGAAACGGCTACCACCTCCTCCTCACAGGATTGCGCACGAAGCCCTCAAACGAAAACATCTCGCCCTAGGTCTTCAAAAGCATGGGACTATTTTAAAGTTAGTCCAAAACGCAAAGATATTGTCATTTGCAGTCTTTGCCAAATGGAGTTGGCATATCACACGAGCACAACGGCTATGTTGGAACATTTAAAGCGGCAGCTAGCTGTGGTGGCTACCATTAGCAGCTAGCATTTGCTCTCCGGTTTTTACATAAAAATGGAATTATGGATTATAAATTCAATAATTTTTTTATACATAGACGTTAAAAACCTATGGATTAACCGATTCAGCGTGTTTTTTCTCATTGTAATGCCATTGAACACGTCTTTTGATCAGATTGACAGCTACGATGGTGAGACGATCTCCCTAGAAGCTCCGTAAAGGTACGTGTTGTGATGACTGTATTTGCTTCCCCTGTCGCGAGTCCGGATCACTCAGTGATGATACTATATACCTACATAATCTGTGGAGTCTCAGCTTTAATCGGATATCTTGTATGTGCAGCTACGATAAGTAATAAGGGTACTTTTATCTTGAGTTCTGTGCCAATGTACGTTAGCATTTTTCGCTCATGGGTCATTTAGATGCTTCTTATGAGACTTGTGTTTTGTTTTGGTAAACATGGTTTGTATCGTCAATTAGCTGAGATTATTTCTGTTAATCTGGTATAACACATTAATAGTTTGTTAAATATTAAGATCCCCTGAGATACAGTATCGTGAAAAAAAAATGTTTACATTACGTTTTTTATGAATTGAACAACAGAAAAATAATCGTTAGATTAGTCGACTAATCGATCAAATAATCGCCCGATTAATCGTTTTCGAAAATAATCGTTTCCCCCCAGCACGTCTAATACACACACAGCACACCTATTGGATGGGAAATGCCTTGGGGAGATAAGGTGTTTACTTATATAAAACAGTAGTATTAAACGTACCTTGTGTTTTCACTCTCACTTAAGTCCCTCTCCCTTTGCCATCAATCCAGAATCAGCTGAGCTGCAACATTATACAGACGGGTAATAATCAACATAATCACAAGGACACAATATGGCTCTGCTAAAAACACTCACTCTTACACGCACCAAAGTTATATTTATCTAATATTTAACTCCCTCCACCCCTGCATACAATCCCATTTAGAAGCCCCTCTTCTACAATTCAACATGTTGGACGAAATGACAATAAGAAAACGGAATTTACAATTGAAAGGCTGTTCAACGTGTGTTGCTAACTTGCTTCGGTATGCTAGCTTAATCTGTTATCTGTAAACGTTCCCTAAATCTACTAATTTAGGGATAATCCATTAACATCCTTTAATACACATGTTCATTTGAATCAGATGTACTGATAATATCCGCAATATAAATCTTTAAACTTCTTCTTACCTTTAAAAGTCCGTCACGAACGGTGTATTATGCTGCAACTCCACAGCTCTGCTAGCCTTGGCGCTAACTTCCGGGGAACGATTGAGAGGCTCCACGATCCGCCATTGCTGTAAAAAAGTGGTCCATTGGAGTGAACGGAGATGTCGTAACTCTTCTATTAAATGGCTCTGGGCACACTGTACTGTAGACATTAATTAGAAGAACGCAGACTAAAATAGCAATGTACAGACAAATCAGATGACTAAACATGATCTTAAAATATATTTTAACATCTATTTTTTTAAAATATTTTGGGAATTATTATTTGCATTACTTTCTGCTGACACTAGGTGGGGCTGTAGATGTCCCATGTCATGGCCATTTCCACTGATCATAATTCCATTGTTGAGGTCTACTAAAATAGATTTATATTTGCAATGTTCCAAACTCACATTGGTTTGCAACTATGTGGCTTTTATCCTGGATAAAGTGTTTAAGTCATGGATGTCAAAAGTTTAACTTCTTCATATTTGACAAATATTATAGTTTTATTTTTCATTCAGGTCCCTCCCTTTCTGGGGGACCTCCATAGGACCTTAATTCGGAAAAAGTGTATTGAAGTCAATGGGGAGAGAAAGATTATCTTTCAATCCCGTTTGAATTGTGCCACGAATTACATATATGATTTTAGTCAATTTAAAAGATAATTGTGCAAGTCAAAAAAATATAAATGTGTCGTAAAACTGTGAAGAAACACGTTTTTTGTGTGAAACCGCTCAATGAACTACATCTCCCGTCTTACACCAAGACAGCCGTCACATTGGCACATTTCACTTCTTTCTTTCAGATTGAGGCGAAAAGTATTCAAAGAGGTGAAAATCACTACAAGTCTGGGCATGTTGAGAGCTGTACATACACACAAGGGGAGTTAGTCGGTTCGTAAGAGCCAGCATGCGGGACCGGGATTCTGGGATTTGTAGTCTTTCTAGTTGTGTCTTATATTTCAACAGTTTTACGACAAACTGTGACTTTTTTGACATGGAAATGATTTTTTAAGATTGACAAACATCATATGTGTAATTCGTGGCACAATTCAAATGGGATCGAAAGATAATCATTCTCTCCCCATTGACTTCAATACATAATTTTTTTTAATAAGTTCCAATGGGTCGGAAGTAGATGGGCGGGACTTCGTCTCTCTATGATGTCAGTACGCTTCTCCATGTTTGTGATTGGTCAAATTTTGCTAGCCCCGCTAGATGTGAATGCGCACTCAGCTGGACAGAGAAACCCTGGGTTGAGTAGTTACCGAGTTGATAACCAGCATCGTAGGACCGCTTAGCGACAGCACGTTTATTTTTGGATTAGGTAAACCAGCTAACTCAAACATATCCAGGGTATGTTGAACTGGATTCGTAGTACAGGCCTCAGGAGGGAGGGAAACTCATCGATGTGTAAGGTAATTTAAATAAGCCCAACATTTACCATGTGCAACAATAAAGTGATGAACACATTATTGTATCACTAATTGTAATATGATAATAGAATACAATATGTATTTTTTAAATCAGCCGTACTGCATGATCACTATGCTGACAGTACTTTAAGTCGGCTATATTTTGATGCTAAGACTTCTTTACTTTCACTTTGTTGAAGTTTGAATGCAGGAACTTTACTTGGAACATAGTATTTTTAAACTGGGATATTACTACTTTTACTCAAGTAAAATATCTGATGTATTTGGTTCTTTCACTGTCTTTATTTCATGTTCTGGTAAAAACCGAAAACAACATAACATTTTGATGAGCAATGAACAACATTGGGAGAATATCTATATTTGAAACCCTGGCCCAGGATTGCCTCCACAGCTCTCAGCGTGGAGATGGCCAACAGTGTGAACCTCATGGATGTTTGCCATGTAACACAGCGTAGAGAAACTCGGATTATAACACACAGATGGAGAGTGAGTTCTGTCTCTGCTCAGGACTATACCTCAACCATATGTTTACATACTACATTAAAGTTTGAATACCTCATGGGGAACCTCTAAAGCCTGCTGCTGTATTTGTTCGATACGACCAGCAGGAGTCACACAAACACCAAAGTCCCCATGTTAAATTAAAAAAGAGGAGCTTTAAGTTGAAACCATACTTGCCAACCCTCTCGATTTCCGCGGGAGACTCCCGATTTGATTGCCCTCTCCCGGTTTCCTCCCGGGGTCATATTTCTCCCGATTTTGAAATGCTTCCGATTTCTGAGGTCTCAAGGTTGGCAAGTATGGTTGAAATAAACTCATCTCAGTCTTTTAGACATTGTGCACGACCCCGTCAGTCGATGAGAACAACGCGCAGGGTCAGCAGTCGACTTGTGTCTGACGGCAGTTCTTTGTGTCACAGCTGAACCCTGAGACATCCCGGCCTGACGCCAGCCTCTAACATAATTGATTGGATTAGTCCTCGTGCTCCTGAGTTTCATTATTTATTGGCACACTCTAAAGCCATCTCTCGCAAATCCGAACGTCATGATCTGGACCTCTGACTGAGGGATCCACAGACGATTATAGAGCTGGAACTCTGTGTTCGGTTGGCTGCTCAGGATTTCCCTGATATATGCACACACTGTACATTTATTTTAACTTACTAAGCTGCCTAATTTTATATTTTATTGACTTCCTTTTTGTGAAGTGCAACTTCTTCTACTAGAACTAAACCTACTGCCGACAGTCGTTGTTTCAAACAGTACGAACACATTTAACGCAGAATGCTCATTCATTTGTTTCCCTGGACCACGATGGCTGCATCGTGTGGTCAGACCCTGGGTGGACCGGTCACTGAGGAAGGCCATATTCATGTCCTTTTGAAGCACTTTAAATCATAGGTTAGCGCATCAGAGATAATGAATTAGGTAACTGCATACTTTTTAAACTCTTAGCGAATTCAGAGCCATTATTACCAGCTGCTAAAGCAACGCTGGTCTTGTGTTCACCTATTGAGTCTGCATGTGTGCGTCATCATGGCAACGTGGTCCTGAAGACACACAGAGGTGCTTTTGAGTACTTTGCCTAGTGTTTAAATGCATGTGGACAGATTTAATCAATCACAACCGTGCACGTGTTAGTGTCCCTTCTCATCTGTTTAGCAGGTTCCATACGACATGTGAACTGGTTAAGTGAAGAGCAGAAGCCACTTTTCACATGTTGCACAATCCTCTCCTCATGCCCTTGCTGTCAACACCCATCCATGCTGACCGTTGCTAAGATACTATTGATGGGGGTGTGGCCAAAAGTGCAATATGCTTCAGAAGGTAGCTGACAGAGAGCAGTGCTTTTGTCCTGTGTCACTGTGCCCGTGGATTTGATTTCATTTCAAGATCTTTAATGACGTCGCTAAACTCCTTGAAAAGGTCCTCTTCCTTTTCTCCAAGGACAAGACAAGGCAGCGGATGCTATAGTTCTCTGCTTACTTCTATTGTATTGTGCTATTTTTGAAAAAGTAAAAAAAGAGAAAAGACCTAAATGAATATATTCTGAATGGGAGACTGCCAACAACTCTAAATAAGGATCCTACCTCAAGAAGCATCCTTGATCTGCTTCACGAGATTCATTTTGAATAAAAAGCGATATACTATAGTAACCAAAGTATGTGTACTCTCACAGTAGCCTCTATACTTTGTATCCTCTCACAGAACTATTCACAGTTCAAAGGCTGCTAGTTTGGGTCAAACAGCAGTTTGCCATACAGGGCAACTACAAGGCTGTCTGTGTATTTCAATGACACAAGACGACACTCACCTTAACATGTCCTTTGTATATTTCTATTTAACTGTGGGAACTTGTACAGGCATGTTAAGTGGGAGTGGACTTGAAATCCTTAACTCAAGGTGTAGAACAATGAAGTTATCAAGCCAATTACTTACTACAACTTTTGAATTTACAGAATTTTGTTTTAAGTCAATTAACGCAGAAATCAGAGTTCAAATTACACACAATATTAAGTTGATGTAATTACCAACATTATTTCTTCAACACAACTTATAAATTCATGTTTTCAACTTAAAATGTTTATCTAAATCAATTAAATCACATTTCTATCTTGCAACCATGCATTGAATGAAGTGGAGGTGAAAGGTCGCCTGAATTCGTTTTTAGAGTGTACTGACACGATAGCAGTCATTTAGTGAGCATATGTGTAATTATACCCATGATATCAACATCTCACTCCAGCCAGGTACCCAGAGTTGGCAATCCTGAAAATGTAACTGACAGAGAGCAATCAATCACTCAATCAATCAATCAATCAATGTTTAT
This sequence comes from Champsocephalus esox, assembly GCA_036324585.1. NCBI lineage: Eukaryota > Metazoa > Chordata > Actinopteri > Perciformes > Channichthyidae > Champsocephalus > Champsocephalus esox. The sequence goes on from CM070484.1 coordinate 1,516,644, forward strand.
TTATATAGCCCAATATCACAAATGTTACATTTGTCTCATTGTCACATTTGGACTTCACAGTGTGTACAGAATATCAGTATGACAATACGACAACCTCTGTCCTCAGACCCTCTGTCCTCAGACCCTCTGTCCTTAGACCCTCACATCGTACAGGAAACACTTCCGGAGAAAACCCACAGTTTAAAGGGAACATGGGAGAAACCTCAGGGAGAGCAACAGAGGAGGGATCCCTCTCCCAGGACAGACAGACGTGCAATAGATGCCGTGTGTAAATTGAAAAGATAATACATTTGCAACACAGGTAGTCCAAATGTTTGGAAATGCACGTGTGTATAATAGGAAGATGAGTCCACGAGGATATCCATCCAGGACCGATGATCCAAGACCACAACCACGACTCAAGATCCAGGGCTCGCAATCCAGGACACAGGACCGCAGGATCATCCATGACTCCGGATCCCAGCATATATAGACACCAAAAAGAAAGACATGTGGGGAAGCTGGGTTAATCGGAACATGAGAGGACACAGGTACAGACAGAGAGAAGGAAGAAGTAAGATGTCCCCCGACAAACTAAGCCTATAGCAGCAAAACTAGGGGCTGAATCTAATCAGCCCTAACTATAAGCTTTATCAAAAAGGAAGGTCTTAAGCGCACTCTTAAAAACGGATATGGTGTCTGCCGCCCGAACACAAACTGGAAGCTGATTCCACAAATGTGGAGCTTGATAAGAAAAGGCTCTGGCTCCCATTGTACTTTTAGAGACTCTAGGAACAACCAACAACCCTGCATTCTTGGAACGCAATGCCCTAGTAGGCCAGTAGGGTATAATGAGTTCTTTAAGGTAAGATGGCACCTGCCCATTAAGGGCTTTGAAGGCGACAAGAAGAATTTTAAATTCTATCCTGTGTTCTATAGGGAGCCAGTGTAAGGCAGCCCGCTAGCAGCCCCTACACCGGGCCCAGGCTGCAGGGCCAAGAGGCGACTTCATCATGCCCCTATCGGCAGCTAGCCGATCCACTTTAGAGGACAGCCTGTTTCTTCTATTGGGGGGAGCAAACATAGCCATCGCTCCCTCAAGTCGCCGGGAACGGCCGAATTGATCTGGAGGAGGATGTGACAAGGAGAGGTGTCTGTTGGCTGATGCCAGACGTTCCACCTCAGTGATTCTAGCCACTCTGAGCGCCCGAGTCATGCAGCTACAGCTCATGCAATCGTTTACCGTGAGAACCTCCCTCAGATGCTCGAATTTCGTCCCCACTGACCGCCAGAGGCTTCCGAGGCAGGAGGGGCAGCGGTCGTGGCCGTCCTCGGGCTCAAGAGAAGCCATACAGGCGCTACATGAATGAGCCATTCTGTAGGTAGCCAGATGCAGCGTAGCCGGGAGCGGGTGTGGGAACACAGCCTTCACCAGCTACCTGCTTTATGGAAAGAGTAGAGCGTTGCTGCTACTCGCCGAACAGAAAGAGGGATGTAATTACACCCACGTTACCGGCAGAGGGAGCGGGAGCACTGCCTTCACCTGGCTGGATTAATAAACACGGCAGTTCAGCGTCTCCCAGGAGCGTAGGCGAGAACACTGCCGGCTGAGTTAGAGACGAATGCCAGATGCAGCATAACCATGAGCGGGTGCGGGAACCCAGCCTTCACCAGCTACCTGCTTAACGGAAACACAAGGCAGTTCCGCGTCTACCAAGAGCGGGGGCGAGAACACTACCTTCACTGGTTGAGTTAGAGACGAATGCCAGATGCAGCGTAACCGGGAGCGGGTGCGGGAACATAGCCTTCACCGGCTACCTGCTTAACGGAAAAACGAGGCAGTTCAGCGTCTACCAGGAGCGGGGGCGAGAACACTGCCTTCACTGGTTGAGTTAGAGACGAATGCCAGATGCAGCGTAACCGGGAGCGGGTGCGGGAACATAGCCTTCACCAGCTACCTGCTGAACGGGAAGAGTAGAGCGGTGCTACTATTCGCCGAACAGAAAAAGGGATGTAGCTACATCCGCATTACCGGCAGAGGGAGCGGGAGCGAGAGCAATGCCTTCACCTAGCTGGGTAAAATAAAGAAGCTAGACAGTATACGCAAGACGTTAGCCGAGCGGCTGCTGCTAACGATCAAGCGAGATCAAGTCAAATAACACACATGTTTAAGACCAGATAACTAGCTTCTAAAGAAGAGAACAGCATAGAGCCGTAGTTACAGCAGTAACCATGGCCAGTGCTCACACAGCATTAGACCGTAGTTACAGTAGTAACTATGGCCAGTACTGACACAGCTTAGAATCGTAGTTACAGTCGTAACTATGGCCAGAACTTACACAGCATAGAGCCGTAGTTACGGTATTGACTATGGCCAGTACTTGCACAGCTTGGAACCGTAGTTACAGTAGTAACTATGGCCAGTACTTACGGCTTAAAACCGTAGTTACAGTGGTAACTATGGCCAGTACTTACACAGCATATAGCCGTAGTTACGGTATTGACTATGGCCAGTACTTACACGGCATGGAACCGTAGTTACAGTAGTAATTATGGCCAGTACTTACGGCTTAGAACCTTAGTTACAGTAGTAACTGTGGCCGGTGCCTAAAAGTGTCTGCCTACTAGATAATATAATATTGGGAGGATGACATCCTCCTTAATGGCCACACATGCAGAGCACACAGCACACACAGTGAAGATTGTTCTCTGCATATCGTCCTAGTGCTAGGAGTCTAGTACTAGGAGCAGTAAATACAACGATATAGCGCTACTGCAACCATACCATGCGTTTACCGGGAGCGGCAGCGAGAGCACTGCCCTCACTGGCTGAGTTAAATGATAAAGCTTAACCGTATATGCAAGGTGTTAGCCAAGCGGCTGCTGCTAACAATCAAGCAACCAAGTCAGAACACAATGTTAAGACCAGATAATTAGCTTTTAAGAAAGAGAACATAGAACCGTGCCTGGTTACAGTAGTAACCGCACATGCAGAGCACACAGCACCCGCAGTGAAGATGTTCTCTGCATATCATCCTAGTGCTAGGAGTCTAGTACTAGGAGCAGTAATACAACGATCTAGCACTACTGCAATCAAACACTATGTTACCGGATAATTAAACTTTCAAAAGAGCATAAGGGCAAGTTAATGGGAGAGGAAGCGGGAACACTGTCGTCACCAGAAAGTCTAAGCCAAACAAAAAATAAGACGGCAATCAGGACAACTTGGCTGGGAGAGGGTGCGGGGACATAGCCATCACCAGCAACAAGCTGACACAAACCGGTCTTTCGAGGCTCTGCACAGCGCACAGCCGGCCACAGCTCCTGGAGGACGAGTTAACGACCCGTAGCTCCGACTGTCAGTCGCAAAGCTGCACACGGCCAGCTGCTTGCAGAGCAATCCCTCAGATCAAACGTTCAAACCTGAACGCTGTAGGCTACACAAATGTAGCCACGGTACTCTCGCGCAGCGAGAAGATGAAAGGAACAGATCCTCTGATGACACCGGCTGATATAGCCGGTGTCACGTGGGTCACAGGTGACTTTGTTGTTATTGGTACTCGAGCTGCGCATGCGCGCAATGAACATATCCAGTGCTTAAAGCACCGCCTCTGGCGGTCAGTAGGGACGAAATAGAACTACAGATAGCACCACACATGATGGTTACTTGTTATTATTTAGGGCTGCCTGTATGGATCAGCTTTTTGCCAAAGCAAGCCCTTTTACTATAATAATAATATGTTATGTATTATATCAGGGGTCGGCAACAGGCGGACCGCGGTCCGGATCCGGACCCAGACGCCGACCTATACGGACCCGGAGCTATAATCAATACTGTAGCGACCCTGTATAGGATGCTGAGAGTGTCACTCAGGCATCCCCCATCTCTCTGCCAATCATAGGGCTGCACAGTGATACTGGTTGAGGTGCGGGCCTGTGGTTGGGGGAGCAGACGTAGGATGGCGGGAAATTGTGACGTAGACACTGATATATATATATATATATATATGGGTATGCGTGGGAGTTAGTGTTAGTGTGAGGTTGAACCCACAAGCTGTACATAAACCTGTGATCATCTGTGAATAAGAAGAAGTTATTAAAGCCTAATAACTAGAAGCCTGTTTCCGACTCCCTTTGTGATCGCTACATTGGTGTCAGAAGTGACTTCTCGAACGGAGGACATATATGCTGACGGGAATTCGTAACTGCGTCACGGAGCTAGCCGGTAAGCTAGCGGAGATGGAAAAGTTCAGCAAGATGGGAGTGAAGCAGGAAAGTAGGGATGGAGAGGAAGAGGGAGCATGTGGGTGGTCGAACGACATGAGCGGGGAGTTCATGAGTGCACAGGAGGCGAGAGAGCGCCTGAGAGAGTCGGCGGTGAAGATGGCTAGAAACGCGGGAATGTCGCCATCTTCAGCGGCATTTCGTGCCATTTCCAAGCTGGATGTAAACAACAATGCCCATCAACCAGTAGCAGCCGCCGCGTCCGTGAAAACACCCAAATACTCGGGTAAGGCAGACTGGGAGCCTTTCCATGCCCAATTTGAACTACTTGCACATGCAAGTGGGGTGGTCAATAGAGACTAAAGCACTACAGCTAGCTTTGTGCCTCACAGACGAGGCTCTTTCATGTCTGCTACTACTTAGCCCTGAGGACCGACACAGCTATGAAGCGTTAGGATGCGTGTGGATAGCGGATGTACAGGACCCGTGTATTCTGGGTTTGGACTTTTTGAGGGCGTCTGGCTGCCTCCTGGATCTTCAAGCAGGCACAGTGAGTTTCCAGGGAGGGCCTGTGATTACTATGACCCGTATCCACAACCCTGCTGAACCTGCGGGGAGATCCCCTACACCCACCATGAGTACCCTAGAAACTGAAGAAAACCCTCCCTCCTTTCCCGTATCCCCGGTGACGCCCACTCAGGACAATTCCCCAGCTGTCACCCCCGGACTGTGCCACCCGATCACAGCTCCAGTTACCCCAGTTGGTCTTCAACCTTCCTAAATTCTCCCACACAACGTCGCTCCTCCGCTCCCTTCACTGGCTTCCGGTAACTACTAGAATCCAGGTACTTGCATACCATGCTGCGAATGGATCTGGCCCTTCCTACATCCAGGACATGGTTAAACTGTACACCCCAGCGCGTGCACGACGCTCTGCATCAGCCAAACGACTCGCTGCACCCTCGCTGCGAGGGGGACCCAAGTTCCCATCAGCAAAAATACCTGGGTTTGCTATCTGGCTCCAAAATGGTGGAATGTGCTCCCATTGAAATCAGGACAGCAGAAAGCCTGCACATCTTCCGGCGCAGACTGAAAACTCATCTCTTTCGACTCCACCTCGAGCGATAGAATTACTAACAAAGAACTGCTAACAGAGCACTTATATACTAATAAAGGACTGGCTTATCTATAGCCAGTTGAGTAGCACTTGAATGATTGACTCTATGAAACCTGATGAACTTATATGATTCTGTTTTCTTCAAGATTGTGTCTTCCTGGTTGAATGTACTTATTGTAAGTCGCTTTGGATAAAAGCGTCAGCTAAATGCAATGTAATAATGTAATGTACTAAGGTGTAAGAGGCTCAGTCTGCAGTATTGGAGGTGTGGAGGAAGAACCGTGGCGGCCTGAATCCCGAGCAGCAAGAGCAATTGGGGCAGCTTCTGTTAGAGTTCCAGGGCAGTTTCGCCATGAATGAGGAGGAAGTGGGCCGAACACATCTGGTAGAACACGAGATTGATACAGGGGACTCGCGTCCCATCAAGTGTCGCCCGCGCCGACTTCCCCTTGCTCGTCAGCAGGCTTGCAACGAGGCAGTGCAGAGCATGCTGGCAGACATAATCGAGCCCTCCGACAGCCCGTGTTGCCACTGCACCTGTAGTCATGGTCCCGAAGAAGACAGGTGGCTGGGGGCTGTGCTCAGACTACAGACCGGTGAACGGGGTCACCAAGAAGGATTCATACCCCCTTCCCCGCATCGATGAGTCCCTGGACCTGGTCGCAGGGTCGTCGTGGTTCTCTTCCTTGGACCTCCGCAGTGGGTATTAACAAGTTCCTCTTGCCCCTGAGGCCAGGGGACTATGGCAGTTCAAGGTCCTCAGTTTTGGGCTGTGTAATGCCCCGGCCACCTTTGTGCGGTTGATGGACAGGGTGCTGTCTGGGATTCCCCGCCAGCAGTATTTGGTTTACCTGGACGACATCCTGGTGCATGGCAGCTCGTTTGAGGCGGCCCTGGGATCTCTAAGAGTGGTTCTGGAAAGGATCAGAGTCGCTGGTTTGAAGCTACATCCAGATAAGTGTCATTTCCTGCAGAGAGAGGTCACTTTCCTGGGCCACAAAGTGGGGGGTGAGGGCATCGGCACCCTGCACGAGAAAGTGCAGGCGGTCACAGGCTGGCTAAATCCTCGCAACCAGAAACAGCTGAAGAGTTTCCTGGGCCTGGCTTCGTACTACACAAAGTTTGTTCGGGTTTTGCTTGCACTGCCACACCCCTGTTCCAGCTGCTGCAGAAGGACAGAGCTTTCCTGTGGTCTGAGCAATGTCAAGCAGCGTTTGACAGCCTTCGGCGTGCCTTGAGTGAATCCCCGGTTCTCGCCCCAGCCAACCCCGGGCTGCGTTCACCCTGGACACAGACGCTAGCGGTGTTGGTGTAGGCGGAGTGCTCTCCCAGACTACACCAGAGGGGGAGCGGGTGGTGGCATACTTCAGCCGGGCGTTCAACAAAGCAGAGCGACGATACTGCGTCACCCGCAGGGAACTTTTGGCAGTGGTGCTGGGCATCAGACACTTTAAGTACTACCTGTGTGGGCAGGCGTTCATGGTGAAGACGGATCACTCTGCATTACAGTGGCTCATGAGGTTCAAAGAGCCAGAAGGGCAGGTCGCCAGGTGGCTAGAAGAGCTCCAAGCTTTCGACTTCAGGGTGGAGCACCGGGCTGGGGTGCGCCACACAAATGCAGACGCTCTCTCCCGCCACCCGTGTGCCGCCAGCAGATGCCACTACTGCGAGAAGAGAGAGACTCGTGAAAAGGAGCTGCTGGAGGAGGACATCGCCTGTGCGGCAGCGCGGCAAGTGGAAGAGGTTATCTGCCGGGAGCTCCAGACAGTGGACGTGGCAGAGTGGAAAATACAGCAAGAGCTGGACGCCGTTCTACAGCCTGTACTGCAGTGGGTTGAGTCGCAGCAGCGGCCACCGTGGGAGACTCTACGTCTGTGTCAGGGCATACTACAACGGGCGTGGAAGGAGCCAGCAACGGGGGAGAAGAGGTGAAAGGTGGTGGTCCCGAGGGGTCTGCAAGAGGTCGTACTCAAGGCCATGCATGGAACGGCAGGCTCTGGGCACTTTGGCGTCATTAAGACTCTCCGGCGCCTTCGAAAGGGCTGCTACTGGGGGCAGTGCCGGAGGGATGTCGAAGACTTCTGTCGCCGCTGTGATCCGTGTATGGCTCGGAAGGGCCCCCCTGGTCGTTCCCATGCTCCGCTGCAACAGTTTCCCGTGGGGGCCCCAATGGAGAGAGTAGCGGTTGATGTGTTGGGGCCTCTACCTTTGTCAAACAGGGGTAACCGCTACGTTCTCATGGCCATAGACTATTTCACAAAATGGCCAGAGGCGTATGCTCTCCCTGATCAAGAAGCAGAGACAGTCGCAGATGCCTTGGTAGCCGGCATGTTCAGCCGGTTCGGAGTGCCGGAGACCCTGCACAGTGACCAGGGGGAGTCCGTCCGACTGATGGACAACTTCTCACTTCAAAAAAGAAGAATCTAGACCGCAAAAATAATTAAACAAGTGAGTACCTGTTTTTCCTGGCCAAGGACAGGTTCCTTGAACACAACACGAGCTTAACGTGTCTTCACGTGATATGTCCATGGATGTATAATAAGAACTGGATACAGCGTGGGAGGCGGGGCCTCATTCATTCCTATGAGAGTTGCTCATTAGCGCATGATGACAAAATGGCCCAACTTTTGAGAGAGTGAAACGTCACAGATTACCCGGCATGCCTGAGAAGTACCCGTATGTGCGCTCATAGAGCATGCGCAACTTTAACCAAAATGCTCGTTCACATCAAGCACGTCAATTTGCGTACACGTGTAGGAGCAAACACAGTAGTGGTGGCTTAAAGCCCAGCTCTGCTCCGCGCCGTCCGTTAGATGAGCCTGGTCAGATTAATAAGAAAAGGAGTTCAAAACACCGGCATAAAAGTTATAACAATAATCTGATTTTAATGGTAAAAAGACACTATAGAGAGGCGAAGTCCTTCCCTTTCCGGGAGCCTCCATGGGACCCCGGAATCGCAAAATTATACATTGAAGTCAATGGAGAGAGAAAGGTTATCTTTTGATCCCGTTTGAATTGTGCCACGAATGACACATATGATGTTTGTCAATTTAAAAGAATATTTTGCAAGTAAAAAAAATTTAAATGTGTCGTAAAACTGTGAAGTTACCCATTTTTTTGTGTGAAACCGCTGAGTGAACTACAGGTCTCTGGTCTCGCACAATACACGTCACCGTCACATTATAAAAGTATAAAATGAGGTGAAAATCACTACAAGTCTGGACACGTTGAGAGCTGTACATACACGAAAGGGGAGTTAGTCGGTTCTGTAAGAGCAGCGGGACCGGCTTTACAAGGTTGCGGTGAGTAATATGAGTGCAATGTGTAACGTTAATGTCAGCTAGCTAACATTAGCTAATGTTATGCTGTGTTCGTTATTCTCGCGTCCAGGTAAGAAGCTTAAAAAAGGAGACTAAATGGAGTCTCTGAGAAGGTTCAAAATTGGTACTTTAATTAATAAAAAGCGCGGTAATGTTACAAGCAGGATATTGTTCAGTTGGAGGAGAAAGGCTGCAGCCTTCCTCTCCCTGTGATGGCCGTGCAGAAGAGACCTCCCAAGCATTCGTCTTTCCCGCTTGCTGGCTGTTCGCTCCTCCTCTCTGGGAGCTGTAGTGACGCAGGGGACTTCCCCCCTCGTTCGTGTCCGATATCGCGTTAAACAGAGGATTTCCACATTTTACATTCATTGCTTACTTCCACATGCCTTTTCTCCTCCTTATCTCTTTCATAACTTTATATGTAATACATGTTAACGGCGTCAATAGCCACTTTAATGATACTAATGGGCGGTAGTCCCGGATGTCGTCGTGACGGATTTTCAGAATAAAAGCTTGGTATTGAGAACTTCCGGTTTTTTCCAGAATAAAATAGCATTTAAACTGACGGTATGTTTAAGGTACATTATGCCATAAAACATTGATTTTAATTTCTAACAGTCCCTCCTTACACACCTAAAAGGTGTGTATAATACTGAAATCAATGAGTTCTTCATCTGAACTCTGCATAGTACATAACTCATATTAAAAACATACAATCAAAATGGAATGGTTCAAGAGCCTCAACTTTACAAAAAATACTTTGACTGTGCTTAAACATAAAAGTTTTCCCTTGTGAATAACTTCTAGTGTTAACATTAAATATCATTCTTCAAAATGGCAGCAATGGCTTGGTATCAGAACATTTCTTCCTCCCTCCTTTCACAGAAACCTTTCCCACACCACGCTCAGTGTTAAGGCACTTGTTTTTACAAAGTGAAAAGAAACAAACCATTTTAAAATAGCAATGATTTGGAAACATGAGATCTACCATATTAGAATAGTGAAAAATAATAAAGAATAAATAAACTATCTTGGAATAAATGGATTCACTCCATTTTAGCATTTTAGTTTGCTCACTTCTTCACATGATTTCATCATTTAAAGTATCACATCAGCTGGACATTCATTGAACAATCTCATCAATATCTGTATATGGGTCGTCTTGTTCTGCTAGCATTTGTAACTGTCTCCTCCTGAGAAATGTACCCTCCCTCCTTTCATACCATTTAAGGTATGAAAGTAATATGTTCTCATGCCGTCGTGATCAATCAATGCAGTGATAAGGTCCCTGAAATGGTGTGAAAACCGATGGAATATCACTAACGCATTATACTAATTTATTTTCACTTCTGGTCTACTTAAATATCCATGCTATCAGTGTGTGGAACCTTGGGTGCCCGAGCATGTGATCTTTAATGGTTTGTAGTTCAATTCAGGAATGTTCACTCATGGCAGATATGTTTCTCCTTTTAAATAACGTCTCTAAATGTCAGGTCATCACTGATTAAAAGGATGAGCATTAGGAGGTGGTGGCACTTGTCTTTTAAAACTCATACTCTGGTGCCGTGCATCCCTCTGAAGAGGGCAAGTAAGATTTAAAACATCTGCAGGGTGGGTTGAGCAACCCCTTCTCCCTGAACGATATTTGTTGTTGAAAATATGCACCATTAAAATGAGTGATCCAAGGCCCCGTATGTAGTACTCACAATTATACTAGTTTTTCAAAATTAAAATTTGCAATCGCTCTTTGCCTAGTGTCTTTTTAAAACTCTACATCTGGTTCGACAAACAAATGTTGTTTCCACCTTAACAGTTCTCCTATGGTAATATCCATGCTACAATGGAGACATCAATACTCTAGATTGGAATACCTTCTTTGGCTTGGCTCTAGCTTTACCTTTAACATTTTCCATTCAATAAAGATTCGTCTGCTTTCTATATTGTAACAAATTAAATCTTCCCCAAATTCTCACATGAATAAGAATCTCTAAAAGAATAATTTGTTTATATGATGAAAAGATTGAATAATATGTTTCTACCCTCAGTGTGTTTTTAGGATTATTTTCTAATAAGTGTGTTTATGTGTAAACTCACTCACTCCTGTGTTCCTTCTCTCCCCCTCTGGTCGTCTAGCCACGACCCCCTCAGGTTCTGCTGGCCCGTGCCAACTCCTCCGTCCTGTCTTCTCAGTCCATCCGCTCTTGGATCCTCTCGCTGTAACTCTTTTCAGTGGCCCAACTGCTTTGCATTTCATCTCCTCCTTTTCAGTCTCTACGCTGTTGCATGGAGGGCGTATTCCGCTCTCATGTCCCACACTCTGCTCTTGTGCCAAATCTCATGGCTCAGTTTGCAACTTTGTGTCCTGATTTAGGAACCGATGAGTTTGACTCTTTGTCAGCATGCTGGTTTGGTTCTGGATGCCTCAGGCGGAGCTGGTTCTGGATGCCTCAGGTCTGTCTGTTCAGCTTGGGTTCTCTGTCTGTTCGATGGAGGAGGGGGAGGAGGAGTCTCCTGTGGTGAGGTCATTTGTCTGAAGATGGGGTCGTAGCAGTCTGAGAGGCAGAGAGAGAGAGAGAGATCTCGGGACGCATTACCTATGACTAATTCTAACAAACTGAGGTAAAATATATCCAATCCTTTCCACCATTTTTCCTAATCTTACCTTGCCATCGAATGCCATCTAAATCCAATTAATGTCTATCCCTAAACATTGTTTCCACCCACTGTAACATGGCTACTCCAAATAACTCTTTCAGGAAACCATTTTCTTCTATAAATTAAAAATACCTACATGTTTCAAGCACCACATATTTCACACACAATAAAATAACGTCCCCATATTTTAAGTAACTTTTGTGACTGGACATATCTGCAATGTCGCCACAATCTGCTGGGAAATTTTGTTCATAGAGTTTGTACGTACAAAGCTGTATTTGTGGGCTAGTAGCCTGTTTCTACTGTAATAATTTTCAATAATTGTGCTCAGGTCACAGGTCGGTTGTCCATTCTCTATGAGTGAACTAATGGATCATGTCTTACTTATTGTACTCCCCATCCAACCAAAAAGGTGCCAAGTGTAATGAGCACAATCAACAATGCTTTTCTAACTCTTATCCCTAGGGGACCCCACAATTGGTTTGGCTTTGTTCTTGACATCATCTCTATTTTCTCTCTGGTTGTGTCAGTTACAGAATTTAAATAATGAGTACTATAATAACGTATACGAAAATTGGACTCTTTTTCAGATGTAAAACAAAAAAAATAGGTTTTCACTTTAGTGTACAATCTATAAAAATATATAGACAATTCATCTTTTGAGCTGTTTATCTTTATCTTATTTTTATTTATCGTTTTGTTCCAGCTCTGCCAAATCAGTCCTAACTCCCAATAATGTTCTGGAAGTTGCCGGTGAAGGGTGACAATGTGTGAGGTGGTGTCAATTTGCTCCTTTTTCTTTACCTTTAAACCGGAGCGCGTGTGAAGTTCATTACAACTTCTCACTGTTCCGTCCACCGGGATCAGCTCACTTTGTGAACTTTCACCCTCACCCAATCACCTGGCCGAACAGGAGTCTCTTCTGGAGTCTCGTCTGGTATCTCTGTAGCTTTCCCAGCCTGTATAGACAAAACTTGGATAATATTACTCAGAGTTCTGACATATTCATCACTTCTATTCATCTAATATCTTAAAACTGGAATACTCCCTCCTTGGAGGAGGCCCAAGCTTCAGCATACCTTTTGTCGTTATGTGACCTATTATTAAATACATGTTATTATTCATTAACTACAACGTCACTGAAATCAACATGTCTGCATAATCATGTCACTCCCTCCTTTGAGCATAACATGCTCAATCAATATTGCAATGATTACCCTATTCTGCACAGGACATGTAAAACCCATAACGTTGCACAAAATAAATATAACTTCTCCGTGTAGCCATAAGGTGTACAAAATATATCATATGATGTATGGCTTTCTGATGGTATAAAAACATTCACTCAAATGTGCCATTAGCACAAACAAATTGTTTACTTGTTTCAGGAATGGCTTTTGTCCTGGTATTATGCATCATTGTTGCTGCGACAACAATACCCCTGGTGTCGCGAATGCGTCTCAATAATTCTAGTATTAGAGGATTGGTTGATACTGCTGAACAAACATATAATAAAATAATATTTCTCCAAACTAGAGGGAAAATACGAACTATTCTCACAGAGGGTGACATACATGGAGGGCTGGTGCCCCTCACTCAAAATGAGATATTGCCTTACGCACTACATTATAAATCAGTAAAGTCACTCAAGAATAAATAAATAAAAACTGAATCTTGAAACTGTTGTAAAACCCCTACAACTTCTTTATCCAAGCTCTCAATCAGTGTTATGTTATTTAATCTTCAGCTTATTGCCTTAAAACCGATATTTCAGACCGATTATAAAATTGTGTTTATGAGAAAAAATGTAATCTGACTCCAAAAATCACATAATTGTTTGACTAAAAAACTACACTCCTACTAACAGTAAATTAAGTTCCCCTTTAAACACAGCCCCGGTCTTCTGATGGGGTCTATCTATGTACTGGCTGGAGAATGTTGGGCCAGTCTCTGTCGCTCTGTCGCTCTGTCACTGTTCTCCCACCAACAGTCACTCTCTAGTTCTGCTGGGTTCTTGTTGACTTCTTCACTGGTTTGAGACAAGCGACCCTATCGGACACCTCCCTTTGTAGCCAGACTTCACCACAGCAGAATCGAGTTTCTGTTTTTAGGTCTCAACAGCTCCACGTCAGGTGTATCGCCACCCCTTGAACTGCAGTCGGTGTAAACAGGAGGTAAGGATCCTCCGTCTTGGGCGAGTACTAGGTTTCCGTCTTCATATTTTGGGTGGAACCCTATCGTCTTGACCTCACTAGCTGTGTGGACACAATCGTTTTCTGGTGGGCTGGTCCTCTGAGCTTCCTCATTGTTGTGGTTGATGCCAGGGTGTCAGTGGCATTTGGGTCATGGTTGGCACCCCTGTTCGCCTTTGACATCTTTGGGACCCCCCGCCTTCGTCGTCATCATGGAAACCTCCCCGGGGTATCTGCATGGAGGGCCGTTGTTTGGTGCAATGTTCTGCGGACACTCTCTGGACCAATGTGTCAGCTGACCACATTTGTAGCAGCCTTCATCTGTTCTTCGTCTTGATCGTGGCTCTCCTCCTCTGCCACTTTGTATTCTGCACCTGAATCTCTGGAAGTTTCCCCTCCCTTCTCCTTGTCTTGTTCCTACAAGCTACGGTGTCTTTTGTTTTTTCTGCTATGTCTTCCCTCACTGGCAGGTCTGCTACTCCAACCTCATTTATGCTGTGTGCCAATAGGCTGGCATATTCCAGATGGAGTATCAGACTTGTAACTCTTATAAATCTTTCTTCAGCTTCCCTCCATATAGTTAGCTGTTGTAGGCATTGTTCGTGCTCATAGTCGAGTAATGCTCTTCTATGGGCTTTGGTTGGTCCAGGTTGATCATCTGCTGGAACCAGTCCTCTCGTTTGCCACTGTTCCCACAGTTTCTCTTTGGTTCCTTGTCCTCTGTCTTTTACTTGGAAAGGTTAAAGCATCTGATCTGATTTTTACCCTTTCCTTAATATCTGCAGTTGAGCCTGACTCTGCTTCTGGTCTCAACTTAGTTTCTTTCGGTGACATGCTCTCTTCCTATTCGAATGAATATTATGAAGTTATCAAAGATTGAAACACTAATTCCCCGACTAGCACCTTCGTTCTTGATAAATAATATCCTATGTCATCCGAACTTAACTTTAAATCTGGGTTGTTGTGTTTTTTTTTGAAAGATTGAAAGATTAATAAAGTAAATTAAAAGATTAAATCTATACACATTTTTAAATCTGGAATTTTAAACAAAAATTGTACAGTGTATCGTTTTGAGTTTGAGATATGAAAATCTAAATCTTGTGTCCAGTCAATCAATTTGTGTTTGAATATTCTACAGTGTAGTTTGATAATTAGAAACCACTGTAATACTATCCTGGCGATTTGCGCATGTGTTCATTCATAACACTTAAAATCAAGAATAATTCTGTATTACCAGCAGAGTGTGCTGTTGTAATTTCCAGCTCAATCCACTAGGGATAGCTGTTGCAAAACTGACATCTTTTTAACAAGAAGTAGCTTATTTCCTTAAAAATGGGAAGAAAATTCGAATATGGTTTAACAACACAGCCCACAACCGCCAAAACACATTTGCAAACAAGAATATTCAAATGAAAAACGCCAATACACACTTGTAAACAAGAATATCTCAAATAAACCGAAGCAGAAATACTTCCAAAACCAGACTCCTACAAATACCAAACTTCCCACGGTAAGATAACCTGTCTATTTTATAGTTCCAACTCTGCCAAGATATATGATTTGTCCTTCTCAATATGGAGTGCCTAGCATCATGTGAGTGTGACTGAGTGTGTAAAAACAAACAGAGTACTTTCAATTAGCATTTCACGAAATGGCGACTGCCATGTGGCTTATTTTCAGCATGAGGGCAAGACAAGATGCAACTGATTTTCCAACCTTTAACCTGAAGAACAAAGGGATTTGATAACACACCTCCTGTCTCTCACAGGGATGGTTTAAATAATGGCAGGGCAATCTTGTCAAGAAAATTCAACACAAAACAACACTGCAGTTTAAAATAACATTTTTATCTCGTTTACTATGAACAAATGGGCTTTATCTTATTGATATCATCACTTAAAGTTAGGAACCCTTTACGCTTAAGCCATAAACTTATCTGCGTAATATTGGACTTTATAGTCCACTACAGTCAACTGCTGCCATTTAGACTAGGTGGATGTAGTATGGGAACTAATCAGCGACTATTAAATGACTGTCGTCTATTTAACGTAATGCTGTCGTAACCCCAAATACTGTATTCCACCCGCAATATCTTGGTTGAAAATAGAACAGTTATGACCACTGATAAAGGCTTACACCTTAAATCAAGCCTTTTCCTCAAAAAAGGACTTTTTTAAAACAGTTGGTTCTCAACTGTTTTCGACTAGCACTGTCTTCAGTTACTCAACCCGAAGTTGACTCGCTATGCCCTGAAGGTTTTCAATTACTTGGCCCGTAACCAACTCGCTATGTCTCATAGATCTTAACAATAATCGTTAAATGGACATATATATCCTTACGTCATAGGCTAACTAACTACTAACGTAACAAGAGACACCTACATGAAAACGCAACAAGACACCTATCCAAAGTACAATGACCACACACATTTATAGTTAAAATACTAACACACAGAAATTAGTAACATGCAGAGTTAAATGTAAGAAAAAGAAGAAATATGAACTCACCCTGCTTGTGACAAAGCAACACCCCAAGTATATAATTGTTATTGTTATAAATTTGATTGTTTTAACATTAATTTAGGCAGTCTCTCAGGAGCCCAACTTACCAGACAGACACACACTCCTATTGTTCACTATGTAATCTATTGAAGATTTTGAATAAACAGGTACTTCTTTTACCTTTCTTTATTGGGCCCGAGTGTATATCTGCCAGCATTGTTCAAACTCCTTTGAAAACTGCAACCGCTCTCCCGGTGTCACGAGATCACGTCGGGGTCACCAAATGTTATGCTGTGTTCGTTATTCTCGCGTCCAGGTAAGAAGCTTAAAAAAGGAGACTAAATGGAGTCTCTGAGAAGGTTCAAAATTGGTACTTTAATTAATAAAAAGCACGGTAATGTTACAAGCAGGATATTGTTCAGTTGGAGGAGAAAGGCTGCAGCCTTCCTCTCCCTGTGATGGCCGTGCAGAAGAGACCTCCCAAGCATTCGTCTTTCCCGCTTGCTGGCTGTTCGCTCCTCCTCTCTGGGAGCTGTAGTAACGCAGGGGACTTCCCCCCTCGTTCTCCTGTGTCCGATATCGCGTTAAACAGAGGATTTCCACATTTTACATTCATTGCTTACTTCCACATGCCTTTTCTCCTCCTTATCTCTTTCATAACTTTATATGTAATACATGTTAACGGCGTCAATAGCCACTTTAATGATACTAATGGGCGGTAGTCCCGGATGTCGTCGTGACGGATTTTCAGAATAAAAGCTTGGTATTGAGAACTTCCGGTTTTTTCCAGAATAAAATAGCATTTAAACTGACGGTATGTTTAAGGTACATTATGCCATAAAACATTGATTTTAATTTCTAACACTAACAAGGTACACTAACGTGTTTTGTTTTAGTAACTAGTTTTCTCCTTAAGAACTTCGTGGTCTCTGTGTATGCTGTGGACATGAACAAGGTACACTCCCGTGTTTTGTTTTAGTTGCTCTTCAGATTGAAGCGGCCAGTTTTATATCGACTATACAGTATAGTCTATACTGTATGTGTGATCTCCTTTTACATCTCGTTGTGTCATTTGAGTTTATTTGCTGTGTGTAGATTCAAGGATTTTGGTGACATGAACATGACCATCGCGGAGGCAGTCCAGTTACCATCCTTCTGTCTCCGTGAGGAGGGTGGGTCATATATCACCCATACTGGCACCAGTCCAAGGGCAGCTGCACATCACAGACCGGAGTCTCTGCTACTTTGTTGTGTGGACCACGAAGGAGGCGATCATCATCCCCATCCCCAAAGACCCTGCAAGGCATGGAAATCTCCTCCTCCTGGAGAACTTCTACACCCAGCATATGCTCCCTGTGTTGACCAGTAGAGAGGAGGACATTTAAATAAACATACCCTTAACACCCTCAGACTCTGCGTTGTGTTCCGTATGTGTGATGGGTGTTATGCAGAGGGGAGGAAAACAGGACACAGCAGATTGGGATTGTGGTGGAGACGCTGAGCAGTTATTTCATTGTTGCATGTAATTATTGTTATACTGCGTGCTTCTTAGTTATTCCATCTTTTGCTGTAACATGGATCTGTATGTAACTCTATATTTACTTGTAGAGTACCACACTTCCTTCTACATCATACACCATCATTATACATGATGGCCATCTCCTGCATGGATCATTATACATGATGGTGTATATAGGATATATATATATTTGTATACATATCTGTAAATTGTATAATTTAATTTTTTCGTATTTGGGATTGTTGGAAACGTCTTTTTGATCTCTGTCTATAAACACAAACTGAGTAAGATTGACAATAAAGTTGACTTTGAAAAATATATATATTCTTTATGAAAATAGTTGACTGTTGGCGAAATGAATCCAAATGAAACGTTGGACTGAACTACAACTACGCCTTTAAATCTCTACGGACTGTTTTTCAGTGGGATGGCAAGTTCCTATCTTTAAACATTTTTCTCAGAACAGATTTGATTTTCTGAAGTTAATTTAACTTTGGTAAGGTCATTATTAAAAGGTACAATCAATTTGTTTAGGGTTGAATAAAATAATGATAAACATTTCATTTGGATAATTTACTGACAGAATAAGAAACTCAATGATGCTCTACTCACCTGTTCCTTTTTATAAAGTGAAACAGTTGAAACGATAGATTTTAGTAAACTTAAAAACAACCTTCTCCAAAAGCTATCAAGGAATATACCGAATACTTGTTTTAGAACTTTATTACATATTATTATATAAATAGTTTGAATGATCCATAATTGACAGAAGCTTGCGTTTACACTGACCTGTCACTCATATATTAATGTCTTTGTAACTTCAGTAAACCACTACCTCACTCATTTCTTTCATTCATCACGGTTCAGTAAACTAAGTGATACATGAACCAGTTTAATCATTATAATAACGTAGGATTGCAACTCTTTGAAACTGTAGGTGGCTCTTAAAAGAGCCGTTGTGTTTGGGTGTGCTGGTCTCAGGTCAGTCTTGTCACAAGTTAGACACTTCTATTATTGTTTGTTTGGTGGCTCATCTAAACTCTCCTGTCATTTCAGATCCCGCTTTCCTCCAGGCCCTTGTAATCAGCTCATTTCCCTCACCTGGTCTCCTCAGCCCTTCCCCTCACCTGGTCTCCTCAGCCCTTCCCCTCACCTGGTCTCCTCAGCCCTTCCCCTCACCTGGTCTCCTCAGCCCTTCCCCTCATCTGGTCTCCTCAGCCCTTCCCCTCACCTGGTCTCCTCAGCCCTTCCCCTCACCTGGTCTCCTCAGCCCTTCCCCTCACCTGGTCTCCTCAGCCCTTCCCCTCACCCGGTCTCCTCAGCCCTTCCCCTCACCTGTTACTCATTCCCTCATCACTCCACAGTATTTATACCACCTCATTATCACTTGTCCTTTGCCAGATTGTCTTGTCGTTTCCGCCAAGCTCTCCAGTGAGTGTTGTGCTCTAGTCCCGAGTTTTGTCCTGCCCAGTTTTTGATTCCTGCCTGCCTGACGGATTTACTGGTTTTGACCCTGCCTGTCCTTGACCTGGAATAAACTGAACATTACTATACTGGTTATATCTGAGTCGTGCTATTGGGTTCTGATCTGTACCTGTGATCGTGACAGTCTAAGCCAGGCATCCTCAAACTACGGACTCCGGTCCGGATCCGGACCGAACCACCACTGTCTCCGGACTCTGAGCAAATTATACTTTTCATATTTATTATCTCTCTGTATTATATGTGAGACATCGCCACAACGCATTTGCAACGAGTCAAAATTCTCCGCTATGTCCACAGCGCTCTGCATGTCTGACTGTTCCACTGTGTTCCACCTGTGTGTGTCAACGAATGTCCAATCACATTCAGTAGCAAGTCAGCGTTTTTTCCCCCAACCAACAGTCTGCCAATCAGAGACACAGGAGGGCGGGTCTTCGCGGAATGAAAATGCGTATGTCGTCTCTTTCAACCTGTCTGAGTCAGCGCGGGAGTTATAATAACAAATAAATAAAGTCAGAGCGAGAGTTGAAAGCGCATCTAGTTGCATGTAGCTATACTTAGGCCCATTCCCAAACCGCCCCCTACACCCTACCCCTACACCCTACCCCTCCGTTTGCGCGTTCACGCGGAGGGTCCGCCACATTGAGGGCTGGTCCAAAGCAATCAGGGCGGAGGCGTAGTGGGTTATAAAAGCCTCCGACAGCGAGTTTGCATGGATGCAGGCTTGATAATCTCACTCCACAGGTGTGCAACCGTTTTTCGGGCATGGAGGGAACAACGTCATACAAATGTGAGTTCCATGTGGTTATTTTTTTAAACGATAAATAATACGTTGCCTTAACTAATACATGCCTTTGTGAACATGTATTTATAAATCTACATGTGTTAATTTGATTTGCCAAGATTACATTAGATTTTTATTTTGAAGATGTACAAATCTAAATCGGAATCAAACTAACAACACATGTGTCAATTCATGGATCCATTCACTTGCGAAATCGGTTTAAACTTAAGTGTGATTTGTAATTTCAGGGACTGTGGTAAAAACCAAGGGACTTATTGCTTTAAGAATGGAAAAGGATGACCTGTTCTGCAAAAAACGCAATGCTGCCAAAGAAGCATGGGAGTGAGTTATGCACTCAATTCATATTTTGTGCAATGAAAGTAATGAATGTGCACTGTGGGTCATTGCCTCAACACCAATATATATTGTTTAAATATTCTATGATAACAGGTCAATCATTAAGGAACTGGACCTTGGGCAACATGTGTCTCACAAACAGGCCTCCAAGAAATGGGAAAACCTAAAAAAGAAATACAAGGTCAATGGTGTATTGTTATTGTAAAACATGTTTGTTTTTGAAAAAGCTGAAAAAGCTGAACAAAGAAATTTCTAACATGCATTTGTTTGCAATAGGAACTTAAAAGGCCAAGGACTGGAACAGGGACTGATCAGGGGGAAGAAACCCCTGCCACATGGCCCTTCTTCATGGCCATGGATGAGGCCATAGGTGCAAGGCCTTCAATTAGTCCTCCTGTCCTTGTTGCCTCAGCCTTGGCAAACCCCACAATCCTCTTTGATCCGGAGGCTGCTTCCTGCTCCTCTTCCTTCCCCCCCCCCAAATGTGGCTGATGATCCAGACCCCTCACCACCCTCATCACTGTCTGAGGCTGGAACCACCCAGCAGCCCCCCCCCCAAAAGAAAAGGTGCTATGGGAGTGCTGGAGTGCCTAGAACGCGAGGCAGAAAAAAAAGACGAACGCCACAGACAAATAATGCAGCACTCAGATACATTTCTAACCCTGTTGGAAAAAATGGTCGACAAAATGTGATTTATTTCCCCCCCCCCACCATTGGCCATTTCTATGTTGATTATTGATGTTACTTTAAAGACTTGTTTTTGTTCGCTTGTATTATTTATTTGGAAGACAATAAACCTAATTTAACGTACTGTCCTTCATGTCTTCAATATTGTATGGGATATAGTAAATACAGGTAGACGGGTGATGAAGGTGACATAGCGTTTGCTTGATTGTTAGATGGCTACATTGTTCTGTGTGGGTTTCATAATGTAGAAGGAAAGGTTGTGCACAAAGTAATGGTGTGCACGGAACTAAAGTGTTTTTTCCAAAGTCTGAAGATTAACCCTGAATATCAGCATCTTAAATAAAGATGTGTGCGCTTCATAGGTATAAGGCATTAAAATATACATGCCATTTACGGTCTTAATTGCTCATGTCAAACCATTTGCAGAGTTTCACTCAAAAACAAAAGTGATTGTATTCGAAGACCTGTGTTCATGTTGTGAACCTTTGCTCTGTGCTCGTGATTGAATGATCCAAGAGGTAAGGACATTTGTCTCTAATTTGGGATTATGCAGAAAGACAATTCAGGAAAACCAAGTTTAAAATCAACGGTGCACAGGTTTATTTTATTTCACCTCTTTTCTCTAAAGTGAGAAGTGGAGCTCACTAAAACAAACACAATTAAATCAGGTATGTGTGCACATCATTTCAAAAACACAAGTTAACAGACAACCACGTTTTGCCAAAAAACCCCACAAAAAAACAAAGTTCATTAGATGTAATCGTGCTCTCTCAGGTGTGGTGCCATTTGGACAGGAGCAGAGAGTTGTGCAGCAATCCTGTTCCTTAGGTGGTGTCCAGGACTTTCCTGTCCACATGCTGCGGCAGGGGGAGGACTCTGGTCCCCATCTTCAGGGGGGAAGGCTTCAGCATCCTCAAGGACATCGTTCATGTCTATGCACAGATTGTGCAGAAATGCACAACATGCAATGATGTCAGGGGCAAAGCTTGGACTGACCTCCAGCGCTTTGAAAAGGGTGGCCCTCCAGCGAGCCTTCATCCTTCCAAATGCTCTTTCCACCACAGACCGAGCCCTGGCATGATGCCTGTTGAATCTGGCCTGCACCTGGCCGCGAGGGACCTTGTAGGGTGTGAGTAATCCCACTGGTTTTTCCAGGCAGGGATAACCACCGTCCCCAAGGAGGAACCAACCAGCTGGGGGAAACAGTGCCTGGCAGAAGATGGGGCTGTTTCGCAGTACTCTGGCATCATGAACGGAGCCTGGATAGCCGATGAAGACATCCAGGAATCTCCCAGTTGAGTCCCAGATGGCCTGCATCTGGATGGAAGGAAACAGCTTGTAATTGATGTACTCCTTGTGGTACTCGTTTCCTGGAGGTTTGATGCGAATATGGCATCCATCAATCGCACCAGCAGCACGGTGAAATGCAGGACTCTTTGCAAGCTGACAGAAGCCATCTGCAATCTCTGGCAGCTCATCTGCGGTTGGCAGGGAAATGAGTGTCTTCAGGTTGGCCTTTATCTTCCCGGTGACGTGTTTGATGATCCTGTGGACCGTCGATTTGGGAATCCCGAATGCTGAACCCACCACAGAGAGCGATAGTCCATGGGCCAAGCTGTAGAGGAGAACAAGCACCTCGATGTCTTGTCCCCATCCGTGGTCCTTTGGGGAGGAAAGCATCTGCACTAAATACACCACACTAGATCGCTTAACTCTAAAGTCCTTCTTTAGACAGGCTTCAGGGTTGGCATACACGGTGAGAATTGGGGCAGTAGCATTGAGCTGCATGGAAAGACCTTTGCCCCCCTGTAAAAGACAAACACAGGACACAGTATTGTTCAATAACCATAACCAACCACACACACACACACACACACACACACACACACACACACACACACACACAGCTCTGTAAACAATTCTGAGAGCAAGTCAAATTAACCTTTCCTTTTTTATTCTATAAACTACTGACAACATTTCTCTGTGTTGGAATTCTACAGACACTGTACAGATATATACGTATAGCTTATAAGGAAAGACTAAATGAATGTATATCACAATATATCTAAATATCTATTTGTATTACACATACAAAGTTCATAGGCTACTCTATAATAAATAAAGTGAAGATAATTGTTGAATTAGCAATATTGAAATGTTTACCTGCCACTGGCACATCGCTAAAATGCGCCTCAACCTTCTGCGCCTTCTGTTGGATCTTGCCATTGCACCCGCTAACAGGCGACGGATAGCAACGCAGGTCAATGCAGCCGATAGATGTGGGTTGGACACCATGACGTCTGGTTCCTGCGGAGAGAGGGGAGGCCGTCCCAAAGCTTGCCGCTGTATTTATACCCTTAACCCTTAATGGAGGGAACTTCATTCAGCTGTGAGTGTGCCTACAGACGGAGTTCACTCCGTCACGGAGGAGGACGGTCCAGAGAGAGTGGTTTGGGATTGGGCCTTAGTTTCAGCTGTAGCTAGTAAAGCTGGAAAAATTGCATGTTCAAAGATGACCAATAAAAGAAAAGTCGACAGTGAAAACCGGCAATTCAAAGATGAGTGGACTGAAAAATATGCGTTCATCCTCCCTCCAGCGAGCACCAAACCAATGTGCCTAATATGCCAAGAAACGGTAGCTCTTGTGAAGAGTGGCAATTTGAAACGGCATTATGAAACCAAACACGATTATTTTGAAGCGACCTTCCCTCAGAATTCAGCGGTAATAACCACAAAAACAAATGGGATGAAATCCTCATATCAAGCTGCAAGCAGGATTCTTGTAACATCTATGTCACAACGAGAAAAGGCAACTGAGACCTCACTCAGAGTGGCATGGGTGTTGGCTAAACACAAGAAGCCATTCTCTGATGCAGAAATAATTAAAGAATGCATGACTGAAGTGATTGAGACCTTGTTTGAAGGCAAACAAAAAGAGGAAATAACAGCTAAAATCAAGCAAATCCCCCTCTCAGATTCCACAGCAACCAGAAGAACATAAATACTGGCTGGTGATTTGATTAATCAGCTTTGTGATGGAATCAAACATGCACAGTGCATTTCCTTAGCTGTGGGTGAGTCCACTGACACACTGACAATGCTCAGTTCCTGATGTTTGTGCGATTTTATGATGAGGCAAAGGGGGAGTTTGTTGAAGATGTGTTGGGCCTGAGGAACCTCAGTGGACACACAAGGGGGCAAGACATTTATAAAGCAATAATGGGAATGCTGAATGAAAGAGGGATAGATCTAAAGAAAGTGGTGTCAATTGCTACTGATGGAGCTCCAGCCATGATGGGGAGAGAGAGAGGACTGGTTCAGCGCCTGAAAGATCACCACCCTGACCTGATCTCATACCACTGCATAATCCACCAGTCTGTCCTTTGTGCAAATCTTGTAGAAGTGTACTCTGAAATCATGGCAACAGTGATGAGACTCATAAACTTTTTGAGAGCATCATCTTCACTGCAGCATCGCTTGCTGCGCACATTCCTGACAGAGGTCAATGCCACTTTTGATTCGTTCGGAGTTCTCTTCATCATAGTTGAATCTTCAAAACTCTAAATCTATCTAACTATCTCTAAATTCTCAATGTTTGTCCGTCACTTTACTTCAATCGCAGTCTCCCGCAGCCTCTCTTCGTCTCCCGCCGCCTGTCTTCATATATCTTCGTCTCTCTCCATTTCCCGCCGTCTCTCTTCGGTTCCCGCCGTCCCTCTTCGGTTCCCGCCGTCCCTCTTCGTCTCTTTTCGTCTTGTTTCGTATCACTCCGTTTAACTGATTACATCACCCCCTCCCTGGTAAATACATCCTGTTGAGCAGAATCTACAGTTTCCAGTATTTTCCGTTTCGTAAAATGATAAAATACGGCGAAGATACTAAAATATGTGCTTCCATTATTCATACTTCTGAAATATATCTGTATTAACTTTATATCATCGTATGTCCGTGTTTATTGGGTCTTTTTGCATGAAACAAAGACTGGCATATAGTTTCAAGCCAGTACTTTCGACAGAAATACACATATACATCCTGTTGAGCAGGATCTACAGTTTCCAGTATTTTCCGTTTCGTAAAATGATCAAATACGGCGAAGATATGTGCTTCCATTTTTCATACTTTTGAAATGTATTAACTTTATATCATCGTATCTCCGTGTTTACTGGGTCTTTTTGCATGAAACAAAGACTGGGGTATAGTTTCAAGCCAGTACTTTCGACAGAAACACACGGCAATGTTGTCCGGACTGTTGTTTTTATGCGGTACCGGCTTGAACAGGTCATGTGATCTGATCACGCCGGCGTGACGGTCAACTCCAAAGGGTTAATATTAAATACATATGAGTATTTTTACAACTTGTATTTAGAAATACTCTGTTGTAATTATTGATGCATAGGCCTACATGTGTTCATCCATTCAATGTGGCATCTGCTATAATGGGGTTAATGTATGATATTACTTAATAATACAATACATTCTAATATATGATATGATAATTACATTTTAGTTGTATTCATTTCTTATTTCATAGTTTCTCATTATTATTATTTTTATCGCTCATCTTATTTTTGATTTTATTAATCTGTGTGAATCTGTGCTGTCCTGTTTTTCACTCTCACCCTGTTGCTGTTTGAACTACTGAATTTCCCCACGGGATTAATAAAGGTCCATCTTATCTTATCTTAATGTATAAGTTGATTTACTTCAATCTACTGTACTGTGTAAAAACACCCCAACACTATTACAAGAAATATACTGCATAAAGCAAACGATATACTTTATTTGATCTAAAATATTGATGTTTCTACAACACCAAGTTGTCTTTGTGTATTTTGTGAATGAAGCGCCATCTCATGGTTAAATCCTGTAATTGAACAAATGGGGAAATTGGGCAACGCCCTCTATCAATTTGGCAACACCCCCAGCCACTGGCATCCGCTGGGCTTTTGACTCGGACACACCCATTTGAGTCTGATCTGGAGTGCTACATCTGTAACAGCACCGTGCGTTCATGACAGCATGGTAATGATTTGTTATTATGATGGATTTGATATTAACGAGGCGGCAGTTAGCAGCTAGCTAGTAATTATGCTAATGTGAACATCAATCGTTATGTACGATTGATGAACGAATGTTTTTAATAAGGGTTATACAAAGGTTCATACTGGGTTGTTTATTTAGTTTAAAAAAAATTATCCAACGTGTTACAGACCACTCTTTCCAAATGTAAATCAATGGGAAAAAGTGTTTCCGGGCCCAGCAACCTAAAGGAAGTGTAGTACCGCCATGTGGCCAGCAAGAATATTCTCATCAGACTCCGGCGCACTTCCTGGGGGCTTGGGTATGTCTCGTCTGAAAGGAGTGCTGACAGAGAGCACCGGAACGCCCCTCCAGCCCTTCAAATATTGCAGTACCCATAAGGAGCCGTACACATGTCACAGTGTTTGTGTGGCTGTGTCTTTAGTTGTAAGCACAGTGGCGATCTGTTGTTATTAGCATCTGGTTAGCTAGCTATGCTAACAAATGTAAAGAGCTTTTCTATAACCAGGTGGAAGAGAGCTCTCTCCTGAGAGGCTCACCTTGATATGATCATTATAGTTATTAATGAGACTAAATGAAAAACAGGTATAAAATACGATATGACAGTAACAAAAAAGTTATTAAAAAGAACAAGAATAGAGTTTAAAAGGGGAGTGATTTGTAAAATATCCAAAAAGAAAAATATGCTTACAGTTCTGTTTCATATGGGTGTTGAGAGATGTACCCATAGATCTCTTAATGTTGCTCTCAAAGTGCACCAGATTGATGCTTTTAACTTCAATATTTGCCTGCCCCCGGACCCCCCTAGAGGAGGTTAGGTTCCCCCCCACTTAAATCATGTTCACATGGATAGGATACTAAATACATTTGCACACATCTTGTGTCCATATCTTTTTGTTTTGGTGGTCATGCCACAATCGTGCACGTGCATGCATACGTGAGTCATGGTGAGATATCTGGATTAAGAGGTTGCTTTTTCTTTGCACAGCATGAAAGAAAGGCCAAATGAATGGGCTGTGATTTTAGTTTTTTTTCGCAGAGGTTGAGTCCAATAATTTGTACGGCCCTCGGAGGATCCCCCCCACCCCTGCTGTAAATAATAATAAAAACCCTTGATTTATAACTTAACATCTCTGTCTCCTATTGATCTGAGTATATTATACAGAATAGCCAGTTAATTGAAGCATTATAGCACAGGCCTTTGTCAGATGGTATATTACGCTGTTTTTTTCCTGCTTCGAATAGTTCTCTCTTTTTTCACCATACCTTTGTTTGCATCACTGTAACCAATGAGCACCTGCATGTGTATGAGAATAGCCCTGACTCCATGTCAGCCCAGATTTACAAACTACTGGCAGGACAAGCTCGAGCTCAATTCTCACACTAAATTTAAAAAAAGTGAGTGAGGGACTGCAATATAAGAGGGAAAGAAAGAGAAACTTTAAAATGGTTCAATTGTTATGATGTTAAGACTGATATTGTTCTATAATCGGCTGAAACTGTTAAGTCATGATGTGAAACGGTTAACAAAGAAAAAGGGACACTCAAGCTGCTGCTACACTTTATTTTATTTATCTAAAATTAAACACTTTTAAGATGCACATATTTTCAAAAGCTATTTTATTTATTTTCTCTATTTTATTTTTAAATGCAGCCCGAGAGGAACATTACACATATCCACAGTACTTACTGTATATCTGTTTTGTTCAATGCTAATTGACAATAAATATTGTTGTTTTTGAATTGTACTTTCTTTATTTGATTGGCAGTCAGTTGTTGATTACATGCAGACGTTGATAAAGCTACAGGCTACTTCAATACATATCACATTAATTCATGAAGCAAGTTAGACATTTTGATGTTCCGGACCTTTGCATGGGGACATGTTCTATAACTGGACCTCGTTGAATTTTAGTTGAAGACCCCTGTATTATATAAACCGTATTCGTACAATGAGCGACATCGAGTGACGGATTTTGGAACATTAATTTGATATTTCTCATGGCAGTTAGACTCTAGACTCTAGAGACAAACCAGGGGACTATATTTTTATTTGTAATCTGTGTCTGTCTATGTGGTGTAGTATTTGATCCAATATTACATTTGGTTTATATATTAGTCACTTTCTTATGAAATGTCAGTTTTTAGGCCTTGATTTGAACATTCAATTCTGAAAATAATAAATCAACCATTTAATGATGATTAATGATTAATTTTTCTTTAATCCTGACGTGACTAGAGTAGATAGTAATTAAGTAAGTCAATCTGTATAGGAAGAGGAGTTAAGGGGTAGAGGAGAAAAGGTTATGGTATAATTACAGAGCCTGTCAATTTATGAATTGAGGAAATCAAAGTTAGTCTGTTAACCAGTTTAGCCCAAAGCCAGTTTTTCAGGTCTCAGGCTCGAAAATGACATTCCCAGAACAAATGACCATATCTTCCCTTCTTAAAGGGTTAAATTAATAATCATTTTCTCAAAGTAATGATAAACCTGTGAGTTGGATGTAGAAAAGTCAGAATCAATATAGATGTTTTTATTTTAAATAAAATTCAGATTGAACATAGTAAAAAACTGTAAATGATAGTGTCCGTCCAAAGATTCTTTTTTACTTACAGTGAAAACTAACCTTGGATGATCTGTTAGTAGACTAAAAGCTTTAGGAATCCAAATTACAACATATAATAAGTACCCTGTATAAAGATTGATGCAAAACAAGTGACATTTGACCTTTTTAGACAGATTTGGGGCCATTTGGATGGATTTTCCTTATCTCTGGCCCCCCTTGTTCGATTTTGACATGTGACATCTCTTTCTGACCGTTCGAGCCAATATAATCGAAGGGGAATCGTCCCGCACACACTCATGTTAAAAAAATAAAATGGCGTCTTCGCGCAAAAAGATTTGCTCCATAGTGAAGCTGTCTCTAGGTCTGACATCTCAAAACCAAAAAGCAGATTTATTGCTCATGGATTATCAGAAATCATTCAAAGTGACACAGTCACATTGGATTAACCTATGGATTAATTTCAGCATCATTTTTGTTTATCGTTTTAATGCCATTGAAGATCATTTTTGACCAGACTATCACACAGGTGAGCCATTTTGCCATTTCTGACTAACTAGCTCCATATGTTTTGATGTGTGTTCTTGTTATTATCTCCGAGAGTTCGTATGATTGAGTGATAATGAGGATAACCATCGATTCTGTATCCCCTCACGATGTTAAACGATGGGTTGAGATGTGCAGCAAAGATAAATAATAAGGTTTTGTGAGTGAACTTCGGTGCAGTCATCTCTTAGCATTTTTCGCTCCTTGCTAATTCAGAGGCTCAGCGTTAGCATTGTGGGTTTTTTTTAGATTTTTATTTTTAAATGATCAGTTAGATGAGTTTTTTTCCATTACATGGATATAAAACATTAATAGTTTATTAAATGAACATGCCCTCAGACACTGTTTTCTGCAAGATGTTGCAGGAGGACCCCGGAACCGGGGTCTCTCGGGCTTAACAGGTTAACCGTGCAGCCATCTAATAATGTAAGATCTGTTATTAAAGATCAGAGGAAAATAACAGAATGAGAGGGGTAAATCCGGAATAAAAATAAAGAAGAAAAGAGATTGTAGAGCAGTGAGAAGTAAAAAAACTTGGCGTCTCAATTCATTACATTGCCAGTATTTTTTGTTGTTGTGAGGAAAAATAATCGCCCCCTCTGATTTTTTAACAGCCCCCTCAGTCATTTCGTCCTGGAGCCGGGCCTGGGTTGGACACATCGAGACATTTCTGTTCCTCATGGAACATCGACAAACAGGATGTGGGGGACCTATCATGCAAAATGCACTTTGTGATATCTTTTATACATAAATATGTGTCCCCAGTGCGTTGGGGAACTCACGCAGCGTCAGAAAATAAAACCCTCTCTCTTTTCCTCCGTACCCAAATCTTTTAAAAACAGAGGTACAACGAGCGGATACAGATTTGCTGCCGATCTGACGTCACATCAGCAGCGGACCCACAGAAAATTGCTATCAGAAACAATGCCTGACATGTTTTGGACGTAATCTCGTCTTTGTTTACATTAGCAAGCCTCGCTAACACTCAGAGCTAACGTAGGGTGTAGGGGGCGGTCTGGGAATGGGCCGTGCTCTTCAGTACAGGTTAGCTCTGAGTGTTAGTGAGGCTTGCTAATGTAAACAAAGATGAGATTACGTCCAAAACACTCCGTTTGCGTGTTCATGCGGAGGGTCCGCCATATTGAGGGCTGTTCCAAACCAACGAGTGTGGAGCGGTGTGGAGGGGGAGTGGGCTATCAAGCCCTCAAAACAGCGAGTCTGCAGCGGTGCTGACTTGAGACCGGTCTCTACCTGACCGGAGTCACGCTGTGTGTGTCCGTCAGGAAACACGCTGTTTACAAGTAGTTCCAGCAAACATCCACTGCTAAACTGTGACGTTAACAACCTCATGATAACCTCATATGTTTTTAACTTAGGATCATACCTGTGTTTAGTCTAGAAAAAGGTAAATGTGTGCATTTTATTATAAAGTTGTGTATATTTACAGACTGTTGCAAAAACTATGAAGCTTATAAACATCAGGTTTAAAACTAAAAGAGTTTTGAAACACAATGAAAGATGTTTGGAATTTTATTTGAGTTATAAATTTACATTTTTTGTCTAAGAGACGCTGATTTCAAACCGTTGTTACATTCAGGCCGTTTCTCAATCGCGAGGATGCTGGCTTGGTAGTCGCGTACTTCCAAGTCACTTCCTTCAGAAACGAAGCCAGTATGCTTCCAAGCCACGGCTTCGGAAAACGAAGAAGAATGGAACAGACTAACAAGTGTGCCACTCTCGAGTCTCTAACAGTTTCAACATAAACCGTACCGAAAATAAATACCTCACGATGTCTATCTAATTATGAACTTGCTTTACTTTCATGGAACACATTTTTGGTGATAACAAACAGATGTAACAAAGTCACATATGTACTACTCCATACTTAAATTTAAATGTGTGCTGCGTCGGTTTAGCCATTCTCCACAAGAGTTTTTGAAATTGATCCGTGCGCAAAGCATTGTGGGGATTTTAAGGACGTGAAGTCTACCCATGTGCAGCCTCGAAACTTCCCCCAAACCAAGGACGCGGCCTCGGTGGAATTCCAAGTATGCTGGAGATTGGAACAGTCCTTCGGCAGCACTGAATGACGTAGTATCCTTGAAATATTGGCTTGGAAGCCAGTATCCTCGAGATTGAGAAACGGCCACAGTTACGGCATTTCCTGTTTGTGCCGGAGAGAGGGGGGGGCCGTCCCAAAGCTTGCTGCTGTATTTACTCCCTCCATCTGACAGGAGGGAGCCTCGTTGAGCTGCGAGTGTGGCTACAGACGGAGTTCACTCCGTCACAGAGGGGTAGGATCGAAGGAGTGGTTTGGGATTGGGCCCACATGTTTAAAAAGCAGGACATAAAAAAAGGAACTCACCTTGTGATAAACCCGCAAGAGAAAATGCATTTAAGCTCCATACTGTTTCAGAAATAATCTTTGATGTGGTTTAGAACAGGGTGGCGTTTTATCACAGCAGAATTTAACTTTATCTCTGGTAGAATTCTGATCAGGCATTATCTCCACCGCCTCCTCTTTTCTTTTTTTTCAAGCTACTGTAAGGATGTGTTTGTGTCCGGGGAGAGGCTACAGGTGGTCTCACAGTACAAATACCTGGGGGTCTTAATTGATTCAAGACTCAATTTTAAGGCTCAGGTGAAAAAGGTTTGCAACAGGGTCAAATTCAGTCTGTTCAATTTGAGGTTTACCCGGAACTGCATGTCAACAGAGGCGGCTCTGATGTACATGCACTCTATGGTTCTATCTCATATCACATACTGCTTAACAACCTGGTCACATGCCTGTACAACCACTCTTAAACCCCTGGAATCATTATACAAACAAACACTTAAAATAGTAGATAAGAAGTCAGTTTATTCTCATCATTGCCCAATACTCACAAAATATAACTTGTTGAGCTGGGAAAATGTAATGAGATATGCAAATGCTTGCCTCATGTACAAAATAATACATGGCCTTACCTCAGTATACATTAAAATGCCAGAACCTATGAAATAAGGTGGGAGACATGCATGCACGTTTTGGCGATATTTCTTTTTTTAATAAAACGGTAATCTTTTAGTTTATTCACGTATTCTTACTGACACTTATTTGAGCTCATAGAGATAAACCTCCCTGAGGCAAACAACTCCGTCCAAACCTTCCGGATCATGTGAAATCCTCTGACTTCTTGAACCCAACTGTTGAAAATATCACAGAATCCGGACCAGGTCCATGCAGGACGGCCCGCAGCAGGACCAGATTCCACAACAGAGGCCGTGAGCTGTTCCCCTCGTAAGCCTCTTAGCGGCTGTAAGTCTGCCTGCAGCCCCAAGGCTTTGATCAGGATCATCTAATCCTCCGTGGAAGAGGTCAGCTCGTCTTTGGCTCTCACAGGTTTGACACGCTGCCAGGCGTCCACAAACACGGAACGGACGGAAACCTTGGACAGCATGGAGGAGCTTCTTTTACCCAATGCGGAGGAAGAGGCGCGCTCCGACCACAGCATGTACGTTACGGGAGACGCGGGAAGGACGATGGGGGACCGGGTGAAGACTGGCCTCAAGAAATCGCTGAACCTCCTAAATGCCGTGAAGGATTTCCTGGTGAGGAACGGGCTGCTGACACTGTCGGTGGTGGCCGTGGTCTGCGGCTGCACCATGGGCTTCCTGCTGAGGGGAACCCAGCTGTCCACACAGGTAGGACCACAGGCTGGGCGGGAGCCGTGTCTGCACCTCTCTTATTAATACTTCATTTTAATGTCCAATTGAACATTTATTTTTAACTTTATATGGTTGTTCAATTATTTTATTTTAAGTTTTATCACACAACATGAAGGTTTGATGGTGACTCAAAACCTGAACCCTTACATTTTTGTTTGCTTAAAGGTTGAGGTTGTTAACTAGTTTTTATTGACTCAAATTAGCTAGTTTTATTATAGAAGCAAGTTTCAGTAAGTCTGCAGTTTGTTAATAGCTACATTTTTTAAAGACCGAGCTAAAAAGTATGCTTAGCAGCTGCACACTTTAAGCTAAGCTTTAAATGAAGCAGCTGAAACTGCTAATGTGTGATTAGCTTCCCCGGTCCTGTTGCTACACTATGAGCTAATGCTTCGATGCTTTTGATCAGGTTTCCCTGATGGATGACAATTAGTTTACTGGCTAAATAAAAATAATTGGTTAGCAATTTAAACAGTTTATTTAAAGATGGCTTACTGCACATGTTAGTAGCTT
Source organism: Champsocephalus esox (assembly GCA_036324585.1). NCBI lineage: Eukaryota > Metazoa > Chordata > Actinopteri > Perciformes > Channichthyidae > Champsocephalus > Champsocephalus esox. The sequence goes on from CM070484.1 coordinate 1,549,826, forward strand.
AAATGGTTTAGGTTAGCTTAGAAGAACATAACGTAAATTGTCCAGTCAAGCTCAAGCCTAAGCAGGGATCTAAATATGAAAAAGGGGGCTTTGTAAATGTTCTAAAATGCATTCAGCATGTTTTTCAGAGCTCAAGGATTCACACACTGGGTTTAAATATAAAGTCCTCTTTAAATTCACCCACTGCTTCTCTGATATCCCACATCTTGTTAGAGAGCATTACGACATCACCTTGTACTTACCATTTGGCTTTTGATAAAAATAAATGAATAATAATTGCAATAGAAAAACAAGTTGTGTGATAAGACGACATGTAGTTGCGGCTCTAAAACCAGTACAAAGAAATCAAGTAATGATACATTTAACAGACTTTCTATATTAATATAATAAGAATAAACTTTATTGTCATTGCGCAGAGTACAAGTACAAGACAACACTAAGCAGTAAGCATCAGAAGTACAGAAGAAGCAGTAAATTGCAATGATGTCTATTATCATATTCATATATATATATATATATACTATCGACAGATATTAACAAACTGAAGTATTTACACAAGCATAGGTATACACATTATAATCAGCAGTATAGAAAAGTAATACACTATAAAACATTTATAAATAAAGACAGTATAAAGTGCTTATGTGTTTTTCATTTTGAGTTTTTGCTTATGTGCTCTTGTATGTTCTTTAAAGTCATCAACCGGCAGATGAAAATTAGCCTCTATGGTTAAATCTGGCACTTCTTAAATAAATGCATTCAAGTTCTATAGAAAGAATAGCATAGACAATATTGCTGTTTGGACAGTTTTATAAATACAGATAATAGGTACAACTCATGTGCAAAAGACTCTAGTCTTTTAAATAGCATACCATGTATTATAAGTGAAAGTTATAAATAGTGCAGTTTCACTGGGAACTGTCTTTCCAGGAACAATGTATCTGTCTCAGCAGCGGCTGAACGTAGAGACACAAACATGGAGGTCACATGATCACTTAGAGCAGGGGTGCCCAACCTTTTTTAAACCGAGAGCTACTTTTAAAGTTGCCAGTGTGCCGAGATCTACCAGTCCAAATAGAGAGGCGTAGCCATTACTGACAGCCTACTACCAGGTAAATACACACTTCTACTTGTATAAAACTGACCTTTGTACGATTAATACTTCATAAAATACTGCAGATCCTTTATCTTACCTCTTTCTAATCTACACACATACAAGTATTTAACTGAAGTTACACAACAGTGTTGTTGATACAGAGTTGGAGTGTATTCTCACGTCACTACAGTGGGTAATGTTTTCAGGAAACATTGAACAGTGCTGCCACATATGACACAGAAAAAAAGAAAAGACTCTGAACCCTTTCTTTGCCATTATATACAAATAGTGTTGCTACAAAAGTATAAATGAGGCTTAATAATAAGACGACTCAGATCTGAAGCTACACAGGAATCTGCTACAACAGTGCAATAAAAATGACAACATTTATAGAATAAAACCCTTTTTTTGTTGCATTTTAGTAGATTATAAAAATAAATGCCTTTAAAATAGGATGCAAGCAACTAGTGTTGCTCCGATCAGACGAGATCTCAGATCGAGATCGGCCGATACTCACTCTCTACCGATCGATCGGTGCTCTCTAAACATGCCGATCGCGAGAGCCGATCGCATGACGTAAAATACATGACACTTTTCTCTGTATGCGGCAAAACAAGCTCGTCAAAATGGCTTCACCGGTCTGGCATTATTTCAAGGTGTCCGAAAGAGACAGTAAAATAGTGGTATGCAACGTGTGTGAAGCAGAAATCCTGCAGCTCCGCCCGCCGGACCGGTGAGCGCAGCGAAACACACACACAGGGAGAACCAGACCGCAGTTAATTTCCTCATATTCCAAACGAGAAATTACGGTAGCAAATCACCCGGTTCTTTACAACCAGAACTGTTAACGGGATACAAACCGGAGGAACCAGGCATGGAGAGAGGTGGCAGAGACTTTTCAAGATTTTTGAAAAGCTGCTGTGTGGACGTACCGTAACGGAGCATCCACACTACAGCTCCAAAAATAGCTTGGAGCTGGGCGTGTCTGGAGTTTGGGGATTTTATTCAAGCAACACGACCAACAACCAATCACATGAATCTCCCGCCCCCGACATACAGAGCAAAAACCCCCGGGGATTTTATGCGAGCAATATATATATAAACTCCCCAAACCGTTGAAAACCTACCAGTTTCCCCCACTGTCTCTGCCACCTCCCTCCATGCCTGGTTCCTCCGGTTTGTATCCCGGTAGGTGAAGAGGGTCTGGTCATACAAAACCGGGTGATTTTCTACGGCGATAGTTAGTTTCTCCTCCGACTTTTTTTGAAATATAGAAATGAACGGCGGGATATCTCTCCCAGCTTAGACGCGGTTTGATTGGCTACGGCTTCAGCTGTCAGATTTTGGGAAACGGGATTTGATTGGCTGGCGCTGGCTACTCCGGCGTCTCAGGCGTCCCAGGCGTCCCAGGCGACTAGAAGTTGAACAATGTTCAACTTCTGTCGCCTCAGACGCCTGAGACGCCTCGCTCTGCTACCCACAATTCAGTTCGGCGAAAAAGCGCGGCTATGTGACGTCACCCCATTGAAAGTGAATGGGCAGAGTGGAGCAGCTTGGAGCTTTCGACGCTCTCGACGCTGTAGTGTAGACGGGCCGTAACTCTGACGGAGCGTCCACACAGCAGCTTTTCAAAAATCTTGAAAATCTTGGAGCTGGGCGTGTCTGACAGTTTGGGGATTTTTTACGAGCAATGCGACCAACAACCAATCACATGAATCTCCCGCCCCCGACATACAAAGCAAAAAACCCTGGGGATTTTATGCGAGCAATATATATATATATATATATAAACTCCGCAAACAGGTGATAACCTACCAGTTTCCCCCACTGTCTCTGCCACCTCCCTCCATGCCTGGTTCCTCCGGTTTGTGTCCCGTTAATAGTTCTGCTCGTAAAGAACCGGGTGATTTGCTACCGTAATTTCTCATTTGGAATATGAGGAAATGAACTGCGGTCTGGTTCTCCCTGCTTACACGCGGTTTGATTGGCTAGCGCTTCTACTGTCAGATTTGCATAAACGTGTTTGATTGGCTGACGCTTCCAGCTCAGCTTCAAAAGTTGAACATTGCTCAACTTTGGAATCCTGGAAATCCTGGAAATCTTCGCTTCGCTCCCCCACAATGCAGTTCGGCGAAAAGCGAGGCAAAGTGACGTCATCCCCATTCAAAGTCAATGGGGAGAGAAGCGTTGGAAGATTCTTCTAAAGCTGCTGTGTGGACGTACCGTTAGACCTAACACACTTAGCTATTTTATCTACCTCTGGAACAAGCTAAACTAGTTATTATAAATATATGTATTCTTCATTGTCGGGTCACTCATTACTGGATCAGTGAGCTGCATGAGATACTGACAGGCTGTCAGGAGAGAGAGAGAGAGAGAGAGAGAGAGAGAGAGGAGAGAGAGAGAGAGAGAGAGAGAGAGAGGAGAGAGAGAGAGAGAGAGAGAGAGGAGAGGAGAGAGAGAGAGAGAGAGAGAGTGAGAGAGAGAGAGGAGAGAGAGAGAGAGAGAGAGAGAGAGAGAGAGAGAGAGAGCTTCCGCTCATTTCTCTCCAAAGTGAATGTAAACTTGAATAATGTACATCATTTGAATGTAATAATTAAGTTGATTGTTGTTTGTGGAGGCTCCAGTGAATGAGCCCCATTAACTGAGTTTTAAACATCACTTTAAATGGAAGATTTAAAGTGATGTTTAAATCTTCCATTTAGGCCCGCCCACTCGATCGGATCGGTATCGGCCGACACTGATTCCGGCGATCGGCCCCGAAATTGGCGATCGGAGCATTCGTAATTATAATGAATAAGTTCAAACAAACTAAAACTTACAGCTGATTAATAACGGTATCTAACTTGAGTTTTTATTATCTCAAAAACCTGTTGAAATGCTACTGTTATTTTTTTCTGTCCCCAAAAAGTGCATCGCAGCCTCCAGGAAAGCTTCATGTGTTTCGCAAGAACGTGACTGACACAATAAGATGCTATGGTAGCAGCCTTGCTCTTGTTGTTGGGCCTGGTGGAAATGGACTGCTGTGCATTTAGCTGTCCTTTCAGGCCCCTCCCCTTTTGGGAGCGTAGGGCAGAATTAGGAGGGAATTCCGTCTCATAGCGTTTGTGCACTGTATATATAATCAGTAGGGCTGTCAGTCGATTAAAATATTTAATCGCGATTAATCGCATAATTGTCCATAGCTAATCGCGATTAATCGCAAATTAATCGCACATATTTTATCTGTTCTAAATGTTCCTTAGAGGGATATTTTTCAAGTTTGTAATACTCTTATCAACATATGAGTGGACAAATATGCTTTATGCTAATTTTTATTATCATTTGAACAATGACAAATATTCTCATAAATATTAAACACAACAACCTCTGAACATTACAAATATTCGCCTCAATTCAACCTGGAATCTCTCATACAATAATACAATACAAAGTGTGTGTGTGTGTGTGTGTGTGTGTGTGTGTGTGTGTGTGTGTTGGATCGTGTTATCTGTGTTGATTATTCTCGCGTCGAGGAGAGAAGCTTAAAAAGGAGACTAAATTGAGTCTCTGAGATTGTTTCAAATTGGTACTTTAATTAATAAAAAAGCGTGGTAATGTTACAAACAGGATATTGTTCGGACAGAAAAGCAGCTGTCCTCTGGCTCTCGCTAGCGGAGAAAGAGACCGAACCTCTCAGGTTGCGCTGTTTATATATCCTCTGCTGGCTCCTGCCTGCGGGCCGGCTCTCCAGTTTCAATGTCCGTTGTTACGCATATCAGAGGATACAGACATTGTACATTCAATATATATCTAAACACGCCTTTTCTCCTCCTTAACTCTTTCATGACTTTTCATTTAACACATTCTAAACGCTGTAATCAATACTCCTGAAAATACAGGAAATACTTCACAGCAGTTTGGTTTCCGGTCGTTCCGAATGTTGTCACATGCTACGCACATCTGGAAACAATAACGTACTCAAATAAACTGTACCTTATCCAACAATAATAATATCTCGACGTCTATAGTTGTAGTGTTGAAATCAGTAGGTTTCGCTGTGCAACATCATATCGCTGCTAAATTCACCTCTATAGTAAATGGTATATTAGCCTCATGCTAACCGGAGATGAAGGATTTTCAGAATAAAAGCTTAACAACTGGTTGTGCACAAAAACTGGGTTTTCAGTATAAAACAGCATTTAAACGTGGAAGTGTGGTCTGTCGCAAGCGGACGACAGGAGCGGGGCAGTCAGCATCAGCTTGTAGATGGTATTTTAAAGTCGATGCGCTCTGAAACTACGGGGCGGCCGAGGACAAAAAATACACATGCGTTAATCGTGTTAAAAATAATTAGTGGCGTTATTGTAACTTGACAGCCCTAATAATCAGACAACGTCCGTTAAAAAACATTATAACGTAATGAGAGACGTTCTGCAGTAAGGAGGGGCGTTTCACCGACGACAGGTGTTCTTACTTTTATGTAGTTGGCGGAGCATTTTTACTTTACACGACACTGTTCAACACTTAATTCTGCTTCACTCTTTAACTAAACAACCGCGGATGTCTTGAAAGACTCTTTCACTAAAGATCTTTGAAGACATCCGCGTTCTTGTGACACGTAAATACTACGCTTCCTATGTTTTGGTGCGGACTGCGTTCACACCAGCAATTAACTGCTCCAGAGTTCGCAAGCAAGCGTTCCGAGACCACCTATTTTAGCAGACCATAGTCCGGTTGTTTAGTTCACTTCAGAGGTCTCGGACTGCGTTCACACCGACCCAAATGAACCGCACCAAGCGGCTAAACGCACCAGGGTTCGATTCAACCGGACTATAAAAGGCTGGTGTGAATGCGCCGTTATCTCACGTGGGTCTCAAACGGTTTGGTCACAAATTATTCAAAAGATTATTTCCGCGGCACACCTTCATATGATCATTATAGTCTATATGGCAGTACAACAAGAATAGAGTTTAAAAGGGGAGTGATTTGTAAAATATCCATAAAGAAAAAGTAAATCTGTTTACAGTTCTGTTTCATATGGGTGTTGAGACATGTATCCATAGATCTCTTAATGTTGCTCTCAAAGTCCACCAGATTGATGCTTTTAACACTAGAACCGCTCGAGGTCGCTGTATACCTAAAACCGCCAACGGGTAAAATGAACCCGCTATTGATTTTCAAGGACCAATGTTCTTTTATTTATCATACAGAACAGTGAGTTTTGATCGCACATGGATGACATTTATAGCCTATCAATATAATCTGTCGACTCTCAGCTTTTCATATGACATAGTTTGTGCAGATAACATGAAGTATAAAATATCGCTAAGAGTGCTGATTTAAACGCTTGGTGTCAGACTTGTGTTTTGTTTAGGTACAAATCTCTCTCTATATCTATCTATCTATCTATCTATCTATCTATCTATCTATCTATCTATCTATCTATCTATCTATCTATCTATCTATCTATCTATCTATCTATCTATCTATCTATAACTATCTATCAATCTATCTGTAATGTTCTATTCTATGAACATATAATTGTCTATCTAAACAGACGACGCGGACTACTTCTCTCATTCCGAGTGTCCATCTTTATTCAACTGGCACGTAACCTGCATGCATTACGTCCTCAACGTGAGCTCAGTCATCCAAGATCTTGTATTCTCCATGTTACACTATCTATAACTATCTATCTGTCTGTCTATCTCTCTATCCATCTATCAATATATCTATCTATCTATCTATCTATCTATCTATCTATCTATCTATCTATCTATCTATCTATCTATCTATCTATCTATCTATCTATCTATCTCTCTATCTCTCTATCTCTCTCTCTCTCTCTCTCTCTCTCTCTCTCTCTCTATCTATAAGGAACCACAGTAGACAAAAGGCGTTGCTATAGCAACACGTCATGTTTACGCTGCATTTTCTATGTGGTAAATATTACCCGCTGGCGGATATGGGTATAAATGGCATTTTCTTTGGTGATTTTTTCAATCTGACTTCATATTGACAATTGTTAACAACAGAGGGTGCTACATAACACACTTTCAGGAAAAGTCACGGACTGGGAGACTTTAATATGTTATTGAAAAAAAGTTACATACAATCAAAAAAAATGCTACGGGTAAAATGTACCCGTTGGCGGTTCTAGTGTTAACTTCAATATTTAAAAAAAATCTTCCCGGAGGGGAATCCTCCCGGACCCCCCTAGAGGAGGTGAGGTCTGCCCCCCACTCATAAAAAATAGCACTTTCCCCCTGCCTATATGCCGTGAGCTGATTATCGAGCCTTCATTGTAACACTCGCGGGTGTACTGTGTGTGTGCGTGTGGGGAGTGTTGCAGTAGAAAATTCCACTGTAGCGCCGCGGCCGCCGCCACTGTGGGCTAAGCCCTGAATGTGTTCAGGTCCAGGTGCGGACTGTCACCCCTGTTGCCACGGACAACGTCAGCGAACTAGTGCACTACCCACTGCCCACCAGCCACGCCCTGAAACATGGGGTCACGCCAATCACAAAGCTTTGATGCGTTCAAGTGCATTATTCTGGCACAGGAAGATTATGTTGTAGGACATTAACGATAAAACTGAATATTCTTGCACTATTTTTAGAGACATCTCACGATCAACTGGGAGGACACCCCTGACTTAGAGTCTAAGGCAGTGATACAAATCTGATTTGCGGTATAGGTTGCAGCACGGCCATTCTCCTTTTCAATTAGGAAATGAATTCATTCACAATTGAATTTACTACTACAGCTGTAATTTGAAAGTAAATGAGGTGCCAGGGTGTAAACAAAATAATCCAAACAGAGGAATATAGCTCGTTTATCAACAACAAAAATAAGTGGCTCAGGAGGATCCTCTAAAGCAGGGGTGCCCAATACGTCGATCACAAAGGTAGTGTGGGTAGATCGCATGGCATTGAAAAAAAAGCATTTGCCACTTGATTGACGTACAGGTAAGCCAGTCTGAGTTAACATACAGGTTCATGCAGTTATGAGGGGGCCTCACCTCCTCATCTGAAGCGCAGTTTATCCGCCATTTAGTCCACTCGCACCCCCCGCCACACTCTCGACACAGATTGGGCAGGTAGATCATTTGGGCTTGGTCATTTTAAAAGTTGCTCCCAAGCTGAACAAGTGTGGGAACCCCTGCTCTATAGAATCCAATATGCGTTCATTAACTGGCCCTAGCCACCTGTCATTTTGCAAACGTGGTCCCAGTTTAACAAGTTGAGAGTCCTTGGTCCCTGCTGGATAACATTTAATTTCAATTGTGAATCTGTTTTTGAGGAGCTTCCTGAAAGGTATTTTAGGTTTATGTGGAGGTCACATGCTTTGATCCAGAGTCTTTAGAAAAAGCACCAAATCAGAGCTTTCTTTAAAACATGATATTATATTTCAGAGGTAGAAGAAGTACTAAGAACTTTTACATGTGTTAGGCATTACTAGAAACCTCAAACTAGGGGTGGGCAATATTGAAAAATCCCGTTCAAATCCAGTTTTGGACAGTCTGCCGTGGTTCCATCCCATTTCAAGTGCTGTTCGAGAATCGGCTTAACCCTCGGAGCACACTCTCCAATCACAGAGCTTGAGGACTATCACGGGGTTTGTCAAACAGAGCACATGGTGTCGTCCAAATGAAAGCTGGGGATTCTGGTAGTGTGGTGTCTTCTGCCATCCTTTACTCCGAAAAAATATTTGTTTCTTCGAATCGAAGGGGAAAAATACAAAAGCATTGCACACAATTTAAACCAATCAATGTTGTGTAATTAACAAGGATACTCTGGTGTTTTTTAGTCGATGAGTAGTGCAGATATCACTGTAAAATCAATCGACAGTAAGGGGAATACTTACATCCGGGTGTACACTTCTCCGTTATCCAATGAGAATGGACGCTCACATTGCCTTTAAGGGCAGCCGACACAAACGAATGCCGTGCTTCCATGAGCGTCAAATCCCGCCGCAGATGGGAATACATTGCAATCAGTTGAAAGCTATTTACGTCCCTTTATGACGCTGAAGGAGCCTAGGAGCGTCACAACTGCACGCCACGGACACTGACCAAACGTCGCTCCTGGACGATTATGGAGTGAGAGTGTGTTGGCTAACCCTAACCCTAGCCGGACAGGGGATTGTGTCCGTCTCTGTGGCTTCAGGCTTGATCGCCGTTCAAATGACAGTTTTAATGATCTCAATGGGAATGGTTAGCGTTTCATATGCACGCAAATAAAATAAAATATAAGCCAACAGAATCAACCAAGACAATAAATGAAGTGCAATACTGTCTGAATCCTGACTAGACAGCTTTAGAGCATGTCTTTCACATCAATTTTTTTTTATCACGATAGTACGATACCTCTGAAAAAGCATATCGTGGAGACCTAATATCGTCACGACGATATATATCGTCATATCGCCCACCCCTATCTCAAACCAGATGCTCAACTACAATTGTTTACCACATGAATAACTCGTTTTGTAATGTCTTCTTCTGGATCTCTCTCTGTATGAAGCCAGTTGATTATATTTGATAAACGGTACTACTTTTCATTTTCATTTTATTTTTAATTGTTAATACTCCATTCCACTTTAAGTATTTGTATTTTAATGTCTGAACACACTGCTTCTGTAATGAAAGAATTCCCCAAATTGGGATCAATAAAGTATATATCTATCATCGATACAAAGAAATATGATGTGCAGTCATGTGAGGAGAGTTGTGAAAGTGTATCACACAAGAATGTGAGAATTTATTCAAAATACTAAAAAAAAACTGATCTCTTAATTCGCTGTGGTCATGTGACTTCCTCTAAACTCCTAAGATGGGTAGTGTGCGTATCTGTGTGTAGCTCCAGGGTTTATTCACTGTAAAGGTGTATGCTCTGAGGGACCCCCACAGCCTGCAGGACCCCCGTCAGCTCGTACATTTCAGTATGAATACCCCACCAACAACAACAATATTTCAATTCAGTTCTTATTTTATTTTTTATTTTATTTAGTCAGCCACCAATTGTGCAAGTTCTCCCACTTAAAAAGATGAGAGGCCTGTAATTGTCATCCTAGGTATACCTCAACTATGAGAGACAAAATGAGGAAAAAAAAATTCAGAAAATCACATTGTCTGATTTTTAAAGAATTTATTTGCAAATTATGGTGGAAAATAAGTATTTGGTCAATAACAAAAGTACATCTCAATACTTTGTTATATACCCTTTGTTGGCCATGACAGAGGTCAAACGTTTTCTGTAAGTCTTCACAAGGTTTTCACACACTGTTGCTGGTATTTTGGCCCATTCCTCCATGCAGATCTCCTCTAAAGCAGTGATGTTTTGGGGCTGTCGCTGGGCAACACAGACTTTCAACTCCCTCCAAAGATTTTCTATGGGGTTGAGATCTGGAGACTGGCTCGGCCACTCCAGGACCTTGAAATGCTTCTTACGAAGCCACTCCTTCGTTGCCCGGGCGGTGTGTTTGGGATCATTGTCATGCTGAAGGACCCAGCCACGTTTCATCTTCAATGCCCTTGCTGATGGAAGGAGGTTGTCACTCAAAATCTCACGATACATAGCCCCATTCGTTCTTACCTTTACACGGATCAGTCGTCCTGGTCCCTTTGCAGAAACACAGCCCCAAAGCATGATGTCTCCACCCCCATGTTTCCCAGTAGGTGTTCTTTGGATGCAACTCAGCATTCTTTCTCCTCCAAACACTTCTAGTTACGTTTTTACCAAAAAGTTCTATTTTGGTTTCATCTGACCATATGACATTCTCCCAATCCTCTTCTGGATCATCTAAATGCTCTCTAGCAAACTTCAGACGGGCCTGGACATGTACTGGCTTAAGCAGGGGACACGTCTGGCACTGCAGGATTTGAGTCCCTGGCGGCGTAGTGTGTTACTGATGGTAGCCTTTGTTACTTTGGTCCCAGCTCTCTGCAGGTCATTGACTCAGTCCCCCCGTGTGGTTCTGGGATCTTTGCTCACCGTTCTTCTGATCATTTTGACCCCACGGGGTGAGATCTTGCGTGGAGTCCTAGATCGAGGGAGATTATCAGTGGTCTTGTATGTCTTCCATTTTCTAATAATTGCTCCCACAGTTGATTTCTTCACACCAAGCTGCTTAGCTACTGTAGATTCAGTCTTCCCAGCCTGGTCCAGGTCTACAATTGTGTTTCTGGTGTCCTTTGACAGCTCTTTGGTCTTGGCCATAGTGGAGTTTGGAGTGTGACTGTTTGAGGTTGTGGACAGGTGTATTTTATACTGATAACGAGTTCAAACCGGTGCCATTAATACAGTTAACCAGTGGAGGACAGAGGAGGCTCTTAAAGAAGAAGTTACAGGTCTGTGAGAGCCAGACATATAGTTTGTTTGTAGGTGACCAAATACTTATTTTACCGAGGAATTTACCAATTAATTCATTAAAAATCCTACAATGTGATTTCCTGGATTCTTTCCCCCCATTCTGTCTCTCATAGTTGAAGTGTACCTAGGATGAAAATTACAGGCCTCTCATCTTTTTAAGTTGGAGAACTTGCACAATTGGTGGCTGACTAAATATTTTTTTGCCCCACTGTATATGTATATATATATATATATATATATATATATATATATATATATATATATATACGTTGAACAAGCCTTTTAGTCTGAAATATAAAGAGCTATATTCAGAAACTGTGTCCATGAGAACAGTTATGTGTTTGTGAGCATCTAGTGTTACTGCGCAGCACAGATTGATCTATTGGAAGCTGCGTTACAGGCGGGAGGGATATAACTCTATGAAGCACTTTACTGTATTTATTATTCAACAAGCATTGACAAAAAGTATGCTTTGATTTAGAAATGTTTGATGGTGATGTGTTTTATCATGACAGGCGAAGATCTACTTCTCTTTCCCTGGAGAGCTGCTGATGAGGATGTTGAAGATGCTCATCCTTCCTCTCATCACATCCAGGTAGCTTCTAATATATTACTCACACACCAGTACCAACAAGTCCTCCAACTCATACGACCAAATGGGCCGATTGTTCAGGCCCTTATTACGACCAAATGTGTCGTTTGTTCAAGCGCTTAATACGTCCTATAATTACGTTTTAAAGTTTTCGCCCTCTAGTGCTCCCGTTGAATGCTAACGTTACAGATGGTTGTTTATTCACAAATAACCCTCTCTGTAAAATCCTAAATTGTAGGATAGTTTGGCCATTAAAACGCTTTTTGATTAGATTTCTAGCTAGAAGTGTATTTTGTACTTTTAGAATCCACGTCCAGTCGATATGTAGGATCTATAGTTTGATAGATGTTACGAAGATGATTTGAGGTATGCGGCAGCCTCCATGTAAAGTTACGGGTTGAAAACAGTATTTCCAGTCCCTACGTTTTCATAATAAAACCAATGATCAAATGATTTAACAGTGATATCTGCAGTACTCATCAACTAAAAAACATCAGTTTATCCTTGTTAATTATACATTACATTACATGACATTGCATTTAGCTGACGCTTTTATCCAAAGCGACTTACAATAAGTAAATTCGACCAAGAAGACACAACCCTGAAGAAAACAGAATTATATAAGTACATCAGGTTTCATAGAGCCAAGTATTTCAAGTGCTACTCAACTGGCTATAGATAAGCCAGTCCTTTATTAGTATATAAGTGCTCTGTTAGCAGTTCTTTGTTTGTAATTCTATCGCTCGAGGTGGAGTCGAAAGAGATGAGTTTTCAGTCTGTGCCGGAAGGTGTGTAAGCTTTCTGCTGTCCTGATGTCAATGGGGAGCTCATTCCACCATTTTGGAGCCAGGATAGCAAACCCACGTGTTTTTGCTGATGGGAACTTGGGTCCCCCTCGCAGCGAGGGTGCCGCGAGTCGTTTGGCTGATGCAGAGCGTAGAGCACACGCTGGGGTGTACGGTTTAACCATGTCCTGGATGTAGGAAGGGCCAGATCCATTCGCAGCATGGTACGCAAGTACCAGTGTCTTGAAGTGGATTCGAGCAGTTACCGGAAGCCAATGAAGGGAGCAGAGGAGCGGCGTGGTGTGGGACATGTATACGACATGTATTGGTTTAAATTGTATACAATGTTGTTGTGTTTTTCCAATAGGTTTTTCTCTTTCGATTCTGAGAGACACCTTTCTTTTTTCAGAGGTTTTGATAGGCTAAAATCACGCCGCAATGCACGTTGGGATATGGTGTTTATGCGATATGAAATCGAAAAACATTTGCTTGCTTTTCTCTTTGGAGGTCATCACATAATGGCATTGTAATACACGGTTCGGCTGCATTAAATAGTACATATCTGCCGTAGTTCACTATTTATAGAGCCCTGATGAAAAGACTTCAAGACAAACTGGAAGAAGTGCCGCCGAAACTGAATATGTGGCGTGATAAATATATCAGCAATTAAACAACATCTTACATTTATTGTCACAAAATACGTCTCCTTGCAGTATCAACATTAATTCGGCTGACTTTTATATTTGATCCAATTGGTAGATAGGTTATATTTACACCATAACGGTGCACAGCTGATAGAAAAGGACACCGAGTCGTTAAAAAACGTTAATCCATTTTTTTGTTGAAATTATGTTATATTTTGTTGAAATTGTTATATTTGATGAAAAAAATATTAAGAGTCCATACTTTCATAGGGGGAAAGTAGAAGGTCAATGATAGAAACATAGAGAATAGAAAATATCAAGAAGATACTGTAAGTGATCTCTACAATAAAACAGTTTAGTGCAAGACGTCCAAAGATATTCACAGGAGGATGTGCAAAACAGACCGACTAATAAGGCTTTATTTAAACATTAAAGAATACTTTATGGTCTTCTTTTGAATAAAACAAAACGTTAGGGTTATCCACAGATAAATATGAAGTCTGACAAAGTACTTAACGTCCAATATATTGCAGTTTATTTTGGCACTTGACTAAAGTCTGATTTAAGAGTTGTTTATATTTCACATCATTAATCAGAATCTGCAAAGTAACTAAAATAAATGTAGTGGAGTAAAAATACCAGGTTAACCTCTGAATTGTAGAACAAAGTAGTATGCTGCTGTAACAAAAACATTTCCCAACTTGGGATCAATAAAGTATATCTTATCTTAAGATGATCGATGGCTCCTGCCATATTTGCAAAACTTGCCAACAGGAGGGGTCACAGACATAAGACCAGCTGTTAAATAAAGCTCTTCTGACCTTAGCTGTCATGTGGGTATATATTAAGCAATTTTCATCCATTTATTAATTATGTGTTTTAAATGTGATAACACCACTGTGTTTCGTATCCCCCTAAACAAGTAAGCAGTAAACAAGCAACTTCTAATTCTGGGAAATACGAAAACGTCTTATAAAACTACATTTCCCAGTAGTTGCGAAACACACAATAGCCAGCATGTGTAGTTCTGGGGGAGGGGTGGGGGGGGGGCTGGACCCGTCCAATTCCAGTTTTGGAAAGTCTGCCGTGGTTCCATTCCATTTCAAAGAGCTGTTTGACAGCGTAACCTTGTCGCACGGCCACTCCAACATCCAATCACAGAGCTTGATGACTAATCACAGGGTTTGTAAAGCAAGGCGGATGTTGTAGTCCCAAACGATAGCTGGGGATTCTGGGTAGTGGAGTGTCTTCGGAAACTGTAGTGTCTAAACTCCTAAAAAACAATTTGTTTCTCTGAATCGAAGGTTAAAAACACAAAAGCATTGTACACAATTTAAACCAATCAATATTGTGTAATTAACAAGGATAAACTGATGTTTTTTAGTGGATGAGTAATGGAGATATCACTGCGTAATCATTTGACGGTGAGGGGAATATATCCGGTTTTATTATGAAAACTCTGAGACCGGAAAAACTGTTTTCACCCACGCTAACTGTACATGGAAGCTGCATACACGTTCTCCTGGCAAGGCCTCAAATCATCTCCGTAACATCTATCAAACTATAGATCCTACACATCGACTGGACGTGGATTCTAAGAGTACAATATACACTTCTCGCCAGAAATCGAATCAAAAAGCATTTTAATGGCTACTATTCCACAATTTAGGATTTTCCAGAGAGGGTTATGTGTGAATAAACGTCCCTCCGGAGCGTTAGCAATGAACGGGCCGGGAGCATGTTGTTTCTTACACGACCACTAGAGCACCTAGAGCACCTCTAGTGGTCGTGGAAGAAACAACATGCACTTTAAAACGTGTCTCTGGGTCGTAATAAGGGCTTGAACAATCGCCCTATATGGTCGATTTTTGTAGTAATGGCAAAAAAGACAAGGGAGACAAATCTTAGGAGAAAAGTCTTGAGAGTAAAAAGAACATGGACATTTCACTTTCACTTTTCACTGATGAGGTTTCCAGACTGTTCTGTGCTCTAGTAGCCCTTCATCAGACCCTTTCACAGATGGGATAGATCACATTTAGCCAAAGAGAACACACAGTGTCTGCAGAGATGGGATGAACTGAAAAAGAGCTTTACACACAGTACATGTTACTAAAGTGTACTGATTTATAGACGTTTCTTATACACGTACAAAGTTATTTATTAAGCCCATTTAAACACATCTATTGGTAGGAGAGCGTTTATTTTTACATGTCTAACATTATTGTGTTACTTTTGCACATCTGCTGAGAGTATTTTGATGTCTGAGCATTGTTACTCCACAGGGTTAGGGTTAGGGTTGACCCCTAACCCTAACAGCCCTCATTTGAATGTATACATTAACACATCAAATAAAGGTCT